>OZ005734.1:45536455-46136455 GCA_963930755.1 Eudasyphora cyanicolor | reverse complement strand
TTACACATTGCTACATACCTCATACCGAATTCAATTGGAACGATGTAACATATTTGAGTAGGGTGCACATTTGATGTTTTGAAATCACTACTAAGTAACGACGCGGGCTAATAGTTTTACACTTTAATGATGTTTTTTAAACTTTTTCTCACTGTTCAAAACGAAAAATTCAACGAAAACAATCTGTTTTGTTAGAATTTAAAAATTGTATTTTTTGTCTATATTTTTTTCAAAATGTCACATACAAAAAGTGCTGCCTAGTTAAAATTGTTATCCGTATAAACTTTTTATTACCAGGGATAAAAAGGTTTGTGGCAGCACCAAGACCGTCGTGTTCGAATGACAAACAATCTGGCAAGGTTGTAACGAACCAGAGGAGGAGAAAACAACAGCTGATTCCTAGAGAAGTCTTCGCCGTCAGCGGTAGCATTTTTAGTAATACTTCGTAAGATTTTGTGAACTAGTTTTAGTAATAATAAATAGAATTAGATAGTTGTTAAATGTAAATACGAACGTCTTATTACTACATCGGCAACTATATTGGTGACCCCGCTTTTCACGCACAATCTGAAGTTGTATTTTTTACATTGCTACAAGAACTTCTTTGAAGCAGAGCAGCGAAAAAAACATGACAGCAGAGCAGCAGCAGCGCTTTTAAAATTTTCAACGTTTTTTTCATGCATAATTTGCCAAAATAGTCAACGTTTTTGCTTATGCATTCCAGACACAACTTGAGGCAACGAAAATACTCTAATTACAACGAGGAATCGCTCCGTGGTGAAGATATGGAATTTTTCGACAGTAGCAGTATAAACATGTCGGAAATGGAAAATTTAATTCAGCAAATAGAGGCGCTACAACGTGAAGTACACTCTCTTCGACAGTCATCAGTGAACGCATATGAAGGACAGCGATCGAACCTGCATAAAGTGCATACTCCAAAATTCAACAGACAAAATCCGGAATTATTTTTTGCTCAGGTTGAACGTTCATTTTCTCTCTGTGGTGTTACAACGGATACGGGCAAATTTGATGTGGTTTCTGTGCGCCTTGAAGACGACATACTCTTGTCGGTTGAAGACCTCATAACAAATCCGCCGTATGACGACAAATATTCTACATTGAAGGAGAGACTTATTTCAAAATTTTCTGAGTCTTCCGAGTCTAAATTGCGACGTTTATTGCAAGGTGGTGAGACAACAGGTATGAAGCCGTCGGAAATGCTATCCCACATGAGACGTTTGGCACCTGGTAAAGGAAATGAAACGATTATTCGGACACTATTTCTCTGGCAAATGCCAGATTCGATTCGCCCTCTATTAACTGTGTGGGAAGAGGAGGATTTAGACAAACTAGCTAAAAACGCAGAAAAAATGTTGGATGCTATAGGAAATACTGTGTGTGCTGTCTCCGAGGCGCCACCACATTCTGATACCAACATTTCGATTGACGCAATTAATTCGCCTGTGTCTTTAGCTGATATTTGCAAGACTTTAACGGATCTTTCTGCTAAAGTGGACACCTTTCAAGCGAGCAATAAAAGCAGATACGGTCATCATCGATCCAGATCTCACAGTCATTCACGTTCAAATAATAGACCTTCTAACAACAAATTGCTTTGCAGGTATCATCAAAAGTTTGGAGATTCTGCCAAACATTGTAAACCGAATTGTCTACGCTACAACACTAGTTCGAGAAGATTAATAGGGCTGTCGTCAGTTAACACGGCTGGCGATAGCGGCAATGACAACCCAGTAAAGGAGAATCGTCTACATATCTACGACACATGCACAAAGTCTCGATTTTTAATTGATTCCGGATCAGTGGTGTCAGTTGTACCCCCATCCTTAATCAGAACAACTCTAAAGCCGTCCGGCATGAGACTTCTTGCTGCAAACAGCAGTGAAATACAAACTTATGGTAATTGTGTTCTTAAATTAGACCTAGGTCTACGTCGTGAACTCAAGTGGTTGTTTACCATTTCCGATGTTCATTCGCCCATTTTGGGGGCAGACTTTCTAATTCATTACAATTTGATGATTGATTTAAAACGGAAATGCCTCATCGATAATACGACAAATTTAACAAGCCGTGGTGAAATTCGTAAAACCAAAGATTTTAGTATTTCAACATTATCGCCTTCGACCGGTCCCTTCCATGAATTACTGAAGGAGTTTATTGACATCACAACTACTACTTTGACGCGTAAATCAACGAGTGATGGAATTATTGTTCATAACATCGAAACAATCGGAAACCCCGTTGCAGATCGTCCACGAAGACTTTCTGTATATGTCGTCCCTCCAAAAGTCCGTGGGCTAGCCCGCTTCATATGGTGTCGAAAAAAGATGGTGGTTGGCGAGCGTGTGGGGATTACCGAAAGCTGAATTCCAAAACTGTACCTGACCGATACCCAATTGCCAACATCAACGATTTTTGTGAGAAATTATATGGTAAGTCAGTTTTTTCTACACTCGACCTTGTTAAGGCTTATTACCAAATACCAATGGCTGCAGAAGACATCCAAAAAACAGCAGTGTGCACCCCTTTTGGACTTGTGGAATTTTTATATATGCCATTCGTGTTGAGAAACGCCACACAAACCTTTCAGAGGTTTATGGACTCCGTTTTGAGAGGTCTTGATTTTGTTTATTGTTATATTGACGACATGATTGTTATATCTGAGTCTATTGAGGAACACCAAATACATTTACGGCAGATATTTGACCGCCTTCGACAATTCGGTCTAACAATCAACGTCAATAAATGTAAATTTGGACAATCTGAAGTACAGTTTCTTGGTTACATCATCAACGGCAATGGTTGTACACCTCCAACAGATCGTGTTGCCGCTATTGAAAATTACACCAAACCTGAAACTATTTGCGAGCTTCGCAGATTTCTCGGTGTCGTCAATTTTTATCGTCGTTGCATCCCACATGCCGCTCAGCTACAGGCACCACTCAATGAATTCCTTAAGGACTCCAAGAAAAATGATAAGAGGAAGGTTCCTTGGACACTTGAAGCTGAAAATGCTTTTGCATCTTGCAAACGCAGCCTTCGTGAAGCAACTATGCTAGCTCATCCAGCACCCAATTCAGATTTGGCCCTTACAACCGACGCATCAGACATTGCCATTGGAGCTGTATTGGAACAAAAAGCAAATGAAATTTGGCAGCCACTCGGATTTTTCTCTCGAAAATTATCTGCGGCAGAGAGAAATTATAGCACATATGACAGAGAGTTGCTTGCTATCTACGAGGCTATAAGATATTTTCGTCATTTGCTGGAGGCAAGACATTTCATAGTTCGGACCGATCACAAACCGCTCGTCTATGCATTTTCGCAAAAACCAGAAAAAGCCTCGCCTCGACAATTGAGGCACCTGGATTTCATTTCGCAATTCACGACAGAAATTTTGTACTTGTCCGGTTCTGAAAACGCAGTGGCAGATGCACTGTCCCGCCTTAACGCAATTTCAATGCCAACATCAGTCACTCTAATGGAACTGCAATCAGCTCAAGAGATGGACGAAGAGTTGAAAACTATTTTGGATGGCGCAAATTCTTTAAAACTTCAAATAGTACATTTTGATACGACATCAGTATACTGTGACGTATCCACAGGATATGTTCGAATGTATGTTCCTGAGTCACAACGTCAACAAATCTTCAATTCAATTCATAATCTTTCACATCCTGGCGGCCGTGCTAGTCTTCAACAGATACGTGAGAAATACGTATGGCCTGGAATGAAGAAACAAATCCTAAATTGGTCTCGGAATTGCATTTCGTGCCAAAGAGCAAAAATAACCAGACACAACCGCCTTACTCCAGACAAGATAGATGTCCCAGACAATCGTTTCGATCATGTTCATTTGGACATCGTGATAATGCCATTAGTACAGGGTTATAGATATTGTCTCACCATGATCGATCGATTTTCACGATGGCCTGAAGCTGTTCCTCTGAAGGACATGTCGGCCCAGACGGTCGCGACTGCATTTTGGTCCAACTGGATTTCACGCTTTGGTTGTCCTAAGACAATTACGACAGACCAGGGCACACAATTCGAGTCCGCGTTATTCAAGGCCCTAGCGAATTTAATAGGTTCGAAACGTACTCGAACAACTGCTTATCATCCACAATCGAATGGAATGATTGAGAGATGGCACAGATCTTTCAAAGCAGCTTTAATGTGTCATTCACAAGTATCGTGGGTCGATATACTTCCAACTGTTTTGTTCGGATTAAGGACAGCTGTCAAAGAGGATTTTCAAGCTTCGCCTTCGGATCTTCTTTATGGTGGGCACTTACGGTTACCTCAAGAATTCTTCACCGAATCAGAAATTCCTGCCGATTCATCTGAATTTTTAAGGAAACTTCGTGAATACTTCAACTTCCTGCGACCAATTCCAGTGTCTCACCACAACAAAAACAAAATGTTTATTTTCAAGAACCTCGATGATTGCACTCACGTTTTTCTTCGGACGGACGCAGTACGAGGACCACTTGAACCACCTTACACTGGACCGTTTGAGATAGTCCAACGAATTTCAGATCGGTTATATACGATACGAATTAAGAACAAGGACGTGAACATATCGGTAGATCGACTCAAGCCAGCTTTCGTCATCAATAATACTGAGCCTGAACATCCTCAAACAACACAAACACCTCTACCGAGTCCTCAAACAACAGCAACACCTCTACCGAGTCCTCAGACATTATCTCAAGACTCATCAACATCAACTCAGAGTACACAGTCCACCGAACTTCCAATTGTGCGGAACACACCAACTAGGAGAATATCGTTCCAAGCGGATCGGGTATCGGATCCTGACTTGGTCACTGGAGAGGGAGTGGCTGTGGCAGCACCAAGACCGTCGTGTTCGAATGACAAACAATCTGGCAAGGTTGTAACGAACCAGAGGAGGAGAAAACAACAGCTGATTCCTAGAGAAGTCTTCGCCGTCAGCGGTAGCATTTTTAGTAATACTTCGTAAGATTTGTGAACTAGTTTTAGTAATAATAAATAGAATTAGATAGTTGTTAAATGTAAATACGAACGTCTTATTACTACATCGGCAACTATAGGTTGTTTAAACGTATATACGTTTATTTTGTATGGGTAAACGTATATACAGGACGAAAAGAAAGGAGCTAATATATTTTGTGAATATTTTTATGCAGGATTGCCAATAAAAATATTTTATAGACAGTGTTGCCAATAAATTGTTTTTGTGACAATGGCGCCGTTGTCACATGCATAAACTACGTCTGACAATCTGCAAATTATATCGCAGGCTTTTCTGGCAACGTTGCTGTTCACAAGGTTGTACGTTCACAGGGTTGCATTTTTCTGACAATATTGTCCGATCTAACAATCGTGTGTAGTTAGCTTAAGTAACAATCTTCACACTAAATGTAACATTAGAAATCAGCATATAGCAAGCGTGGAAATAAACAGAAATATATATACGAGGGTTGCTATATATATATGTCTGCCTAGGCAACACTAAGCGTTGCCTGGCGCCATCTGCCATTTCCATTTCCAACGTTTTGACATATGACCATCATTCGTGTTGTTTACAGTGACTTGAAAAAATCAATTTGGCAAAAAAATGGGATTAACCCGTGAACATTTTCGTGCGATTATTTTTCACAACTTTCGACGTGGATTATCACGACAAGTGTGCATCGATGAACTTAAATCTTTGTATGGCGATGAAGCACCATCCTATAGCACTGTGAAAAACTGGTTTAATGAATTCAATCGTGC
Source organism: Eudasyphora cyanicolor (assembly GCA_963930755.1). NCBI lineage: Eukaryota > Metazoa > Arthropoda > Insecta > Diptera > Muscidae > Eudasyphora > Eudasyphora cyanicolor. Next base: position 46,130,674 of record OZ005734.1, on the reverse strand, counting down.
CGACGCTCGCTCATAGACGAAGGTCATCCAAAAACGGCCGTTGTGCCAGAGAACATTGATGCCGTGCGTAAACTGATAATGCATGATCGTCATGTGACACACCGTGAGATAGAGGCATCCTTGGGCATTTCTTCCACCAGCATACATTCAATATTGCATGAACACCTGGCCGTAAAAAAGGTTTGTTCTCGTTGGATGCCCCACAATTTGGCAATCGCTCAAAAAAAGGCTCGTATCGATTGGTGCAAAGAAATTTTGAAAAAATACGATCGCGGTGCTTCAGAAGACGTTTATAAGATCGTCACAGGTGACGAATCTTGGATCTATGCCTATGAGCCCGAAACAAAACAGCAATCGGCCGTGTGGGTCTTCGAAGGCGAGCCAAATCCAACGAAAGTTGTCCGTGGAAGAAGCACTTCGAAGCAAATAGTCGCATGTTTCTTCGGCAAAACTGGTCATGGGGCGACTGTTCCGCTTGATCAACGTAGGGCGGTCAATTCTGAGTGGTACACCACAATTTGTTTGCCTGAAGTCTCCGGAGAAATTCGAAAAACGAACAAGAGAAGACGAATCATTGTGCACCATGACAATGCAAGCTCTCACACATGATTGATGATAAATATTCGCATTTTCATTATTAGACCAGAAATATATATAGCAACGCTCGTATATATTCAGCTGAGGCATAGCCATCTGCAATTGCTATGACGTAAAGTTGTCCTCAATTCTTGGTTTACTAATCAATCATTACAACGTTACCAAGAGGTGACACAACCAGACAGGCATTAGAGTGGAATCCGCAAGGGAGCCGCAGAAGGGGACGAGAGTTACAGAACAGGGATACAGCTGACACATGGAGACGAGCAGGGGGAAGCTGAAGCAGCAGCTATGGGCCGGAGATAGAGTGAAATTAAATATCTAGCATTAAGTAGATCGGAATGGAATAATTTTGTTCTGACCCTTTGTTCCTCCCAGGAATTAATAATAATATAAAATATAATGAAAATACTAAAAGGCATGTTTTCGTTACAAGCTAGCACTTTTAGTTTAGCACTTTGCAACGAAAATAACTGACTTCCACTAACTGGCACATAAGCAATAAGTGGCGGATTTTCACTATCTGGTAGCAATGGTGTCATGAGTTGCGAAGAAAGAACAGTGCGAAACAGACAAAAAAATTCGTGAAAAGTATTTATAAAACATATATTTACTATTCTATGTTCAATTGTTTACACTCTTTTGCAAATATTAAAAAAATTTCCCATTTTTGTTCTTCTTCTTCCCGTTAATTCACAATAATTGATAAAATCTCTCCAAAAATGGGATGCCATATTGCTAAGTATAGGGTGCCCAATCGGCAACATCATACTCGATTAAGACATGAACACAAGCACCAAACTTCATCGGGAACTAATAGTGCTTAAAAGTGCTTAGCTCCCCATACAAATTAAGCACTTATGGTGTAACGAAAACACGCCTAAAGTGTCGTTATTTCTGATATCGCTGACACCTTTTTATGACATTTTTTTTATAAATTCGGCATATCCTATTATAAAAAAATTTAATTAATTTGAAGCTCGGTCGGACCAGACACAAAAAATGGGCATGTCCCTTATGAGGATAAAACAATTAAAGGACATTTCTTGTATGTAGATGTACAAAAACATTTGGGACACCTAGAAGTACCAAATATTGATATACGTGACCCAATATTCTGCTGTGCGACAGACTTTTGGTCGGATAAAAATATTCAGAGTCTTATACTCGGACCCACATTTATTTCCGTGTCGCAATAGTGTAGTTTGAGCATCCCGCTTTCGGCTTCCGTAATTTTTTTACATACATATTTTTTATATAGTGGACATTTTCTTCTAATTCTAATACAATCGTACTGAGTAGACAAAAAAAAGCGTTTGAATAAGAAGCATTTCCAACCATTCGTTATTTTCGGTAATTTGGACACGCGCATTAGCAATGAACTAAAATAAAATCGTTGCTTGCTACGAAATCACGTCAGATATTAAAAATGAAAACGCGCCTATTGAAAATGAGTGGTGTACCCTGCAATCATTTGCATTTCGTTGTTATCATTTTTTTGTACATGGCATACACGCCATTCAAAAATTAATCAGCTGATTTGTTTTTCAACGGTCTAAGAAGAAGAAGCAAACGTTCTCTTTGTTTTGATTATATTGTGATTGATTCAGGAAATACGCGTGTTTGCCACAAAAAGAACAACCGAGTAATCTGATATATTTCTAAGGAAAATTACGACAAAATGCGTATGTGAGTTCAAATGATCGAAAACGACAATCATTAGGTACAAATTCATTTTTATGAAAACGCTTTATTTACTCCTCTTCTCCAGGCGTACTTATTTTAAAAATCCAGACGACCCATCGTCTGGATCCGACATTGACGAGTTGGCAGATGCCGCCGAACTGGAGGAAGATGAGGAATTAATGATAAACGCACGTGGCGAATGGAGCGATGAGGACATTGAAGACGATGTTGCAGTAGAAGATATTGGAGGTGATACTGACGATGATGATAGTTCTGAATTTGATCCAATGGCCACAGATTCAGACGATTCGATGAGTGAAGACGGCGGCGAGGATGGGCAGGATAAAACGACGAAATCTAAACAAACTACACCCCCAACAGCAGCGTCCGGAAGTTCAACAAGTAAGGCAACAAAAAGTAATGACGAAGGTGGTGGGGGTGGTGGCGATGGTGAGGGTAAATCGTCTGTTCTAGATTTGGATGAAAACGAAGAGGACGATGAAACTGTTAGGGCTATAATAGCAGCGATTAAAAAGCCCCGTTCTTCTCCACCTGAAATCAAACTTGAGGATTTTGTTACCGACATATGCTTTCATCCGGATCGTGATATAATAGCCATTGCTACTATAACAGGCGATGTCGCTTTATACGAATACTCCAATGATGGCAATAAGCTACTGCGTACTATTGAGGTACATGCTAAAGCTTGTCGTGATGTCGAATTTTCAACGGATGGCCGTAACATATTGACCTGCTCCAAAGACAAATCAATAATGGTCACTGACATGGATACGGAGAAACTGAAAAAATTCTATGAAAGCGCACACGATGATCCCATTAACAAACTTCATATCATAGATGAAAATCTTTTCGCCACCGGTGACGACAGCGGAACAGTTAAGCTGTGGGACTTGAGAACGAAAAATGAAATATTCGCCTTGAAGGAAGTCGAAGACTACATCACGCAATTGACAACAAATGATGCAGGAAAACTGCTACTTGTCACAAGTGGCGATGGCTATTTGACCACCCTAAATATAGGCGCTCGAAAACTATACGTTCAGTCCGAACCCTATGAGGAAGAACTGACATGCATGGGCACCTATAGAGGTGACTCGAAACTAGTTGTGGGTACCTCAAAGGGTAACCTTTACACATTCAATTGGGGTTCATTCGGCTATCACAGTGATAAATTCCCGGGCGTAAAGTCTCCCATGTCAGAAATGATACCCATTACAGATCGCATAGCCTGCGTTGCCGGAGAGGAGGGAATTATACGAGCTGTGCACGTAGCACCATTTAGAAACTTGGGTGTAGTGGGTCAACACAATATGCCCGTGGAGTCGTTGGATGTCAGCAATTCGGGTGAATTGATTGCTTCTTCTTCGCACAACAATGATGTGCGTTTTTGGAATGTGAAATACTTTGAAGAATTCGGTGATATCAAGTATAATGAGAAACACAACAGTTACAAGGAGAAACGCCATAATTTACCCTCATCGAAGTTTTCGAATGCATCCGATTTCTTTTCGGATTTGGCCAAGGAAGACAATGAATAGTAATAACCGCGAACAGAGAGAGATTAAGAATGTTACTTTGTGTAAAAATATACCATTTTGTCCTTTCAGTTTTTCATTGGTTAAAATAAAAAATTAAGCATGTTTAGAGTATAAGATTCGAGATTGAAGTATTTTAATAAAATATAAATACAGGAAACATTTTCCAAAGCTTTTGCTTCTATGTATGTACATATGTATGTGTTTTTAGAATGTACACTTTCCTGTTCGAAGATTTTTGATAAACGACTATTTCTAGCTAATATATCGTTATTAATGGATGCTTTAAATTATGAACGATTTCTCACTTTCTACTTTCTTCGATAAACATTACCACTCATGAATTTAGCAGCCGATAATAATACATAAAATTTGTATACAGTATGCGCCAAAAAATACCGCTTTCCTAATTCCACATTTATTGCTAAAAATTGGCAAAAGCTCTGAAAATAACCAAATAAAACTCTGAAATGGATTGGATTAAATGTGTTCCCGAATTTAGAGCGAACTTCTATGATATAATATTTAGGTTTGAGTTAGTCTACGAAAATCCCATCCCACCATTTTAAGGTCAATAATTACTCAAAAATATAGAAGATTTTACAGTTTTGGAATGGTATGAATGCACATTTTATAATAAATTAAATTTTATATTTGTGTGGCGTATATATGTACATAAATCAAAATATACACCTTAGATTTTATACACAGCGTATCTCAAAGATTCCCATAACCTATTTTATATAATGATCATTGTATTTTTTGTGGTAATTTCATACCATTACTCAGGGCAAAGGTAATTGAATCATCAAGTTATAAAAAACTTCTCAACATTGATTACAATCAAAATTGCCACATAAATATAACAGAAATCATGTACAGTAGGGAAATATTGAGGTTCAGTGTGCGTGTGATCTTCAATTATATTCTTATATATATATGCATACCATGTGTCGTATACTACAGAGTAGATGATTCAATTGGTCATCTACTATAGAGTAGATGAACCAATTGGTCGTCTACTATAGAGTATATCGTCAACTGAAATCCAAAATCACGAAACATCAATAAAATCAAAATTAATTTTATGATTGATTATCGGGTCTGTTCTGTAGCAAGGTGATTTGAAATCACGGTGATTTTAAAATCACCGGCGACTAACAATCACTGTTGGAGGGCGAAATCGCCCGGTTTATTATTCATAGCCTCCCAAAAAAGATTGTTCGAAATATGTTTGGGTGTTTTCGAACTCCAAAAGTGATGTTAAGTCGCCGGTGATTTTTAAATCACCGTGATTTCAAATCGCCGTGATTACAGAACAGACCCGTATATTCTATTAGGCTAAACTACACATTCCTACAAAATTTTGGAGTGTAATATCAAAAATTGACCATTTTATGAGTGATACTCAAAATGACGTTACAGCAAACAGGTCATTAAAAAAGCGGAAAAATTGTATTTTATTTAATTCAGAATGTACGCCACAACTAACTGCGCTAGATTTGTTATTTGAAATTGAAATCCCTAAATTTGGTCAAAAGCTTAAAATTACTTTACTTTGTTTTTTGCTTCTCGTGAAAAATCATGAACATGTGGGTTACGTTATTTTGGATTTCAGGTGACGATATGACCCAAGTGGTCGTCCGTATAGTAGATGAATGACCAAATTGGTCGTACACTATAAATTAGCTGAATGACCCAATTTGTTGTCTACTATAGAGTTGTTTAAATATCTTTAAACATGTTTCCTATTAAATTAATATTTTCTGACATAATCCGTTAAGATCTACAGCAGATTCGTAAATTAGGATGACGATCGCGACTTACTGTTAAAGCGGGAACATAGTTTAGAGGTAGAATTAATATTTAACACAGCGTCGAACAGGCATCACATCTGTTGCACATGTGAAGATAAAAGTAGATGAATGACCCAAATGGTCGTCTACTGTAGAGTAGATGACCCAAGTGGAAGCAAGTAGTCGACTACTACAGAGTAGATGAGCTAGTTGCTCCTAACGTCTACTATAGAGTAGGTAACAGAAATGGCCGTCTACTATAGAGCAGATGAGCCAATTGGTCGCCTACTATACAGTATATGAGCCAACTACTATATATAGGGAAGATGAGCCAATTGGTTGTCTAGTATAAAATAGATGTCCCAATTGCTCGATCACTATAGAGTGGATAACACAGTTGGTCGTCTACTACTGAGTAGATGACTTAATTGAACGTCTACCATACAGTAGACGACTCATTTTGTAGTCTACTTATAGTAGATTTAGTGTCTACAATAGAGTAGATGGCCAAATTAGGGATTACTATGAGTAGATGACCAAATTAGGGTTAACTATAGAATATATGACCAAATTAGGGATTACTTTAGAATATATCACCAAAACATTCGTCAACATTTCTCACCCCCTTACCCCTGAAAAAGTGCAATGAAATCTCATCATATGTTAAAAATCATACATATCGTCGAAATTTTTAGTAGACATCGTTGAGAAAAATATTCCTATATAAAATAGTCCTTTCTCAACATTTTTATGATAATTAAGCAGATTTTGAGTTATTACATAATTTGTGTATTTTTCTGCTCATAGCAGAAAATATTTATAATAACATTTTTTCGATTTAAATTTTTGTACATTTTTTTTGGTTAGTGTCAATGGAAATTTGAAAGGTAACCAACAAAACCTGCTAAATTATGAATCCTGTTCATTTTTCATAAATATGTTGTAAGGAGACTCATAGTAATTTTTCGCGAAAAATATTTTTCTCAAAGACACTATCTAAAAATGTTGACGATTTGTATGACGTTTGGCATATGGTAAGATTTGATTGCAATTTTTCAGGGGTAAGGGGATAAGATGCGTGGTCGACTATTTTGAGAGAAATAATTCTCTGAGGGTCCCCTTTATTTCGTTTAAAAACATCTCCGAGCCAACTAACCTCTATGATTTCCTTGCAAAATTTGTGGTCCAATATCAAGAAAACAAGAGCTAACCTAGAAAGACGGGTAACACCACTGGATTCAGTAATGTCGTAATAGTTATATCCATAGGGTCTCATTTCTGTTACATTTTTAAAGTGTCCATTTCAAGCATAGTGTAATTATATGAGTCAATTGGACGTCTAAAATAGAGTAGATGACCCAATTGCTCGTCTACAATAGAGTAGATGACCCAATTGGTCGTAGATGACCCAATTGATCGTCTACTAAAGTGTGGATGACCCAATTTCTTTTTTGTAAACGTTCCCAACGACCGTGGGAGCCACATCCCCATAAGGTAGGGATTGCGTATACACAATGATCCGAACCATGGCGGGTGGAATACCAGCTACAGAATATATATCTATTGGTCGTCTACTAAAGAGTAGATGACCTAATTGGTCGTCTATTAATAATTATATGAGTCAATTGGACGTCTACTAAGGCTAGATCACCGAATTGGTCGTTCACAATAGAGTGGATTAACCTATATAGAATTATTGGTCGACCAATTGGTCTACTATTATAGGGTAGATGACCTAATGGGTCGTCTACTATAGAGTAGATGCGCCAATTGATCGTTTACAACAGATTAGATGAGCCAATTGGTCGTCTACAATGGAGTAGATGACTCAATTGGTCGTCTTCAATAGAGTAGATGACCCAATTGGTCATCTTAAATAGAGTTGATGATCCAATTGTTCGTCTGTTATAGAGTAGGTGACCCAGTTGGTCTTCTACTATAGAGTAGGTGAGCTAACTGGTCGTCAACTATAGAATATATAAGACAATTGGCCGTCTACTATAGATAAGAATACTGCCTACTATGGAGTAATAACACAGTGCAACACGAAAATGTAACCATGTACGGAAACTACTACGTGATAAAAGACAAAAAAGACCCTTGTATCCCAGTTTTGCCCAAAATCATGCACTTTTTTTATAAGCCCCCAAAGATTTGGGGCCTCGGTGTCATTTTTGCAAAAAAAAGTGCTCATTTTCTTAGGCTCATATCTTGCAAACTGTTTGGGATTTTGCATTGATTTACTCTCTGAGGCAAAGTTGTAGCTCTTGTCATAAAGAACAGAAATTGTGAACATATAAAATCAAAAAAACTTCATCTTCAAGGTCAAAATCTCAAAAACTTTAAAACTTTCGACTTTATTAACCTTTTTTTCCCCTGTTTAGGTCCATAGGTAGGATGTACCTAAGGTCTCAATAAACAACTTTCTAGAACATATGAACTTCCTAGGAATGATTCTTAACACCGTTTAGGTAGCACTTAGGTAGCCGCAAATGTGAATATTTTCCGAAATTTTTTTAATTTTATTTGTTTTTCTTTCTTCATTTTTACCATATACGGACACCACTACGTGATAAAATATCAAAAACAAAAGAACCGTGTCTCTCAGTTTTGCAAGATATGAGCCTGAGAAAATTATCGCTTTTTTGCACAAATGACACCGAGGCCCCAAATCTTTGGCGGCCCACAAAAAAGGGCATGACTTTGGGCAAAACTGGGAGAGATGGGTCTTTTTTTCGTCTTTTGTCACGCAGTAGTGTCCGTATATGGTTATATTTCCATGACCTAAAAAATTACACACAGTGTAATTCAATTGGTCGTCTGCTATAGAGTATATGAAACAAATTGGTCGTCTACTATAGAGCGGATGCGCCAATTGGTCTTTTACTATAGAGTAGATGGCCCAATTGGTCGTGACGTAGCTGCGATAACTTTGGAAAGGTTTCTAGACACAAAACACATTTGGTCATAGTATTGCCGAAATCCATTCATATTAAAATATCCGAAATCCAAAACATCTCACTTCTGAAAAAATATTGCATGCTCCCTCCCCGTTATGCATTTGAAAATAATATTTAAAGAAATAAAGTTCATTTGTATAAATTTTTATTTGTTTTTCTTTATTATTGTTATTGATGAAATATTATCGTTTTTGTTTATAGCAGCAAACAAGTACGTCGTGCTACTGTTTTCAGTTTCCGTTAAAAACTCGAACAGTCATATAAATGGGGGGATTGGTTACTTCATTTAACAATTTCAAATTTATTTAAAAGATAAAAGTGTGACTACTACAAAAATTTAACAAAAGAAAAACATTAAAAGGCAACTCATTGGAAACAAGAAAGATTGAGAAAAAAAACTAAATAATATGAATGACTGTTCCGATTTTCAATTATGTTACATATTTAGGTATATTGTACGATCGATCGTGTGCAGATATTAAATATTGCATTACATTTATAAAATATATGATAAGATAAATTATAATTAAATTAACACATACATAAGAATATAGGTTGGAGTTTATTTTTGTATACATATATAGTATGTCTATATAAAATAGTTAAATGTTATTTGTTAATACAAATATGCCATACGATATACGATGACGGGGCGACGATATGTTTTTTTTAAATATAAATAAAAACGACAGAATAGTTTATAAAGATTTTGTGCTTCGTTTACAAATGGATATGGATAAGGAATATATTTAAAAAAAATGTATAACAGGAAAAATAAAAATTATGTACTTGATAAATTAATAAATTATAATACAAATTAGATAAATACTAAAAATTATTGCTTTTGCACAGAATTTTCAAAAAAAGAAAAAATTCTTTGAAGAAAAATTGCACTTTTTTTTGAAAAACAAAAAACATATTTTTATAAATATATATGTATGTATGTCTATAACAAGTTGTATTGCGTTTCTCTTTAAATCATCAATAAATATAATGGAATGACAAAATGTAAATTTTGTTTTTTCTTTATTTTTTTGTAATACAGATTCAAATTGTAAGAAAAAAACTCCGGAATTTCTTTTGAAGTTGTGTCATTAACAGATTGGCAATTTCGCATGTTCAAGACAATTTTTTTAAATATATTTTTGACTTTTTTCATTTATGAAATACATTTCGGAAAACTTTCAAATCTTAGGAAAACGTTGTTATTTGGCTTTCGAGGCCGAAATTAATGGCCATATTGTTAAATAGTTATTGAAGGTTTATAGAATTAAGACTTTATATATAAAAACTTAAGGAATATTTATTAAACAGATTTTTAACGTTAAAATGTATTTTAAACCTTCCATAACGTTTTTTTTTTGAATAAGTTCTCTAATTTTTATCGTTAAAGTGTTCCATAACTTTTTTTAATAAGGCTGTAAGAATTTATAACGATAGACAATTTCTCATGGAAGCGCTTTACAAAATTCCATTCATTAATTATTATTACATATTTTTCTATTTCTTGAATTATTGATTTTTTGTTGACCTCTTCTGGAGTTTTTTCTTAAATTTTTTAAATATAACAAAAAATGATCAGTTATTTAAATTTCATTGAGACATGAAAATATTAGTTGTGTTTTTTTTGTTTTTAATATTAGTATTGCAATATTCTATTTATTTTGTTGTTGTTGCACTTGTTTGCATGTTGTTATTACTTTCATTGTATTGTTGTGTTGTTTTCACATATATATTTTGTGTTAAAAAATTATTCGATTTATATATTTACAAGTTAATAATTTTTTGTATTTTTCTATACTAATTTAAAAAAGTGCTGATTGTATATGATTTTCGTTTGATTTTTTTCTTTGAAGAGAACAACAAATTCTCTCAAAGAAATTCGCATTCGTTAATTACACATGGAGGAAGGAAAGAATCAGAAAATTTAATGGCTGAAGGATTTCAAAAACTTCGCGAATTTTTAATGTGTCTATTTGAAATAAATCCATTTAAAATCAAAATACATCAATTTAAATTCAAACAAATCTTTAATTTCAATTTAAATTTTTGTAGATGAACTAGTAGATCGTCTACTATGGAATAGATAACGCAATAGGTCGTCTAATATAAGGTATCTACCCTAATTGTTCGTCTACTATAGAGTAGATGACCCAATAAGTCGTCTACAATAGAGTAGATGATCCAATTGTTCGTCCACTATAACTTAGATGACCCAATCATTCGTCTACTATAGAGTAGATGGCCCAATTGGTCGTCTACTATAGAGTAGATGTCCTAGTTGTTCGTCTACTATAGAGTAGACGACCCAATTGTTCGTCTACTAGAGAGTAGATGACCCAATTAATCGTCTACTATAGAGTAGATGGGCCAGTTGGTCGTCTAATATAAAGTAGATTACCCATCTGGTACTCGAGTATGGACAGAATTTTCATTCAATTGTGGTTCGAAAAATAACAATCAAATTTCAAATAAAATCAATTGAAATTAAAAAATTCAATTTGAATTTAATTTTAAATTCCAAAAGGTATATTGCAGTTCAAAATAAATCAATTTTTTGGACTATAGAGTAGATGCCCTAGTTTTTCGTCTACTATAGAGTAGCTGGCCCTTTTGTTCATCTTCTATAGAGTAGATGACCCAATTGGTCGTCTACTATAGAGTTCATGACCCAATTGGTCGTCTACAATAGAGTAGATGACCCAATTGGTCGTCTGCTATAGAGTGTATGACCAAATTGGTCGTCAACTATAAAGTAGATGACCCAATTGGTCGTCCACTGTAAAGTAGATGACCCATTTAAAATCAAAATACATCAATTTAAATTCAAACAAATCTTTAATTTCAATTTAAATTTTTGTAGATGAACTAGTAGATCGTCTACTATGGAATAGATAACGCAATAGGTCGTCTAATATAAGGTATCTACCCTAATTGTTCGTCTACTATAGAGTAGATGACCCAATAAGTCGTCTACAATAGAGTAGATGATCCAATTGTTCGTCCACTATAACTTAGATGACCCAATCATTCGTCTACTATAGAGTAGATGGCCCAATTGGTCGTCTACTATAGAGTAGATGTCCTAGTTGTTCGTCTACTATAGAGTAGACGACCCAATTGTTCGTCTACTAGAGAGTAGATGACCCAATTAATCGTCTACTATAGAGTAGATGGGCCAGTTGGTCGTCTAATATAAAGTAGATTACCCATCTGGTACTCGAGTATGGACAGAATTTTCATTCAATTGTGGTTCGAAAAATAACAATCAAATTTCAAATAAAATCAATTGAAATTAAAAAATTCAATTTGAATTTAATTTTAAATTCCAAAAGGTATATTGCAGTTGGTCGTCTACTATAGAGTTCATGACCCAATTGGTCGTCTACAATAGAGTAGATGACCCAATTGGTCGTCTGCTATAGAGTGTATGACCAAATTGGTCGTCAACTATAAAGTAGATGACCCAATTGGTCGTCCACTGTAAAGTAGATGACCCATTTAAAATCAAAATACATCAATTTAAATTCAAACAAATCTTTAATTTCAATTTAAATTTTTGTAGATGAACTAGTAGATCGTCTACTATGGAATAGATAACGCAATAGGTCGTCTAATATAAGGTATCTACCCTAATTGTTCGTCTACTATAGAGTAGATGACCCAATAAGTCGTCTACAATAGAGTAGATGATCCAATTGTTCGTCCACTATAACTTAGATGACCCAATCATTCGTCTACTATAGAGTAGATGGCCCAATTGGTCGTCTACTATAGAGTAGATGTCCTAGTTGTTCGTCTACTATAGAGTAGACGACCCAATTGTTCGTCTACTAGAGAGTAGATGACCCAATTAATCGTCTACTATAGAGTAGATGGGCCAGTTGGTCGTCTAATATAAAGTAGATTACCCATCTGGTACTCGAGTATGGACAGAATTTTCATTCAATTGTGGTTCGAAAAATAACAATCAAATTTCAAATAAAATCAATTGAAATTAAAAAATTCAATTTGAATTTAATTTTAAATTCCAAAAGGTATATTGCAGTTCAAAATAAATCAATTTTTTGGACTATAGAGTAGATGCCCTAGTTTTTCGTCTACTATAGAGTAGCTGGCCCTTTTGTTCATCTTCTATAGAGTAGATGACCCAATTGGTCGTCTACTATAGAGTTCATGACCCAATTGGTCGTCTACAATAGAGTAGATGACCCAATTGGTCGTCTGCTATAGAGTGTATGACCAAATTGGTCGTCAACTATAAAGTAGATGACCCAATTGGTCGTCCACTGTAAAGTAGATGACCCAATTGGTCGTCAACTATAGAGTAGATAGCCCAATTGTTCGTCTACTATAGAGTTCATGACCCAATTGGTCGTCAACTATAGAGTAGATGACCCAATTGATCGTCAACTATACAGTTGATGACCAAATTAATCGTTCACTGTAGAGTAGATAACCCAATTGGTAGTCAACTATAGAGTAAATTACCCAATTGGTCGTCCCCGGTAGAGTAGATGACCCAATTGGTGGTCAACTATAGAGTAGATAACCCAATTGGTCGTCAACTATAGAGTAAATGACCCAATTGGTCGTCCTCCGTAGAGTAGATAACCCAATTGGTCGTCAACTATAGAGTAGATGACCCAATTGGTCGTCAACTATAGAGTAGATGACCCAATTGGTCGTCAACTATAGAGTAAATGACCCAATTGGTCATCCGCTGTAGAGTAGATGACCCAATTGGTCGTCAACTATAGAATTGATGACCCAATTGGTCGTTCACTGTAGAGTAGACGACCCAATTGATCGTCAACTATAGAGCTGATGATCCAATTGGTCGTCCACTATAGAGTATATACCCAATTATTGGTGTACTATAGAGTAGATGGCCTAATTGGTCGTCTACCATAGAGTAGATAACACAGTTGGTCAAGGGCCCTAGTTTTTCGTCTACTATAGAGTAGATGACCCAAGTGGTCGTCAACTATAGAGTAGATGACCCAATTGATCGTCCACTGTAGATTAGATAACCTAATTAGTCGTCCACTATGGAGTATATACCCAATTGTTGGTCTGCTATAGAGTAGATGGCCTAATTGGTCGTCTACCATAGAGTAGATAACCCAGTTTTTCATCTACTATAGAGTAGATGACCCAATTAGTCATAAAATTTTGAGTATATGCCCAATTGTTGGTCTACTATAGAGTAGATGGCGTAATTGGACGACCAATTGGGTCATCTACTCTATAGTCCACAACCAATTGGGTCATCTACTCTATAGTTCAAGACCAATAGGGTTATATATTCTATAGTAGACGACCAATCGGGTCATCTGTTCTTTAGTAGACGACATATTGGGTCATCTACTCTATAGTCGATTGAGTCACCTACTGACGATCCATTGGGTCATCTACTCTTTAGTAGCGACAAATTGGGTCATCTACTCTATAGTAGACGACAAATTCGATCAAATAGTAGATGACCAATTGGTCATCTACTATAGAGTAGACGTGTTTTGTATTTCTATTCAGAGTTTCAGAATTAATGTTTTTTTAATTAAATCTCGATTGACATTTTTCATTGCATTTGGAAATGGTGTAGATGGCCTCAATTGTGCAACGTATATTGGTTTAAAATATCTTTATTTTTATTGGATTTTCCGATTTTTTAAAATGGATTTTTAGCGTTTTCACGAGAACCTTTCTTTTCCGGAATGGGATTATTTTAACAAAAATAATGTCGTTTTAAATATCTTTCAATAAAATAAAATTACAAATGGAATTTTTTAATTTCAATTAATGTTTTTCCAATCTCAATTGACATATTTTGATTTTTGAATAGAATTTTTATTTCAAATGGAATAACATTAATTTTAAATTGATTTCCATATTCAATTTTGAATTTCGATTAACGTTTTTTTACATTTTTCGTATTCTATGTAGTTGCAAATAGTGTAGAATATGTCTGTAGGAGTGAACGTGTTTATATGTTTTAAATATCCTTAATTTTGGATTGGATTTTGAAATTTTTTTATTTTATGAATTTAAGATAATTTCAAAACAATGAAATAAATAAACCTAACCTATTGTTTGAATTTTCTGGTTATTTCCTTTCTCTACGCGTACACAAATAATTTCTTAATGATCTATATCAATAACACTATGCAATGAGAAAAATAAGGTCCAATAAACCACTATACTTTCTTTGATGCATTATATATTTAGAGAAATGTGCGGGTGATTTAAATTATGTTTTTTTTAGATTTCTCAAATAAATTTCAACTAATCCATGAGCCATGATAACATTTGGTGAGCCATGACAACATTTGGCGAAAAGGATTTTCAAAAATCACAAATCTTTTTAAAAAATTGTAAAAAAGAATATAAATAGAAAATAAAATATACTTTTATAAAACGTAGATTTAATTGCAACAAAAACAGTTGTTTATATAGGGCTATATTGGATTTTGGATTTTTTTCATAACATAGTGTAATCAATCAAACCTAAATGGAAAGGGGAAGTTGAAAGAGGTTTTATAAAGTTTTAGTTTTGTTTTTTTTTTGTATATAAATTAGAAGTAGCTGTTTCTTTTTACAAAATTCCATATCTTTTTTGTGGCGGAAAAAGAGAAAACAAAATAAGAAATTCATAGATTTCATCATTGAAACATATTTCACAATTTGTGGTTTTTAAACGCTCAGCGTTTTCAAAAAAGAAAAAAATAACTTAAATTATGTATGATAGTTGTTAACACTAACACTACCATTGCTATTACCCATAACGACTCCACCTCCTACTACTCCACCACCTGAGCTTATGGCTACTCCTCCTCCCGCTCCACCACTCGCACTAGCAACACCATTACTCGTAGCACCACCATTACTTGTTGCACTGTATTCGTAGGAGGCACTATCCTCTTCACCGCCAATATTTACCACGGTTACACTACCACTTGTTATATTGGTAGGACTTGTGGTGCGACTGCGTGTAAATGTATTATTTTGTGAATTCGAACTTTGTGCCGCCGCCGCCGATGTTAATGTGGAAGATGCTGAATTAGCTGTTGTCGTCGCCATTGCCATCGCCGAGGCAGAATTTGTTGTCGACATTGTCGTCGTCGCTGACGCCGCTACTGCTGCCGCTGCTGCTTCTTGTAGAGCTTTCTGTTTGGCCCTTCGGGCCTTCTGACGTGTATGTTCAATTTGAAAATCTTCCACACGCAAATTCAAACGTTGCATATGATTAATGATGAAATCTTCATCTAATACATTATCGGGCGGATTTCGTAGCACTTCGAGCGTTTCACACAGACCATTGCATTGCTTACGCACTTTATGGCTGTTGAGAGAAGCACCTAAAATCACCAAAGCTACCTTAAAGATGACACGTATGCCTTCGGCTAGAAAGCAGTCCCAGACTCGTAACAGCGTTTCCCAGGGCAGGGTCCGCGTCATGGCACATAGAAACCAATCGGTCATATAGAGCAAAGGTTCGACTCGGTGTTTTTGTAAATGGCGATACACGGGCGGACAGGTTTTCTTTAGAAGGCCTTCTAGAATACCGGCATCGTTTTGTAGAACTTCCAGGCCGGTTATAAAATAATCTTCTAAATATCTGCAAGACAAAACATTGAAAACAGCAACAAAAATGTCAATTGCAATTATCTTATCTCACTTCAAGTTAGTTAAAATTTATTAAATTTTAAATAAATATATCGATAAATCCATTCTAAACAATGCTAAGTGTAAAAAGGTAGTTTTTCTGGAGAAGCGATCAAAGTTTGATAATTTTTTTTAATTTGTGTGTAATTCCTTTATAATGCAAATGGAATGATCTGTACTGTTTTGTGAACAACTTTTGATTGGGTTGACGGATAAACACCAAATTTTGACTGAATATAATTTGGTATTTTTAAAATTAAAAACGCAATTTTCCTAAAAACTTGCTAGGTCGACTTAGCATGCTTTAGAATGGAGGTATCGGTAGAAATAAATCAAAACAACATTTGCCGGCTATGTAGACTATGTAACAGTAGACAGCACACCCTTACCCCTAAAGAGAGACTAGAACCCAAAAATGAACCCGGTCCCGAACGTGATCAATATTATACTGAAATACTCCTATGGGGCTCGTGGGAGAGTGCAAATTTGTTATCTTTGGAATTTTATTTTAGGCGTCGCACGGTATATGAAAAGAAAACATATTTTTCAAGACCCTCTTAGGATGTCCCGGGATGAGCTTGGAGTTTTTATCCACCATATTTTCAATATATGGAAAATTTTTCTTTACTTTGAGTGTAATATTTATTGACAACCCGGTCCTTTTTTGGTCCTGGTGCGGTCCGCACAATGGGATGGCTTCATACATTTTTGTGCAAAAACTATAAGGAGTGAAACTTCAATGGATCATTCAAAGTGGGTTTCATCAAAATCGGTCACGCCCACCACCCACCGCCCATACAATCTAATCGGTTATTTTCGCATACAATTTTTCTTATCCAGGCAAAATTTGGTACATACACTTTCTAGAATAAACAAAAGATGCATGCCAAGATTCATTTCGGACTCTCCACCGCCCGCACAATGCAAATCGATTTTTTGGCAAACAATTTGTCCTATCTATGCTAAAGTCTTTATAGTTTTCTTCCTCTTCCGAAAATGACCGAAAACTTTTTGTTTTAAACGAAAGAACACATTCCTTATTTTCTTTTATTGAAAGAACAGCTTGGAGGAAAGTGGAGCTAAATTATTTTTTTTCGTTGAAAATCAAAAGTGAGTTAACCGGTTATCATAAATCAAAGTTTTTAAAATATATTAAAGCCAAATTTTATTTTCGAGACAATTATTCATATATGAACCACTGAATTGCATGATAATATATGTCATATCTCGCTTAGCACCCTTTGCATGGAATTTTTTAATACAACTTTTCAAAAATAAAATATAATTTTTCTAAAAAAACATAAATGCACACTTCATATTTTAATATATCTATATAAAACTGCATCATCACCCCCTCACCTTAGAGAGGAGGGTATATATAATTTGTTACGAGTCAAAAGTGTAACACATCGAAGGAGTGACCTAACACCCTAAGTATGTTTGGCGGAAATCCGTTTTGGGTCATTTTAAATCATTTGAGCAATGTCCGTCCGTGAGTCCGTCTGTCTGCTGGCTGGTGCGCACGATAACTCTCGAAAGGAGTAACCGATTGACTTCAAATTTGGTATGCGTAATATTTTTCTCTATCTCCGGCAAACTTCGAAGATGGGCCATATTGGTCCACTACTTCTAGTACCTCCCCCACAAAGGGTTAACTTATAGTGAAATATTGATTCTTTAATGCCTTCTATACTACTTACTCGAATCTTCTGAAATTACACACATAGCATTAGTTGTTAGTCGCTAACACGACAAGCAAAATGGGCGAAGTGGCCACTCCCTTTTTGGTACTTCCCACACAAATGGACCATTTTGCTCCAAAAGTTAACTGCTTATAGCTTTAATATAAGTTCATACAAATACTTGACATTTTGTACGGTGTAATACTTTTATAGTACCTAGAGTCCAGAGAAAAGTGGGCGTTATTGGCACGCCCCTTTTGGTACCTCCCACACAAATGGACCATTTTGTACCAAAAGTTAACAGCTTTTAACATTAATTCCAGTTCATACAAATACTTGAAATTTTGTACGGTGTAATGCTTTTATAGTACCTAGAGTCCAGAGAAAAGTGGCCGTTACTGGCACGCACCTTTTGATACCTCCCTCACAAATGGACCAATTTGTAACAAAGGTTAACATATTGTAACATTAACACCAGTGAATATAAATACTTGAAATTTTGCACGTTGTAATGCTTTTATAGTATCTAGAGTCCAGAGAAAAGTTACCATTATTGGCACGCCCCTTTTGGTACCTCTCACACAAATGGACCATTTCGTACCAAATGTTTACATTAACTTATACATACTTTAAAGTTATTAAATGCAATATAAATTGATAACAATTTAATTAAAACAAAAAAAATTATTTACAAATATTTTTTAGGAGGGGATTCATAAGTCGGTTTACCTGACTGATCTTTCTTACTTGTTCGATTGTTCAAATGTAGTGGGCGAAAAATAGGGTTATTGACACCAAAATCCCATTTTGGTCCATATGGTAGAATCTTAAAATCACCCTTTGACCTTATGTTGGGCAGAAGTCCACTTTAAGTCATTTGATCAATGTCCGTCCGTCTGTCTGTCTGGCTGGAGCGCACGAGAACTCTCGAAAGGAGTAAGGGATTAATTTCAAAATTGGTATGCGATAATATTTGTTTCTGTCTGAGGCTAAGATCGAAGATGAACAATATTGGTCGACTCCTTCTAGCACCTCCCTCACAAATGGTTAAATATTCAGTGAAATATTGATTATCTAATAACCTCTATATAAGTACTATCTATCCGAATCATCTGTAATTCCAAATATAGTAATTGGCGAAATGGATCCGACCCTTTTGGTACCTCCCACACAAAGGGACAATTTTGTAGAAAAAGTTAACTGCTTAATAACAGTGTATAAAAATACTTGAAATGCTTTTAAAAATACTACCTAATGCTTTTAAAACCATACCAAAATTGAAAGGCTCATAACGTTAATACGAAGGCTGCTATATATATTTCTGGCCTAATAATGAAAATGCGAATATTTATCATCAAAAATTGTTTTATTGTTTTTCAAAGTATTCTCCAGCATGATTTATACACTTTTGCATGCGCTCAAACCAATTGTCGAAGTACTTTTTCCACTCCGATTGACACACCTCAAAAACATGGTTTTTGAACGCTTCAACAGCATCTTCTGGCGACGAAAATCGTTGACCACGAATTTTTTTCTTGATGTGCGGGAATAAGAAGAAGTATTGGGTACCAAGTCAGGGCTGTACGGCGGATGATCCATCAATTTGACGTTTTGGCCGGTCAAAAAGGCGCTGATTTGAGCCGATGAGTGAGAGCTCGCATTGTCATGGTGCACAATGATTCGTTTTTCGAATTTCTCCGAAGACTTCAGGCAAACAAATTGTGGTGTACCACTCAGAATTGACCGTCCTACGTTGCTCAAGCAGAACAGTCGCCACATGACCAGTTTTGCCGAAGAAACAGGCGACCATTTGCCAAGTGCTTCTTCCACGAACAACTTTCGTTGGATTTGGCTCGTCTTCGAAGACCCACAGGGTCGATTGCTGTTTTATTTCGGTCTCATACGCATAGATCCAAGATTCATTTCTTTGCACCAATCGACACGAGCCTTTTTTTGAGCGATTGTCAAATTGTGCGGGATCCATGTATGCCATGTATCGAATGTATGCTGGTGGAAGAAATGCCGTTTTTGGACGATCTCCACGACCTTTGTCTGTCAGCGAGTGTCGGCCACGATTGAATTCATTAAACAAGTTTTACACATTGCTATAGGATGGTGCTTCATCGTCATACAAAGATTTAAGTTCATCGATGCATTCTTGTCGTGATAATCCACGTCGAAAGTTGTGAAAAAAGATCGCACGAAAATGTTCACGAGTTTATACCATTTTTTGCCAAATTGATTTTTTCAAGTCACTGTAAACAACACAAATGATGGTACGTCAAAACGTTCTGAGTACGTTTATGCTAAAAACTGTCAAACTTTCCAATGGAAATGTAAGATGGCGCCAGGCAACACTTAGTGTTGCCTAGGCAGACATATATATAGCAACCCTCGTACGAGTATCAGTGCAAATAAAAACTTACACTCCGGTACAGTGCAATGTCTTTGAGTGTATCTACTGTTCGGCGCAAAATAGGCGTATTAGCCCCCACACAAATTGAAAGATTCATTCGTACACAACATTCCCATTACTTCCGCAGGAATCATTTACATGATTTTATATTTAAGGCAATATTTCTTCTAATGACTATCAACTGACGCCATGGCCAACCAAAAACACATGGCGCAGAACAGGACCTGCGACAAAAACATATAACTTTGAAATTAAATCTAAATAAAAAATCTTTGTAATAATAGAATAAGTTGGAATAATATTGAAGAAGTCCTATGTTCCCAAGTGGAATAAATAAAGGAAAAAAACTATCGAATGACAAAAAATGTTTTTTCAACGTTCATCTCCCACCGGATGTACCGTATTACATTACTCACAAAGTGAGAGTATACCTTAGTCTACTTTGTTTTTAAAAGACCCAAGTGTGAGTGTCCGTCCGTCTATCTTAAATTTTTGTATGTGCTAATATTTTCTCCAAACCTAATTTATGCTCTGAGATCGATCATATTGGCGCACTCCTTCTGGTACCTCCCCAACAAAGGCTTTAAATTTTGTGAAATACTGAATATCTTTTAACTTGTATACTATTTGCCTAAATTTTCTTTTAGTTGAGTAATAGTTTATTCGTAGCTGCCATAAAATTGACATAACTTTCACCAGAGCAGTGATTCCCAAAATGGGGAGCCTTGTTGCTACTCTAGGGGATTTTTTGAAAGTTTAAAATGCAAACTTTTTTAATACAGAGGGCTGAAAAGCCCTGAACTAGAGGCTTTATTTACGGCATTAATTAATAAAATTAAATTAAATGTAGACCAGGGAAGTACCAGAAGAAGTGGGCTGATATGTTCAATCTTCGAATTCATGGTAAGTTTGATAAAAACATTATCACATAAAAAATTAAGTTAATCCGTCACTGCTTTCGAAAGATATCAGTAGAAGACAATGGAGATATTTTAGGCATCGTATTTTCTTGTCTTTTATTCTAATAAATGTTCATCAGTTAGCTTATCATGTTGAACAGTAGCAAATGATTTTCCTTAATCAATAAAACACAAGAAGATAACTTTTTTGAGCATCTCGAAATTTCTGCAATAATACCAGAACATGGAGAAATTCTTTTCGGGTTCCCATTCCTTCTGTGAAACCAAACTGCGTTTTTCTCATTTGGCATATATTCTCCTGTGCATTATTCGTAGGTAGATTTTGTGGACGTTGCACATTAAGCAGATAAACCTATAGTCATGGCCGATAAATCTATATTACTCTACAATCTATAACAAACGCCAATGACACATTTTGTTCAAAAATATGTGCATTTGCTTTATTTAACCCAAAGGAAATTTTAATTTATAAATACATATATACTTACACATCACATACGCTAACAAAAACCCAAAATGCATCTTCCGCTGGCAAATGCATTAGGAGAAAAGCTGCTATCGGTGCTTGTGCCTGACAAAATCCCACTTTTGGATTATATATTGAATAGGCCTTGAGAACATTGAACAATTCAATTTGACCAACTTTATCCTCGTCCAAAAACATTTCATGAAATGGAAATTGTCGATGTTTATCCTTTTTGATTTCCTCTATGACATGAGAATTGCCGGGTTTTTCCAGCAATTCTATATACAGGTTTGGATGTTTTTTCTTTAGCAAATAGGCACCAGATAAAAAGAACCAAGCTCGAGGTCTTATGGACTTGGGTATGCCCTTGCGACATCGATCTCTTATCTGAAACATTAAAAAAAAGAAAATTATTTAAAGTTTAAGATCATTATTTCTTTGTTGTTGTTACTTACCTTTTTGTAATTTTTTGACATATACAGCGACCAGTTATCAATCATGTATAACCATTTCTTTTCTCGCGCTATGATTTGTGCTTTCGATAGGGGCTCTTTGGGTTTATCTGTGCGTTGAAATCCGCCATAGAAACCATTGCGATCGGGACAACTGGAAACTGTGGAACATAATGATATTGTGTCCACAGAACGTGGTGATGTTGCCATGGCAAACTGTGTGGAAACAAAAAAAAAGAGAGAAATTCAATTTAATATAGGCCAACAAAATATATGGGAATTCTAGATATCTCTTCCACTTCAAATGTATGAATATCTTTATGATCAAATGATGTTGCTCGTCTTCGCAGTGACCTTATCTGAACCAGTTAATGTAACGTTCATTCACAAATTGTGCCTTTGTGTGAGAAGTATGTAAATGATTAGATGTATGACGATGTTAGCAAAATAAAGTTAATAATCTTCAACATATGACAACATGACTATGTATAAAGGTCGTTTCCAGAAAAAGTATATGTTAGCAATAAAAAAAATAAACGTAGGTCGTTTCTGACACGTCTGAACAGCAATTACCTGCCGGAGTATACATTTCAAAAAAGCTAATCTAATAAATTATTACACTGTGGAAAAAACATGTAAAATGTCTGGGGACCAGCGATTTCATTTCCAAAATGTAGTCTTAAGTAGAGGGGTGGTGAAGAACCTTTCAAGAATATTGTGTGGAAATTTGAGATGAATTGGAGCAAAACTAACGAATATATAGTAGATTAAGCAACATCGCCTCATACGTGACCCAGTGCATCAAAAAAGACATTAAAGCGTCTTTCCAAAACCCACGTATTCAATGCCGTCATAAATCAAAACTACTGCACCGATCTGTACACAATTTATAAGGTAACGGTGGAGAGCCTTTTAAAATTTGTTAATATTTTTTTATTTTACAATAAAAAATTAACCGTTTCATTTTGTAAAAATCAGGTTTTTCACTTCAAAGTGTTCCCAAAAATTTAAAAATTGAAATTTCGAAAAATCCGCAATTCTACTTTTTTCCGAGATGCTTCCGAATAATTGCTGTCATTGCCATATTATTATACCCTACGCCACACTGTGCTACAGGGTATTATACGTTTGTTTCATGGCAGTTGTTTGTAACGCCTAGCTAGACCCACCTTAAAGTATGGCGATCGACTCAGAATCACTAGCTGAATCGATTTAATCATGTATGTCCGTCCGTCTGTCCATCTTATGTTGTTCGTTGAGTACACGTCGCAATTTCACTCCGATCGTGCTGAAATTTTGCAGTTAGGAGTTATTCGCATCTGGAAAGAACCTTATTGAAATTGGTTGAAATCGGTTCAGAGTTAGATATAACTCCCATATATATATATTCCTCCGATTTGGCCCTTAAGCATTATATAAGCTTTAGATTACATCCAATCGTTTTGAAATTTGGCATGGTAGATTTTATTGATCCATGGAACAACATTGCTCAATTTGAAGAAAATCGGTTCATATTTAGATATAGCTCACATATACTTTATAGGTTTGGTCCGATTTGGCCCTATAGAAATTGTATTTTATTACCAACTAGCTGGACCCGGGCCACTTCGCTGCCCCATATTTCCGATCCCGTCCATTTTTGGACCACTGACGTAGACTGCCAGCAGAACTGCAGTGGAACAAACACACAAACAGACAAACAAACCCCACTATTGCAAATTTTTTTTTCCCAAAACCATCTCAGACCAAATAGCTTTCAAACAAAAGAAAAAATTTTAAAATCGGTCCAATGGTTTAAGCGTCTATAAAACACATACATACATACATACATACATACAAACATTTTTCCATTTTTATATACATATATAGATTGTTTTGAAATTTTGCATGGTAGAGTTTCTTGATCCATGGATCAACATTGCCAAATTTTAAAAAATCGTTTTAGATTCGGTTACAGCTGCCATATATATGTTTCGTTCGATTTGGCCCTTTAGCCCTATAGATGCTGTATTATACAAGCGATTGTTTTGAAATATAGCATGGTAGAGTTTATTGATCTAGGGCAGGGATCGGCACACTCATACAACCATACAAAAAAATTTCTCTCTCTCAATGTAAACTGAATGAATAATTGTATACTCATTCAATGTGTGAGAGAAGAGAACCGCCCATGGGCGCTGTTTTGCCGATCTCTGATCTAGGGACCAACATTGATGAATAGAAGAAAATCGGTTCAAATTTAGATATAGCTCCCATGTATATGTATATTTCGTCCGATTAGGCGCTTTATCCACATAGATGCTGTATTATACATGCAATTGTTTTGAAATTTAGCATGGTAGAGTTTATTGATCTAGGGGCCAACATTGCCGAATTTGAAGAAAAAACAAGTAAGAAAGTTCAGTCGGGAAAACCGACTTATGAATCCCCCCCCACCTTGAGTCCCAAAAAAATATTCGTAAATTTATTTATATTTATGTTTTAATTAAATTATTATCAATTTAAATTGCATTTAATAACTTTAAAGTATGTACTGGTATTAAAGTCAAAATCTGTTAACTTTTGGTACAAAATGCCCATAACGCCTACTTTTCTGTGAACTCTAGGTACTATAAAAGCATTACACTGTACAAAATCAAGTATTTATATGTACTGGTATTAAAGTTATAAGCTATTAACTTTTTGTGTAAAATGGTCCATTTGTGTTGGAGGTCCCAAAAGGGGCGAGCCAATAACGGCCAATTTTCTCTAGACTCTAGGTACCATAAAAGCATTACACTGTACGAAATGCCAAGTATTTGTGCACTAGTATTAAAGTTAAAAGCTGTTAACTTTTGTTCTGGGGTGCCCCAGGGTAGTCATATTGGCCCCGTGCTGTTTCTTCTATTTATCAATGACTTACCGGAATCAATTATTAATTCTAGGCTATTGAT
This sequence comes from Eudasyphora cyanicolor, assembly GCA_963930755.1. Classification (NCBI taxonomy): domain Eukaryota; kingdom Metazoa; phylum Arthropoda; class Insecta; order Diptera; family Muscidae; genus Eudasyphora; species Eudasyphora cyanicolor. Next base: position 46,105,545 of record OZ005734.1, on the reverse strand, counting down.
GTATGCGGATGATGTTAAGATATATTTCTCTTATAATGCAACTGAAGATTCTATGATACTTCAAAATGATTTAGATAACTTTGGTCATTGGTGTGATATTAATTGCATGGACCTTAATTTGAGGAAATGTAAGCACATGTGTTTCTCTAGGTCGAAAACTATCCCATTTAAATTTGGTCTTAATGGTTCCAATTTAGATACCGTTGAGGCCTTTGTGGATCTTGGTATATTGATGGATCCTAAACTTATGGTGTTCTTGGCTTTATTAAGCGATGGGCGAAAGAATTTTCAGACCCATATATAACAAAGCAGCTTTATACTTCACTTGTTAGACCTATTCTAGAATATGGGTCCCTTGTATGGGACCCTCAATACGGGACATACATCGATAAGATCGAATCTGTTCAGAAGCAATTTTTATTATTTGCTTTGCGACACCTTCACTGGAGTAGTGATTTTGTTCTTCCACTATACACTAGTAGGTTGAGTTTGAAAAGACTTCCTACTCTTAGGAGCAGACGTATTATGCTGAACTCTACAATGATTCTAAAGGTTATAAAAGGTGATGTATCTTCCGATTACATTCTTTCTAAGATAAGATTTAATATTCCATTCAGATCATCCAGATATTACCAATTATTACATATTGATTTTCAACGTACTAATTATGCATCTGCAGATCCCATCCGTAGAATGTGTGTGGATTTTAACACTTTATACGATATTATTGACTTTGATATAGGAATTGACACAGTGAGATCTCGAATTATCTCGTATTTAAATGTCTTTATTTAGTAAAAATCTATTATTTTGAGAATTAATATTAAATTTGTATATGCATGTGCCGGCTGTTAATATTTTCTGTAGCTGGCACCCTCTACTATTATCCCGCCATGGTTCGGATCATGGTGCGTACGCAATCCCTACGTTATGGGGATGTGGCCCCCTCGGTCGGAAGGTAAGGTAAGGGTAAGAGTGGCAGCGTTTGGGAGGTACCAAAAGGGGCGTGCCAATAACGCCCATTTTTCTCTGGACTCTAGGTACTATAAAAGCATTGCACTGTACAAAATTTCAAGTATTTGTATGAACTGATATTAAAGCCATAAGCAGTTAACTTTTGGTGCAAAATTGTCCATTTCAGCGGGAGATACCAAAAAGGGAGTGTCCACTTCGCCCATTAATATTATGTGTGACATGTGTGACATTTAAGAAGATTCGAGTAATATTAAGGTATTAACGAATCAATATTTCACTAGAAGTTAACCCTTTGTGGGAGAGGTACTAGAAGCAGTGGACCAATATGAACCATCTTCGAACATAGCCGAAGATATAGAAAAATATTACCGCATACCAAATTTGAAGTCAATCGGTTACTTCTTTCGAGAGTTATCGTGCGCAGCAGACAGACAGACGGGCGGACGGACATTGCTTAATTGACTTAAAATTACCTAAAACGGATTTCCGAACTTAGGGTCTTAGGTCACACCTTCGATGTGTTACACTTTTGGCTCGAAGCAAATGATATATACACTCCTCTCTAAGGTGAGGGGATAAAAAAGTATGTATGTTAATGTCTGAGAGATTTCTCATTGTTAGAGTTATATAGTGGAATTTTATGAGGATCATTTTTGTGGAAGATCTTAACCCTCTAACTCTCCTCTTAATGGGTCAATATAGCCCTTTTTTCGAAAAAATAAAAAAAAAGTCCTTTCAAAAATGACATTACGAAAATTTGTGTCGGACAATTTCAGTGGGGGTCGCCAAAGACACCAAAGTTGTAAATACAGCTCTTTACGTTTAATTGGCAAAATTACATGACAACTTATACATGTAAATAATGCAGGGTGGAGCGCGGTAATTTGCTTATTTCGGAATGAAATAAAAAAGTTATGAACCTTAAAAAAATTTATTTTATATTTTAATTATATTGAACAGGAAGGGAATTTTTAAATTACATGGTTTTAAATAGTGTATCTGGCATACGTTTCACTGCTGCATACGTTTTCTGAAGTTTTCATAAACTCTAACAAGCATGTCGACTGGTATTTATGCCAATTTCAGCCTCAATATTGTTAATTAGTTAAGTATTGTTTTGCATTTCATCATGAAAAGACTTACGCCTGAACAACGTTTACAAATCGTTCAACTTTATTACGAAAATTCACGTTCTGTGAGGAATGTGTTTCGAGCACTTCGCTCAACTTATGGTCAACATAATCGGCCTACTGAGCGTACTATTCGCAACACCATCACCCATCTTGAGACCCAGCATTCATTATTGGATAATATTCGACCGAATAGACCACGTCCAGCACGCAGTGAAGAAAATGTAGCGGCCGCAGCGGAGAGTGTACACGAAGACCGTGGAGAGTCGATTCGGCGCCGTTCGCAGCCACTCGGACTGACGTATGGAACGACTTGGCGCATTTTACGTCGATATCTTAAATTGAAAGCATACAAAATACTGCTTGTGCAAGAACTGAAGCCGCCCGACCTTCCCAACATCGTTCGCTCTATGGGCTCGACAAAGCTTCGCTCTATGGGCTCTTGTTCCAAAGAAGATCCGACGTTTTCGAGCCAAATTTTGTTCAGCGATGAGGCCCATTTCTGGCTCTTCAAACGAAGAGCAACCTGAAGATATTCAAGAGCTGCCACTTCATCCAGAAAAAACAACGGTTTGGTGTGGTTTGTGGGCCGGTGGAATCATCGGTCTATATTTCTTCAAAAATGATGCCGGTGAGAACTTGCCATGATAACCGTCTATTTGATGCCTGAAATTGAAGCTCGTGATCTCGGCGACATTTGGTTTCAACAAGACGGCACCACTTCCCACACATCCCATCAATCAATGGATTTATTGAGAGAGCACTTCGGTGAGCAGATAATTTCTCGTTTTGGGCCGGTTGATTGGCCACCAATATCGTGTGATATCACACCGTTACACTTTTTCCTGTGGGGATATGTAAAGTCTAAAGTTTATGCGGACAAACCCGCCTCGATTCAGGCCTTGAAGCAAAACATCACGCGTGCCAGTTACCAGTCGAAATGCTCGAACGAGTCATCGAAAATTGGACTCAACGGATGGACCATCTGAGACGTAGCCAACATTTGATAGACATAATCTCCAAAAAATAAATGTCAAAGAATATTCTTTCAAATGATAATAAACATTCCCCATTCAATTTGAATTTTCTTTGTTTTTTTTCTTTAAAAAAGTAGGGAACCTCGAAATGGATCACCCTATATATTTATAAAATGTACTCATGGCTCCCTGGGATGTCATTGTACCTCTGGAAGATCGCTACGGCCACCTGGAAGACCTGGTCTATAGACTGAACAAAATGTTTCCACCTTTCTGGCTTCCACACAAAGTAAAATATTCCATTAACCACAAAGTGAGGGTATACCATAGAGGGTAGTTTACTCCACTAACATTTTTACTTGTTCTTATTTTTTAAGCAAGCACTCCATTACCAGTATAAAAACGCCCAAAATAAATTTTAAAGCAGAAAAGATACACGCATCTAAAAATGTTGTACTTGATAAACCCCAAAAAACTTGTTATTTCGGCATCGACATCCCTAGTGTACATACTTATAAAGAATTATCATTGATAAGATTAGACTTAAGTACTAGAAAAATTCAAAATATTCAAAGCCGGTTAAGGTCACTAACTATTAGATAAAATAAGATTGAAGAAATTTTTAAAAACAATTCATATGTACAATGTATGTATATAACTTCTCGTATGTATGAATGGGACCATTATGAATGCCACTTATATGTAGCGCCGAAAAAACCTATTACTTTGTAGTGTTTATATAATTAAATTAATGGCACATGGCACGCTATGTTGTTTTCGTCTCTCCCTTAAATAAATATTAGATGGTCATCCCCATTTAGGGTAACAAGTGTATACGTTTTTTTGTTTTTATTGGCTCACATTGATTTTTTTGTAGTATAAAATCAAAGTAATTAATTCTATAATTGTGGGTGGAGATGGAGGATATTCAATGCAAACATTTGGTGTTGTGTTGTGAATGGAACGAACGAACGCTCTTGTACGTGCTTGCCAAGAAATGCATGTGCTCTTGTATTGATTTTATTTGAACATACTCGTATATTTGGATTTTCATTTGGGTCTAGTACATATATTCAATCGATTTATTTTTTATTTATTATTAAACTAAGAAATGATTGTTAGTATTTGAGAATAAGTGAATACACTATGCTACAAAGGAGGAATGTGTTGAATTTACGTTTTCAAATTTTATTTCCCGTTATTCAGAGTAAAACAAATTTACCCTACCAATATCTCGAAAACTAGGCGAGATAGGAAAAAAATGATTGCATATTCTGAAAGAGCATGCTTGGAACCCATATTATCAACTCCTAACTCAAAAAACACAAAAATGGCGTATGGACCAAAATAGCATTAAGCCGACGATATATCAAAATTCGAATATTGCATAGTTGATATGCTTATTGCTGTTAGAATTTCGATTGAATTTTAAACAATTTATGGATTTTTTTAACGACGCTTAGCCTTAGAAATCCGTTCTATAACTTCTTCGGACTTTTATGAATATATCAACATTCAAATATTTCATAAAATATGGTAGTTTTCAGTTTTAAATTTTAAATCATAAATGTCCAACTAGTTTCCTGATATCTACGAGTATTCACTAAGATTCTGGTTATATTTTTTTATAACTGCCATAATTTTTTTCTAGATAAAATATCTGAAACTTTAACGCTTTTTAACATTGTCTTGGCGTATACGAGTGAGCACATTTATGAATTATTTACAGATTTAATCTGTTCCAGAAATCAAGACAAGAACTCGCATTTATTGTTTTGTTATTGTTGTATTTCTCCAACGAAAGAAAGTTTCCTATTGTAGTAGAGCAAGCAGTGTTATCACATCAGTATATTCTCATTGCATGTACACTCAGCAAGCGTTGAGCGTTGTGGGGTCTGAGTTGTGACGGTAGCGGTGATTCACAATTCATAAGTTTTATTCAAGGTTTGTTTAGATATGACATACCTCTGTGCGGTGGCGTCGTCTTCGTGCTATTCTAAGTACATACTATATTAAGAATATTTGCAAAATATAAAAAGAGAGTCACTCACATAAACTTCATTAAAGGAAATTTTGTGAGAGAGATTACAATAAAAAAAAAGTCGGAATAGATTTCATAAAATTCCTATTAATGGGAAATTTATATTTAGAGCAGCACTCTTTTAAAGTTATGCAGAAAATAGCATTTAATAAAGGGCGTTTTTAGAAAATAAGAATTAAAGCAAATAGACAATGAATTTTTGAATTTATAAGACAAAAAACGTAATTACTCAGTCAACTTTTTTTTAGCAAATTCATTTCTGAAGTTGATTAAAAAAACCCTTATGACAAATATTACAACAACTCTGCATCATTTGTTGTTATTTATAAAATTGACAGTAAAATAAAAGTATGAGAACGTACAACTAAGCGAGCGACGAAAAAAGGAAAACATCACAAATCATATTCTAATGCAGAAATAAAAACAAATTTAAGATTACATTGCACAGTATAACAAATGATTTTGGGACTCAATTCTGAGAATTGAACGTGAAAGTAGCCCCAAAATTAAGAAACTCCGCATCATTCGTTTAGAAAAGTTGGTTCAATTAATAATTTAATGCCACTTTTTTTTGCACTTTTTTTAACACTTTTTCTATATTTTAACCCTCTAACAGACAAAATTGTAAAAATGATCGTGTGAAGCCTATATTTTTTCCAGGTATATGTAGACAAAATAACCTTAACTGTTCATTTTAGGGCAAAAAAGCCAGCGAAACGAACGTCAGGTGAAAAAATATTTTTCACTATTTCGATTAGAAATCACAATTAAATTTTGTGTTAACTCCGAATACATTAGGCGTGTTTTCGTTACCCCAAAAGTGCTTAATTTGTATGGGGAGCTAAGCACTTTTAAGCACTATTAGTTCCCGATGAAGTTTGGTGCTTGTGTTCCTGTCTTAATCGAGTATGATGTTGTCAGATTGGGCACCCTATATTTAGCAATATGGTATCCCATTTTTGGAGAGATTGTTATCAATTATTGTGAACTAGCTGGATCCGGTCCACTTCGTTGCCCCAGATTTAGATTTCCGATCCCGTCCATTTTTGAAAACAAACGATTTTTGAAAACAATTGAACATAGAAAGTAAATATATGTTTTATAAATACTTTTCACGAATTTTTTGTCTGTTTCGCACTGTTCTTTCTTCGCAACTCATGACACCATTGCTACCAGATAGTGAAAATCCGCCACTTATTGCTTATGTGCCAGTTAGTGGAAGTCAGTTGTTTTCGTTGCAAAGTGCTAAACTAAAATTGTTAGCTTGTAACGAAAACATGCCTATTATAAAATTACAATATAATATTTTAACTATTATTGGTAAAAATTTGAAGTCTATCGCTTCATTATAAATGTCGTTTTTTTAAAAATTGAAAAACAGCGAAATTGGAAAAGTAATTTTCGGAGCTAATTTGTTGATTTCTCAAATTTGATTGACCATATCACATGACGGACATGCCACAATGTTTTGGGGAACATTTCAAATTGTCAAGTAGGACCGTCTAAAGAGAGTTGTTACAATTTTGAGGGTAAAATATTTTTTAATTCAGTACTGGAGCCCAAAAAGCGAACAACTTCTGTATGTAGACGGTCTTGCCTGTTAGAGGGTTAACACGATTATATCTCGGAATTATGTACGGAATATCTCTTTTGAAGATATATATGTACGGAATATCTCTTTTGAATATAGAAAAAGTGCTAAAAATCCACCTTGAGAAAAAAATTCGTATGGTCATTAAATTACACTATGCAACAAATGAACACTTTTTGAAAAATACACGGACTTGACAGTATAGGTTCGATTCTACTATCAAAGGGTAGTATAACCCTATACTCGGTTTGGCGAAATTGGTGACTAATTATTTTTTATGGGCCTCCAAAGTTTCTGAAAATCAGTGGGCCGCTCGAAAAAGGTGTCATCAGCTTTTGTCCATCAACTAATTCAGACTTGGTGATACCGCTTAACTATATTTGGCATTAATGTAGCTAAGAATATGCTGAACAAAGTTTCTTAAAATTTTTTGCGAAAAAAACATTTTTTTCGTTACGTTTTCTTGAAAAAGTGAAGGAAAAAAATAATTTTTTTCACTTTTTTCAGAATAACTTTCGGGGACTCGTAATTTTTCACTGACAATGATTGGAAAAATTGTAGCCAACGTAAATCCGAACAACTTTTGTGAACATATCAATACAATCTGAACGTGTCTAGGTACCCAAAATAGCTCAAGAAACCACATTGTACCCCAAAAATGTTAGTATTTCACTATTATGTAACAAAAATATTTTGTTTTGGTATAGGGTATGTTCAGCAACTTTATAGAAAATATTAAGGCCAATATTTTTGTGGAACATATTAACCGTCTTGCTCCCCCACATAACTGTAATTTTTGGCCCCATTTAAACAAATCGTAAAAAACACCCGTTAAAATGGGGGAGGCGGGGATGAAATGTTGTACAAAAATGTTGGCCATAAAATTTTACTATATGTGTCAGAACAAACCAAAGCTCAAAACTTAACACAAAAACCAAAAAAGATCAAATTACTGATATGTTAGTAATACGATCTAGTGGTAGAAGCAATAACAATACCAGTACAGTGCGTTTTCGACTGGAATTTGTCCGTTTTTTTGTTTTTGTGTTAAGTTTTGAGCTTTGGTTTGTTCTGACACATATAGTAAAATTTTATGGCCAACATTTTTGTAGAACATTTCATTCCCGGCCTTCCCCATTTTAAAGGGTGTTTTTTACGATTTGTTTAAATGGGGCAAAAATTACAGTTATGTGGGGGAGCTAGACGGTTAATATGTTCCACAAAAATATTGGCCTTAATATTTTCTATAAAGTTGCTGAACATACCCTATACCAAAATAAAATATTTTTGTTGCATAATAGTGAAATACTAACATTTTTGGGGTACAATGTGGTTTTTTGAGCTATTTAGGGTACCTAGACACGTTCAGATTGTATTGATATGTTCACAAAAGTTGTTCAGATTTACGTTGGCTACAATTTTGCCAATCATTGTTAGTGAAAAATTACAAGTCCCTGACAGTTATGATGGAAAAAGTGAAAAAAATTATTTTTTTCCTTCACTTTTTCAAAAAACGTACCGGAAAAAATTGTTTTTTCGCAAAAACTTTTAAGAAACTTTGTTCAGCATATTCTTAGCTACATTATTGCCAAATATACTTAAGCGGTATCACCAAGTCTGAATGAGTTGTTGGACAAAAGCTGATGACACCTTTTTCGAGCGGCCCACAGATTTTCAGAAACTTTGGAGGCCCATAAAGAATAATTGGTCACCAATTTCGCCAAACCGAGTAAAGGGTTATACTACCCTTTGATAGCAGAATCGAACCTATACTGTCAAGTCCATGTATTTTTTCACTGTTGCACAGTGTTATTAATTGAGCCAACTTGACTAAACGAATAATGCAGAAGTTCTTATTTTTGGGGCTACCAATGAGCTGAAAAATGATGTACTGTGTTATATTTACTTAGGTCTGTGTAAGAGGTTGATGCGTTTCTCAGAAATCCACTTAATAATTTTTCCACTCTCAAAATCCAAAATTTCAAAAGAAACAACAGTAAGGAAAGTCTGAAGTTGGGCTGTATAATACCCTCCACCGTTGTTTGCCTACAGAATAAAATAATTTGCATTACTATGAATAGTTGCAGATCAAATATAGTACATTTATACATTCCAGGCACATACGTTAAAAAACGTGACCTTTATAAGGGGGACTCTACTTATCAAAACATGGACCGAGACGATTTTATTGCAATATATAGTACAAATACTTAAATTTCAGCATGTTGGCATAAACAATGCGTTACCTAGAACGTGAAGAAATCTTATCGTAAGGGACCTTTATGTTTGGAGCAAAACATAACCCAATGTGCCCCATTTTTACTAGGGACGATTAAGCGCAATATAAAGTATAAATTCTTAAATTTCAGCCAGATCAATGAAAACTTTATTCTCTAGAGCATCAAGAAGTGACATTGGTCGGGTCCTTTACATGGGGGATATACTAAAACATGGATCGATGTACCTCATTTGTATTAGGGACGGTTATGTTCAATATAAACTATAAGTTATTAAATTTCATCTAGATCAATTGAAAAATGTGTTCTCTAGAGTGTCAAGAAGTGACATCAGACGAAACCTTATATAGGGGATATACAAAAACATGGTTCGATATGTCCCATTTTCAATAGGAATCGTTCCTAGTCTAAGAAATGTCTCTTTACCAATGTTCGTAAAGTTCGCTTCACGGACAGACGGACATTGCTAAATCGACTCAAAAAGTGATTCTATGCCAATCTGTATAATAAACTAAAGGGGCATCTCTTCTTTTTAGGCGTTACAATTAAACTCACAAAGTCATAATACCCCGTACCACGGTGTGGTGTAGGGAATAAAAATTAAATTACAACCTTTAACAACTTGAGATATTGAACGGGTTCTTACTTTAAAACTACAATACATGAATTGGTTGAGAGAAAGACTAGATTTGTATCGCCGATATCTCGAAAACTATAATACATGAATCGCTCGAGGTAGCACACAGTGGGAGTATAAACTAGTCCAGCAAAAAGTTGGTAAGTACATGTCATTACCACTTGCATTATCTGGTAATGACATATCATTACCATCTGCATTACATCTAGTCAACAAATAATGACTTACTTATATTGACATGAATATGTACTTATTTGTAAGTTATTTTAAGTCTGGTATTGTAATATATGCGACAACACCAATTTTTATTAAAGAAACATTGATGTGATTTAGAAACTTTGTAACATTTCGAGTAAAAAACATCTCGTCATATTTAGTTATGTATGATATATATATACACATATAAAAATCAGTATTGGTAAGGAGTTATTCAACCCCTTATAAAAATTACAATATCAACTACTTATATGTGGGATATTCGTAAGCGTGGGGGTAAGTAGTTATTTGTTAACTCTTTGTATGCTTGCATTGAAGTACTTTTCTCCAATATCATGCCCATGCAAAAATAATCTGAAGAGCGGCTAAATGGTAGGTCGATATTTCCTTTGAATTTGACTTTCCCGCCAGGTTAGCTGGTAATGCGTGTATTTGCCGAGTTGCTAAATTTGTAAATCAAATTAACGTTTCTTTAGTAAAAATCGATTTTTAGCCATATATATTTAAAATATATATTATTATATATAACGAGATATATTTTTTATTCGGAATGTTACTAAATTTCTTATCAAATCAACTTTTCTTTAATAAAAGCTGTTGTTGCATATTTTACAATACCCATCTTAAATTAACTTACAAACACATATATATGTGTAAGTAAATGGTTATGAAAATCATTACTGGTAAGGTGTTATTCAACCCCTTATTAAAATGACAATAATAACTACTTATACATACATATGTTGGATCTTCGTAAGCGTGGGTGTAAGTAGGTATTTGTTGGCTCTTCGTATGCTTGCATGGAAGTACTTTCCTCCAATATCATGCCCATGTAAAAATAATCTGAAGGGTGGCTAAATGGTGTCATTATTTCTTTTGAATTTCACTTACCCGCCAGGTTACCTGGTAATGAGAGTTTTTGCTGGGAGGACCTCAATTATTTTTTGATGATATGATTTGTGATCACTTTCCATTCATTTGCCCAACACTTTAAGTATAATTGCTGTGAGGAACGCTTCAGTCCTTCTAGTGCCCTAGAAGCTGTGGACCTCATTGATCCGCTTACGCCGAGATAACATATTCGTTGGACCTTTTTGATATTTTTATATTACACTTCTTTTCCATCGATGTCCATAATGCTACTATTACTACTTCTAATTACGATTTTGAAGAGCCATTGTGTCATATTTGCTTTAGTTTCCTATCCAAGATCACTCCTAAGTATTTAATCTTGTCGAATATTGAATTTGGCTGTTAAGGAAAAGTGGATTTCTGTTTTGACCGGGTTCACGTTTAGACCCTCTTGGTCGAGAACCGTTTCGGACCTTCTGCAAACTTGATTTGGATTGTTTCCCCTCAGAAGTAATATAACGGAGTCTGCGTAGCAGACTGATTTAAGTCTCTCGTTAGTTAGGATCATTATGAGATTGTTTATAGCAGTAACCCACAAGAGTGCTGATAATATACCACCCTGTTATCCATCTATTCCTTATCATGTGGCTTATCCAGTTTTGGAAAGCCCAGTTCCCGTGAAACTGCTGTAAGGATAGGATAAGTGTGTCGGTCCGTACATTACTGAAAGCTCTTTCAATGCTATCGCACGTGTGTACATTCTTCTATTGAAGAATTCCTCTATGCTGTGTACTACCTCTTGTAGGGCGGTTTCCCCTAATCGTCCTTTAACATAGGGCTTGCTAATCATACAGCTACGTACAACCATGTAAAAAATCTAAAAGACCCCCTTTCCTACAAAAAAAATTGTAAATTATATTTCTTTTTTAATGTGACTAATAAAATAAAATTTCGTTACAATTTAATTTTTTTTAGAAAATTGAATTTTTTAATTTATCTGCCCTTTCCTACAAAAAAAATTGTAAATTAAATTTATTTTTTAATGTGACTAATAAAATAAAATTTCGTTACAATTTAATTTTTTTTTAGAAAATTGAATTTTTTAATTTATCTGAGTTACGTTGGAACTGCATTTTTCTATAATTTTTTTTATATAAAATTTCGATAAAACTGCACATTTAAATTTTTCTACAAATTTTTGACATTACATTTTTTTTAGAAAATTCCTTAAAATTTGCATTTTTCTGGAAAAATTCTTCAAATTTATATTATTCAAAAAAATATTGTTGAAATCCAATTTTGTTGATATTGCATTTTTTTTAGGAAAATAGTTGAACTGCTTTCAAAATTAAAATTGCATTCTTCTACAATTTTTTTTGTTTGTTTCTGCGTTTGAAGGACGATGACTACTGAATAGTGGCCACTGCCCAGATTAAAGGCCATTGGACTTTATTGAAACCCAATGAAAGAAATTTTGTGGAAAAATTAAATTTCGAAAAAAATTTAAAGAAAAAAATGGAATTTCGATGAAATATTAAATTTCTAGAAACATGAAATTTGAACGAAATTTTCATGGTATCTACTATGCGTTTGATGGGTTTGTGTAGAAAAGATGTTAGTCATGCGCGTCTATGGGCCTTTAGTGTCGCATTACTTGCCTTGCCAGGTTTAGGTATGAAAACTACACTTGCCTTCTGCCAGGCTATCGGGGTATATACGATTTTTAGGCATGCTGTGTATTACAGCTAGATAGGTCGATATGTGGTGATTCGCCTTCATCTGTTGTAGTACCGGAAAGATTTCCACCAAGATTAAGAAGCTTTTTATGGCCTCTTCTTTAAAATCCCTAAAGATGTACTCTAAGACTGATTAAACAAATAAATAAACTATCTCAATGTTTTCAAATTCAGTATTTTAGGGTAGAATTACAATGACAATATTCTGACAAGGAATAGACTCACACCCGTTCTTGCATCTCCCACACTAAGTAAAAATCCATTCCTCGGTGTACTTGACCGAAATGTTTTCAATTGTTTTTAAATATGAATTCAGTACATGTATAAAAGAAAGTAGGCATGGAAAGACACTTGAAAATAAAGTGAAAAACAATGCACGATTTCTTTAAATCGACAACCATATATGTATGTATGTATGTTCTTGTACATAGATATAAATGCTCCACTTAACTCCAAGAATAACTCCACTAAAGACATTAATCTCACGTGTATCGTAAAGACTGCGGCTCACAGCTAAAAGAGCATCCCTTATTAAGATATTAAAAGAATAATTTATAAATAAACCTACACATGTAAATACTCGTATGTACGTAAAGCGGCGGACACAAATAAAAATTTTGTAAAATGCTCACTCAATATGGTGGCATGTGTTGTGCAGAACAAATATCCAAATAAACACAAAACATCCAATAAACAAAGTACACATCAAGTGCCAAAGATGAAAATGGAAGAGAAGAGTGAGTGAGGGAGCAAAGGGGCGGCTGAGCGCCGCGAAAAGCCAGCCAAATTAAAAACAACAAATTACACTTCAATTAGATATGATGAATAATTTTAGTGCTCATCACTTTTATTTGTCGTTCTAAAACAGTTACCCCTACCTTTCTCTCTACCTACCCACAGTGTCTTTCACAATTTACTCTGAGCAGTATGTCATGCCATTGACAGACAAATACATACATATGTACATACATACATCAATCGCACTTTCAAACTTGACGAGATTGAGGTTGCAGCAGCCCGCCCAGCCATTAGCCAGTGAAATGATGGCGAGGTAAAGATCTATTAGAATGCGTAATTAGACAGCAAGTGGCGTCTTTGTTACGTATGTATTTGGATGTTGAGCTAAAAATATTTCGAATTTAATTAAAGTCTAATTTTATTTTTCGATCAGAATAAAAATATCCTTGAAATTTTCTTTCGAGTATCTTTTTATATCCTCACATTAATCGATCTTTAATGTTCGCTTGCCTTCTATACGACAAAACCAGTAAGGAAAGGCAGAAAGTCGGGCGGGGACGACTATATAATACCCTACACCTTCCTAAAAATGCGATAAGGGTCTTTGCCATAATAATTTGGAATAATTGGTAAATGGGTAGAAACATATTATCTAATTCTGAAACGATAATCGCTAAATTAAGCAATATTCGTTCCTAAATTGAGAAACATCTTTCTGGAAAATTTTAATGATCGGAAGTAAAATACAACTTCTATAGCGGTTTGATAACAAATCAGGAGGAACATATATATGGAGCTTTAATATAAATCTTAACCGATCTTCCCTGAATACTCATTTATGTAAAAAGACCTCCTTCTGTCGAATTTCGTACTGATCGGATATAAAATACAGTCTCTACAGCGCTTACATGTCAAATCGGGGGTAACGTATGTATGGGGCGAATTTCATACTGATCGGATATAAAATACAGTTTTTACAGCGCTTCCATGTGAAATCGGGGGTAACATATATATGGGGGCTATGTCTAAATCCGAACTGATTTTCTCCGAATTGGCAGTATTCCTTCATGTAATAAGAAACCTCTTTCTGCCAAATTTTGCACTAATCGGATATCAAATAAAGTTTTTACAGCGCTTACATGTCAAATCGGGGGTAACATATATATGGGGGCTATATCTAAATCTGAACCGATTTTCTCCGAATTTAGCAGTATTCCTTCATGTAATAAGAAACCTCTCTTTGCCGAATTTCGCTCTGATCGGATATAAAATAACATTTTTACAGCGATTACATGTCAAATCGAGGGTAACGTATATATGGGGGCTATATCTAAATCTGAATCGATTTCTTCCAAATTTAACAGTGTTCATTCATATAATAAGAAACCTCTTTCTGCTGAATTTCATACTGATCGGATATAAAATAAAGTTTTTACAACGCTTACATATCAGATCGGGGCTAACATATATATGGGGGCTATATCTAAATCTGAACCGATTTTAACCAAATTCAATAGGGATCGTCCTTGGGCCAAAAAAAAGATATGTGTAAAGTTTCGTCGAGATCGGACCATAATTGCGACCTGTACTTTGATTAGAAGAATACATGCACAGACGGACAGACAGACAGACAGACAGACGGACAGACGGACATAGCTAAATCAACTCAGAAAGTGATTCTGAGTCGATCGGTATAATAAACGATGGGTCTATTTCTTCTCCTTTTGGGTGTTACAAACAAATGCACAAAGTTATAATACACTGTACCACAGTGTGGTGTAGGGTATAAAAAGATTCCGCAAATTCGGGATATGTGCCCAATCCAATTCAAAATAAAGGGTTCTCCAACAAGAGGTGTTATTTTGGTATTCAAAGAAAAATGCAATTTTTTGAGATAAATGATCGGATGTTTATTTCATAATAAAGAGGAAGGTATGCCGTTAATAATGAAAAACAACATCAGACAAATGGCCACCACGACCACGCTTACAGGACCATATCCTTTTCATGGAATTTTCCATAACCAAATCGCAAAGTGGCTGCCCTATGTCCTCGATAGCCTCACGAATTCTATCTTTGAGGTCTTGAATCGATGCTGGGCTGTTGGCGTAGACCTTATCTTTCACGTGGCCCCAAAGGAAGAAGTCGCAAGGTGTTAAATCACAAGATCTCGATGGCCAATTGTGATCACCTCTTCGAGAGATAACACGGTCCGGAAACTTTTCCCGTAACAGAGCAATGTTTCGTTGCTTGTGTGGCACGTAGCGCCGTCTTGTTGAAGTAAACGTTGTCCAGATCAATACCATCCAACTCCGATTCGACAATTTTGCTTGTTGACGTAGCCACCGAGGTGGAAATGGGCCTCATCAGTCAAGATGATTTTCGAATTTTAATAATTTCAATGCGTTGTTGAATCGTATATCGTTCCATTTTTAGTAATGGCGTAGTTTCTACTTGTCAAATGTCAAAGAATAAAAGCTTCAAAAGTTACAACTACCGAAATACCGGGTGATTCAAAATAACACCTCTTGTTGGAAAACCCTTTACATACTATGTATGAAGATGAGGGAATGTCTCAGTCGTTTTGCTCGACTGCTATTTTCTTATAGGGTTTGTGAACTATTTTCAAACTCATTTTCTTTCATTTTTTACAATTTGCAAAAAAGTTTACTGTTTAATCTATAAATTCAATCACAACTATTAGCAGATATTAAAGAAGAAATGCCGCTTCTTATAGCATTTGTAGTGTGGTAAAAAAAACGGTATTTAAAATATATTTTTGTTGTTAGCCAAGAAACATAATTTACAGATCATCATGCGGTCCATTAGGTTTCTTTGCGATATGTGAAGTAGACCATTTTAACACTATTAGAAAAAAAACAATTATATATTCTGCTATAAAACTAAACGACGTTTTCGTTTTCTTATCTTAGTATCGGAACTTGTGAAACGTTAGGCAAGAGGTCAACGGATTTACACAGTAAATGAATGAAATGCTAAAATTAAAAACAACATTACAAAAACCGCTATCATGATTCATAAATGATTTATAGATATAGCAAATTTGATATGATTCATTATTATCTGTCCTTCATCTTTTCGATTATAGAAAATAAAGGGATATTTTAATCTATGGAATACAGACGTCATGAAAAGTATTACACAAAATATTCTGCTAAGTGAAACCACTTTTAATGGGATATAAATGTTAGGTTAAAGGACGCGCAGCATACTACTAATTACTGGAGTGCACTGCTCACTGCTCCACTCGGAGACCGTAGTTCTGGAAGAAAATAGAATAAAAGATCATAACAAGAGTATATATTGTGGGGGAATTAGAAATGGAGATACATACATATAAAAAAACCAGTAAGGAAAGGCAGAAAGTTGGGCGGGGCCGACTATATAATACCCTACACCTCCCTAACAATGCGATAAGGGTCATTGCCATAATAATTGGTAAATGGGTAGAAACATATTATCTAATTCTGAAACGATAATCGCTAAATTAAGCAATATTCGTTCCTAAATTGAGAAACATCTTTCTGGAAAATTTTAATGATCGGAAGTAAAATACAACTTTTATAGCGGTTTGATACCAAATCAGGAGGAACAATCAATATAAATTTGAACCGATCTTCCCTGAATACTCATTCATGTAAAAAGACCTCCTTCTGTCAAATTTCGTACTGATCGCATATAAAATACAGTCTCTACAGCGCCTACATGTCAAATCGGGGGTAACGTATATATGGGGGCTATATCTAAATCTGAACCGATTTCTTCCAAATTTAACAGTGTTCATTCATATAATAAGAAACCTCTTTCTGCCGAATTTCATACTGATCGGATATAAAATACAGTTTTTACAGCGCTTACATGTCAAATCGGGGGTAACATATATATGGGGGCTATATCTGAATCTGAACCGATTTTCTACGAATTTAGCAGTATTCCTTCATGTAATAAGAAAGCTCTCTTTGCCGAATTTCGCACTGATCGGATATAAAATAACATTTTTACAGCGCTTATATGTCAAATCGGGGGTAATGTATATATGGGGGTTATATCTAAATCTGAATCGATTTCTTCCAAATTTAACAGAGTTCATTCATGTAATAAGAAACCTTTTCCTGCCGAATTTCATACTGATCGGATATAAAATAAAGTTTTTACAGCGCTTACATGTCAAATCGGGGCTAACATATATATGGGGGCTATATCTAAATCTGAACCGATTTTAACCAAATTCAATAGGGATCGTCCTTGGGCCAAAAAAAGGATATGTGTAAAGTTTCGTCGAGATCGGACCATAATTGCGACCTGTACTTTGATTACAAGAATACATGCACAGACAGACAGACGGACGATGGGTCTATTTCTTCTCCTTTTGGGTGTTACAAACAAATGCACAAAGTTATAATACCCTGTACCACAGTGTGTTGTAGGGTATAATCAATAAGATTTGAAAATTTATTTTAATTCTGTTAGAATTTATTTTGATTCGAGACCATAAGTTTCAGTTACATTTTGTCTATTGCAAAAATGTAATAGAAACAAATACAAAAAATGGTAGCGAGTTTCAAATTTTTCTGAGTAGAATTGACTGCAGTTTCGAGACACCACTCTATCATCTTCAGAATTCAATAGCAATAATGTATTTCCTTAACTTAAATCAGCCGGAAATACTTATGGAATCAGTAACTTATTTTTCCATGGGCTTATATTTGCTCTAAACTATGTTAAATTTTGCTTCAGACTTAATTTGTTGGAACGTGTCGTGTAAGGAAGGGAACCAGACGGCATCACTCCAGCAGAAATGCAGAAAATGTTAAAGTACATTATCCGGCTTTCAAACATCCCGGCTTTCATACATCCCGAATCGATGGAGGGATACCAAAGTCGTATTCATACCCAAAGCGGGGAAGATATCACACACTACGCCAAAGGCTTCAGAACAATTAGCCTATTCTCCTTTCTATTGAAAGGGAGTGAAGATAGAGTCTAAAGTTATAGTCTATTTAGCCGAGACAACAACCTGTTATACTTATAGTCTAAAGTTATAGTCCGTTTTCGGAAACTGTTATACACGAACAAAAAAATAAATATTTAGTTTTTTTAACAGTTAAATGATATGAAACAATAAAAAATATAATACTGAAAACCCAAAAAGTCGATTTAATAAAAAATTAAAAATATACATGTTTCAACGTGCGAATTGAGTCTAATGCATAACACAATTCAATATCTTATAGCTCGAAAACTATATCGGGTTAATCCATACTATGACAACTTGATGGATAGGTCTCGATGAGCACAATCCAATTGTGTTGTGTTAGACCCTATATGCGTTCTATAAATGGCCCACTGGGTCAAAAACTGTACGATAAACCTTGACAAATGTTACATCATTGTGCTCATCGAGACCTATCCATCAAGTGGTCATAGTATGGATTAACCCAATCAAGTTTTCGAGCTATGGGCTATTGAATTGTGTTAGGCAATAGATTCAATTTACACGTTGAAACATGTGTATTTTTAATTATACCCTCACTTTAGTGTGACGAGGGTATATATCATTTGCTACGGAAAAAAGTGTAACACGTCGAAGGAGTGACCTAAGACCCCAAGTATGTTCGGAGGAAATCCGTTTTGGGTCATTTTAAGTCGAATGAGCAATGTCCGTCCGTCTGTCTGTCTGTCTGTCTGTCTGTCTGCTGGCTGGTGCGCACGATAACTCTCGAAAGGAGTAACCGATTGACCTCAAATTTGGTATGTGGTAATATTTTTTTCTATCTCCGGCTAAGTTCGAAGATGGGCCATATTGGTCCACTCCTTCTAGTACCTCCCACACAAAGGGTTAAAATGTTGTGAAATATTGATTCTTTAATAACTGCTATACTACTTATTCAAATCTTTTGAAATTCCACACATAGTATTAGCTTATTAGTCGTTATCAACTCGAGAAAAATGGGCGAAGTCGCCACGTTCCTTTTGGTACCTCCCACACAAATGCACCATTTTGCACCAAAAGTTAACAGCTTATAACATTAATAACAGTGTATAAAAATACTTGAAATTGTGTACAGTATTATGCTTTTATATTGGCTACAGTCCAGGGAAAAATGGGTGTTGTTGTCACGCCCCTTTTGGTACCTCCCACACAAAGCTACCTTTTTGCACCAACAGTTAACAGCTTATAACATTAAAACCAGTGTATAAAAATACTTGAAATTTTGTACAGTGTAATGTTTTTATAGTGTCTATAGCCCTGTGAAAAATTGGCGTTATTGCCACGCCCCTCTTTGTACCTCCCACACAAAATGCCCAAATCATACCACAATTTAATGTCTCTTAACGTTTATACCAGTGCACATAAATGCTTATAAGTCGGCACAGTGCAATGAATTTAAAGTATCTAATGTTCAGCAAAAAAAAGGTGTATTTGATAAACCCCTTCTGGTACCTCCCACACAAATTGACAGAATAATTCGAGTAATATTCAATATTACATTACTCACAAAGTGAGGGTATACCTTAGTCGGTTTACCCGACTGAAACTTTCTTACTTGTTTTTTTAATTAGATTTACTTTTTAAAGTTTTGGGTTTTTCAATTTTATATTTTTTATTGTTTCATACCATTTAATTGTTAAAAAAACTGAAAATCTTCTTTTTTTGTTCGTGTATAACAGTTTGCGAAAACGGACTATAACTTTAGACTATAAGTATAACAGGTTGTTGTCTTGGCTAAATAGACTATAACTTTGGACTCTATCTTCACTCCCTTATAATTTTGTCGGTTAAGTTTTTGTTGGCGGTTATGATATGAAGTAGTGTTCCATCATTAACCGGAATGTTGAGGCATTTCAATAAAGGCAAAATCTTTGATAAATATTATCCGTCTTTTTATACCCCCAATTTAGTGATACGAGGGTATATATCCTTTGCTACGAGCCAAAAGTGTAACACATCGAAGGAGTGACCTTAATCACTAAGTATGTTCGGCGTATATCCGTTTTCGGCCATTCTAAGCCGAATGAGCAATGTCCGTCCTTCTTTCTGCTGGTGGTGCGCACGATAACTCTCGAAAGGAGTAACCGATTGACTTCAAATTTGGTATGTGGTAATATTTTTTTTCTATCTCTGGCTATATTCGAAGATGGGCTATATTGGTCCCCTTCTGCTAGTACCTCCCTCACAAAGGGTTAACATTTTGTGAAATATTAATTCTCTAATAACTTCTATACTACTTATCCGAATCATCTGTAACTCTTCACATAGTAATAGTTTATCGTAATAGTAACAATTTATCGTAATAGGGACAATTTTTGTACAAATATTTAACTGCTTATAACGGGTTTTTCAATAGTTTTTTAAGGAAATCCAAAAGTTTTTAATTTAATGTGATTTACAATCGATACAATTAGTTCTAAATAAAACGACATTCAAATGAACTCAATTTTCGAGCACTTTTTCCACTAAATCAAGTCGTACGTCATGAATGGCACGTTCAGTATTGACTTGTAAAGCTTGAAGAGAGTCTGGTTTATTTCGAAAGACCAATTACTTCAAATAACTCCACAAGAAATAGTCGAATGGTGTTAAATCACAACTTCTTGGAGGCCATCAATATCACAATTTCGTGAAATAATCGAATCTCCAAACTTTTCTCGTCACGTAGCCACAATCGGTCAATGGCAAAAAGATATCTCTTAACTAGAGCTAAAATATTGCTCATGGGTGTCAAGGTCTTAGGTCGACTGGAAAGAGTTTTTTTTGGATTAAAAAAATGGACAGCATAATTTCCAAATATGAATGGAAAGTTTATCTCTAGCTCCTTAACGGTACGTCGGATCAGAAATCAGTCAATGGAAAAAGATAGCTCTTAACGAGAGCTAAAATATTGCTCATGTGTGTCATAGGTCGACTAAAAAGTGTTTTTTTATTTTAAAAAAATGGACTTAGCGTACGAAAAGTTGCAATTGGAGAACGATTATTTTGATAATAAAACTGAATAATTTATAAACGTCGTTCTTGCGTATATCTCTCCATGATGAAATTGTAAACACTACTATGAATTTTGTGTTTTTTTTTCTTTAAAAAAAAGTAGGTAACCTCGAAATAGATCACGCTATAGAAGTCATTGGACTCTATTCCCAACCTCCTAGCGTTCTCGCTGATCAAGCAGTGTCCCGTCTGCACTAACGTACACATTCTTATCCTCTCTAGTGCGAGAAAATAATTGGACATTCTTTTGTTGTGTCGTGGCTGGATTTGTCCAGCTACCCTAGAGGTGTAAATTTATCATTGGACAGCCTGACCAACTCTTCCATCAGTGGCTTCGGAGGAAGCGGAATTACCACGACAGACAAAATTCGTATTGGGCAAGTATTGATGACAACACGTCGAACACTTGTCCCGCATACAACCGGGGACCTCAAGACAACTGCCCTGCCAAACCTACTCAAATTGTACACAGGTCTCTTTGGATCCATCCAGTGGATATAGTTTTATATAGTCTCCATAAGTGGTCGTTTTGGAAAGTCTTGGATAAAGCATATATACGACATCTTCTAAACCATCTGGCTGAAATTTTTTAGCTTTCGTTTTATTATACCCTCACTTAAGTGGAGGAGGGTATACATATATAAGTTGTATGGGCTAAAAGTGTAACACATCGAAGGAGTGGCCTAAGACCCTAAATAGTGGCCTTCGTAGCGCTGTGGTTAGCGCGTTAGATATGGATTCCGAAGGTGTTGGGTTTGATCCCCAGCCAGGGCACTGAAAAATTAAACAACAATTAATGTTATGATCATAATTCGAGCTTCTGCAGTTGAAAACAAGTAAGAATGTTTCAGTCGGGTAAACCGACTAAGGTATACCCTTACTTTGTGATTAATGTAATACGGAATATTACACGAATTAATTTGTCAATTTGTGTGGGAGGTACAAATACAGCTATTTTTCGGTGAACAGTAGATACTTCAAATCATCGCTCTGTACCGAATTTTAAGCGTGTATGTGCACTGGTATATAAAAGTTATCATCTACTCAATTTTGCTATGATTTGGGAATTTTGTGTGGGAGGTAGCAAAAGCGGCGTGTTGATAACGCCCATAACACCCCTTGCCAACTTGGGGAACTTCCAACAGAAAACCAAACTATGTTTTAGAGTAAAAGTGAATGGGATAGGTCGTCTTTTTTAAGCAAATCCCCCTCTACTCCAACTTTCGATTGAACTACGTGAATTGTTTCACAAATTTTACCTAAATTCAAATACATACATATATCTTCAATTTGACTGCAAATGTTTTTATGACTACTGCCTAGTTTAGTTTACCCACAATCTAGCAGACACCAAGTGCACATCAAAGCAAAAGGAACATCACAAAACCTTAATAATAACAAATAACACATGAAATATTTTTTATTTACGGAAAAAAACCCACACCAAAGCGAGCAGAAACAACAACAACAGGCAATCGAACTAAGGTGTTGTTGCTCTTGTGTGTGGGGGAGCAACATTTAACATTTGCATTGTTGTTAATGTTAAATTGTAAATGGAAATGAATATGGAGCGAATGAATGGATGAAATGGAATGGATGAAGTTCGAGTATGTGTGTCGATGTCGCTCTAAATAAATGTATTGTGTGGAGGAGCCCCTTTGACATGAACCCACATACACCATTAATATTCTAATTATTTTAATGCACATGCCAAGAATGTTGGAAGATAAACACACATACGAAAAAAAACTAATTCATATTTACCTACCTGTGCGAAATTTTCTGGAAATACTTCGAAGAAAAGGGGCGAGGGCTTTGAGTCCACAAGAAATGTTGAGCAATTCTTGCCAAAATAACTGCTTATTCTTGTTGTTCTGCCAAAGGTGCCTAGGAAATATCCATTAAATTTAATAACTTGCCAAAAAAAGATAGCAAAATTCTTTTGCTTTTTTCTGATTTTTGAGTAAGTCGTGTGGCGTTTCTCCCTCCCCACACTCACTCACTCTTCCCCTTCTTTGTTTTCGTTTCGTATGAATAAATAAAAAAATTAACTGGATTTTTTTTTATTTCTTGTTTTTGTATTTATCATCATTCCATTATTCTCATTTAAATCACTCACACTCGGGCCCTCTCACTCACTCACACACACCTTTTATTTTTTGAATACTCTTCTTTGGGGTTTGGACACTTTCTAATTGGACTCGTTTTGTTGTTCGTAACCGTTTCCGTAGTAATTCTTTTTGCTTTATTTATATAATTCTTTTCGTATATTAGAAAACAGATTGATTTGCCATAATTTAGCTCGAATTTTAGATATTTTTGTTACATTTTACCGAGAATATTTTTGCAATCATTGGACTTTTAGCAGACGACGGAACGACGTAGAAACAATTTTGACACTGTTTTTCGATGCCAGATTGTTTGGCATTTGATTTTCGTGTGGCCACTTTGGTCTTTGTGGTCGTTATTACACAACTTGCAACGGCAAAATTATTATATAGGCCGGGTTAGGCAAACGAAACCAAAACTATCGCAGCCGCAACGTTGACCGCTGAAGCAATTACCGAAAACTTTAAAAATATGAAATATGACTCAGGCATACACCAAAGACAATCGAAGGTATAGACAACCCAGTGTAATCGCACATTTTTACCACAAGATGGGGGAAAAGTGCGCGTACGTTTGTATGCGAGTCAACGAAGATTTTTAGGTAGCCATCTACAGAAAGCTTTGTTTTTAGTTTGAAAGTCAACTCCGATAAGGTGCCTATACCTTCGATTGTCTTTGCATTCACTATTAAAAGATCAACAACTTAATTTTATTTTATGTTTATTTGTTCTTATTTTAACATTTTATTACTAATGTGTATGTATATCAGTCCATTACAAAAGTTTCGCATACATTTCTTCTTTCATTGCGCGTACACGTACTGTCCAAATCAAATTCCAACTGATTCAGCCGTCTGTTCACGTTTCTTTTTCGTTGGGTAATCGTCGATAACCAGCTCTTACGCCTTATGGCAGAACGTATCATGACGTATATCACGTTAAGCTATGTACAGATGGTTGTCAGATCGGACAAGGTTATCAACCCTTTAAAGTGCTGCAAATGTACGGACAATGACAAATGGTTAGGCAAAGGTGAATTGACAGTTCAGACGATTGCAACAAAAATTTTACAATTTCATATATTTACAATATATTTTGTAAATATTTATTTACATTTATTGCCAAGTCGTGAATCACACGATGCTATATTTTTAAGCAGATTCTCCTCTAATTCCCTTTGCGATCAGACGACGTATCTTTGTTTTGGCTTGACGTACTTTTGTTTCGGCTTTTCCTGAGTGAATTGTTGTTGTTTCAAAGTGCGAATGACAAACACAAAATGTTGAGCCTGAGAAGTCCGAGTACGGGAGAGTTTTATTTAAAACAAAGAAACATATTTTTAATCGCCCTTATTCCAGTTGGCGTCGTAAAAAGGGTTTTTGTTAGTTCATGGATACCAAAAAAATTCGTTTTGGCGTAAAGATGACAAAGCTGCTGATCAGGCGTAGTGAACGGACGTGTTTATCACAGAGCGGATAGTTGAATCCTATTGCCTATAATAATACAGACAAAAAATAAATAAATTCGTTGAGGGATGCCTTCGTGTTCCGATGGAGCGGGGTTCCCCAATAGTCCTACTGTCCGTCCGTTGGTCTTGGCCAAAGGCGACCACACCAAAAACGAAAAGAGTCACTTGCCTGGGCTAAAGGCGTCATAGATGCTTCTAAAGCCAATGAGTCGGCTGAAAGAGCCACAAATTCAGCTGTGTTAACGGCTAATAAAGTCAAAAGCCTCAAATCACCTGATGAACCCCTGCCTTCAAAAAAGGCAAGAGGCCCTAATTTCATCACCAACAGGGCACTCACCAAGCCCTTCAATGAAGTAGCGAAGGAGAGTCTAGTGATGGCTGTTATAGACAGAAGTAGTGAGGATGGATCCATCCTCAAGGACAAATGGATCATTACCTCGATGTCCGAAGAGAAATGCCGGGCAAACCACCAGTCTGCAACGATGCAGCGACAGGTCAATTTGATCCTTAACGCTGAATCCACCTCCCATATACAAAGTGCAAGTGCAACCCTGCAATATGGTTTCTTGACTATAGTCTTGAAGGTATACAAG
Source organism: Eudasyphora cyanicolor (assembly GCA_963930755.1). NCBI lineage: Eukaryota > Metazoa > Arthropoda > Insecta > Diptera > Muscidae > Eudasyphora > Eudasyphora cyanicolor. Next base: position 46,080,238 of record OZ005734.1, on the reverse strand, counting down.
CAGGATATAGCTCCCACTGCGGAAGGCGAGTCGTCGACCGTGGTTGATGCAAGGCTTTCTAGAAGTGCGGAGGTCCACACGACCACCATTTCTGGTGACTCTAACTCTAACAGAAGATCTGTAACGTCATTCTCTGAGTATGAAAACACTACTTCGGATACTGAGGTGCTGAGGGAAGTCTCCGGACTCTTTGACGCATTTGGCGGGGACATGCTCCCCGATTATACGGACGAAGAGTTCGGGGTTCTGTCGATTACCAATGATGGTAAGAATTCTACAGATTAACCTCCATCACGCTAAACCAACCTCAGCGGCTCTATTGCTGCGCCTGTCCACAGATGCAGTAGACATCGTCCTGATCCAGGAGCCCTATGTAGTAGGTGAACGGGTGTGCGGTATCAAGACACCAAACTTTAAACTGCTTGTGGCCAACTGTGAAGGCACCCCAAGAACCTGCATTTTGGCCAGAAAAGATCTAAGTATTTTTCTCCTGACTAATTTAAGTGGTAAAGACCAAACAGCTGCTAGTCTGGAGATTGGTAATCGCATATACTGGGTGGTCTCCAGTTACTTTCCTTATGAAGCTGCAATACCGACACCTCTCTTCAGAGAAGTAGTAGAAGAAGCAACGTCTGACGAGCTCGAGTTGATTATTGGCGCAGACACGAACGGTCATCATACTATCTGGGGTAGTACGGATATACACAATAGGGGTGATTCGCTTCTTGACTTTATTCTAACTACCAACCTATCTATTTGTAACATTGACAATAAACCGACCTTTACAATTAAAGACAGACAAGAAGTGGATAATCTGGTCGAGCATATCACCACATCATTCAATAGTTCCCTTGAAGAAGCCTTTCCAAAAACAAGGTACAAGGGTAAAACTAAACCCCAATGGTGGACTTCTGAGCTAACGGCAAGGAAAAAGACCTGCAACAAGCTATTCAACAAGGCGAAATCTTTAAGACTTTAATGATTGGGATGCATATAAAGGGCAACTCAAGATCTATAAGAAGGAGCTTAGGAATGCGCAAAGACGCTCTTGATATTCCTTCTGTTTAGAAGTAGAAAAGGTATCCACTTCTCTTTGTACAGTGGGGTATTTGCTGGATGAGGCAAACAACTGGACAAAAAACAGCGAGCAATCGCTAAGTGTACTGCTCGACACACATTTCCCGGGGAACTCATCAACAAAGCCCGAGGATCAACAAGAGTGCGAGTGGACTGCGAGCGTCGCTAGCTTGTTGACTGAGAGATCTAGAATAAGTTGGGCTGTAAACAGCTTTGAGCTCTTCAAGTCACCTGGACCAGACGGCATCACTCCAGCAGAAATGCAGAAAATGTTAAAGTACATTATCCCCTGGCTGCAGAAAATGTATGTAGGCTGTATTAGGCTTTCATACATCCCAAATCGATGTAGGGATACCAAAGTGGTATTCATAACCAAAGCGGGGAAGGTATCGCAAACTTGGGCAAAAACTTCAGACCAATTAGCCTATCCTCTTTTCTATTGAAAAGTCTGGAAAGACTTTTAGAGTATTTCATTAGGCAAACCCTGGATACAAAACTCCTGTCGGGGAACCAACATGCTTACAATAAGGGAAAGTCTACAGAATCAGCCCTGCACGAACTGAGCTTGTGTGGAAGTTCTGACGGGACACTGCCTGATCGGCGAACACGCCAAAAGATTAGGTATTAACTCCAATGACTTCTGCAGAAGCTGTGGAGATGACGCAGAAGTGGGGAGCATTGAGCACTTTGAGTAAACGCCTTGAGTAAACGACGCTTGGGCCTACCGGGGTCGGCCTTTCTAGGCAGCCTAACAGATATTTCCAGTACCAATATTCGTGCTATCGATACATTTGTATATCAAACAGGTTGGTTTCGATGAAGGGCATTTTAGTCCGTGGTACCACTAGGGATCTAAACTGGTCTATGTGAGCTGAAGAAAAAAAAAAGAAAACGGCTGCCACCCTAACCTTAAGCTAGGTTATAAGAGGATGACACTAGAGCATTCCTAATGCCTAAAACTGGGCTGGGTTTGATCCATTGTTGTTACTCATGCTGATTTCCTTTCTTCACTTCCGATTTCCTTTTTATTACGATTATTGTTGCGGGATTCCCTTGATTGCCATTTAAGCCTCAGATGTCATCTAATGCCATGGGTTCCATTTTGATGCCCTAATGAATATCAATATTCTTTTTGGTTCGTAGCCATGAATTTCTTTCATAGTCTGGGAAAAAAAGGAGCCGAGTATCTTCTTTCTTATTTTGCTTAAAGCTGGGCACTAACAAAGGAAGTGATAACTGTCTTTCGAACAGTCAACGTCGCCACACCATTTACATAAGTCATCATTCTTGGTTCTCATTGATCCCGTAAGATGAAGCAATGACAGTCTATTTATCCTACTTAATCTCTTTGAGTGAGTCTGAAATTTTGTTATCGGCCAACAGACATGGCATCCATAACAGGCAAAGACCGCGGTATATATCAAATGAAATAGTTTGGTTTTTATGTCCCATTTCCCCTACCAGCTTCTGGCATGCATACCATGTCGCAAACGATTTCTTAACTCCTTCATTTGTGTTTTTTTATCCAGTTAAGCTTTGAAGCGAGTTTTACACCAAGAACATTGATAATTGCAGGCAACATCCGTCTAGGGATGGCATGGTAAACATCGGTATTTTTCTTTTCATAGTAAAGAGTGCAATCTTTTTGTCGGGTAACTCGGATGTTAATAGATCTCGCCATGATATCTGAGGGAATTTACCAGTGGTCAATGTGAATACGAGGTATGTTCAAAAAATTTTTATTTGTGTATTTTTTCAAAAAGTATTTATTTATTAATATCTATTTTGTCCCCTTCAAAGTAATTCCCCTCGGATATAATACACTTCTGCCAACGTTTTTTCCAATCCTCGAAGCACTTTAAATAATCATTTTTTGTGATCCTGTTCAGCTCCTCCTTCGATGCCGTCTTTATCTCCTCAATCGTGGCGTAGCGTTGTCCTTTCATGGGCCTTTTCAGTTTTGGAACAAAAATTAGTCACAGGGGGCTAGGTCAGGGGAATACGGTGGCTGCGGCACCATTACTGTGTTGTTTTTGCAGGGGCGTTATCATGGTGCAAAAGCCAGTTTTTGTTCTTCCACAAATCCGGCCGTTTTTGGCGGATTACTTCCCGCAATTTGCGCATAACTTGCAGGTAATATTCTTTATTGACCGTACTACCCTGTGGCAAGAACTCATAATGCACCACGCCCCTGCAATCAAAGAAAACTGTGAAAACCGGGCGTCCGGCACGCTGTTCGTCCTTCGCATCTTCTCGGCCCTCTAAGAACATTTTGTACCACCGATAAACGTTGCTTTGGTCCAAGGTAGCATCACCATATGCCACAGTCAACATTCGGAATGCGTCAGCGCACTTTATTTTGTTTTTCACACAAAATTTGATGCAGATTCTTTGATCCATTTTCTGAAATATATAAAAATCGAAGACAAGTTAAAAAACACCCAAGCACAACAGCTGTCAAAAATTAACTAAACATTCAGGGCCTGTTTCTCTATGTCGAACGAAAGCGATGCGAACGAAAAACAGCCTATTTTAGACCTACTAACTGGCATCAGCCAGTATGTTTACATTTGCTTTGTCGTCCTGATACCTTTTAGTAGGTCTAAAATCAGCTGATTTTCGTTCGCATCGCTTTCGTTCGACATAGAGAAACAGGCTGTCAAAATGGCCGACCTTGCCAGCATAAGTAAAGGACATGAGTACCAACATAACGCTACAAAAATATCAAAAATCAAATACTCGTAGCCCGCGGAAATTAAAAATTCGCGATTTTTTTAACATACCTCGTATATCATCAGCGTACGCTACTACTTTTACTTCAAAGTTTGTTAGTGCTCAGAGAATTTCGTCTACAACTAACAGCCATAATAAAGGAGATATCACTTCGCCTTGCGGTAAGCCTCTTTTTGCTAACGCAATTCTTGTGTGGTCGCTCATTTTAGAGGATATGTTTCTATGAGTTAGCATGGCGGAAAGCCAGTCGGTTAAATATGATTTTACACTCTCACGCTGTAATGCTGCTTTTTTTCCTTTAACGCAACCGGAATGTTGGCCGTATGAGCTATTAACCAATACTTTGTGGTATAACTCAGATATTCCAACAAATGTAGCAACAACTTTTTCATTGTTTTACTGATTCTATTGGTCATAAACTAAGCCCTGATTCACACGAGGCAACATTTTCCAAGCAAGTGTCAACGTTTGTACGAGAGAGAGACAGATATTTCTTTCCGGCATCTCTCTCCTACAAACTTTGACAAATGCTTTGAAAAAATTGTCTTGTGTGAGTCAGGACTTGTTTGTCTTCAAAAAATCGGAGACCGTGAATGAGAAACGCGTACATGTATTACCCTGCGTTTTCACAGGACAATTGAGAGACGATATTTGAGAATATGTGTTAGTTGTCAAAAAAGGGAAAAATTGTTTATGTGACGTAGGCGTCCATACAATAATGAATAAAACACACTTTAAGCAACCCTCGTTAGTGTCGTTTCGCGTTCTGATTGACTGCATACATCAAAAGGCAAGACAATTTGCCGAATTAGCTGTCATCAAAAAATCAAAGACAGTACAAAGGCAATGCGAGAAAGTAAAAAAGTATATAAGTAAATGAATTGCTATTGTCGTCGCAAAGCTGTCTCGTGTAAACCCCGGGTTAGTAAAAACGTGTAAATGTATAGCTATTGTCTTCGCAAAACTGTCTAGTTTTAACCCCAGGTTGCCTGTCAGGCTTAGACAAAGCTTACCTACACCGTATCGCAAACCTGGGAGACCTGCAAAGTACTTGAGGATGAACATCATAGTATTTTTGAGTGCACCAATTCCCATATTAGGGAAAAATACAACATTTTTGATAATTACTGTGATATTAGGGACATCCTTGCCGCAAAGGATACGTCTCTGATCGACTTTGTCAAAGACACTACTCTACCGCTTTTACATACAACATCTACATAACTTGCATGCTCGTTTAAATACATACACTAGTCAATATGTGATATCTAGTTCATAAGAACAACTTTACAAATCAATATCTTTTTACTCATTATACTATCCAATACCTTTCCCCATTTCCCCCCTGTGTGATTTTTTCCTTCCTTTTGTTTTCGCCTCTCCCCTTTAAATAGAGCCCACTACTCTGAATACAAAGGAAATCCGTTTACGGAATCACCTGCTTTTAACAAATACTGATTAACTCAGATTCGTGTACGAGTCTACGTCTATCCATCACTCTTCCTCTCTGGACAGTGGGTACGTATAAATCTCAAACCAATCAATTGATACCTGTTGTGGAGCTATCCTGAATTAGTAGCATAGCTTTAAACTTGGAATTACCTCCTGTTTTTGTAAAACGTTTTCATTCGTTTACGACGAAACGTCAAATTTCAATTAACTATAACTCGAAGTCTATAAAGCACAGGCATGAAATATTTTCGGTACGAACTATTTCCCAGCATTCCTATAGTACATCAAGAATTATATACTCCTGTGGCTTTTATATTTCGCGTATCAATTGACTGATTTTGGATGATTCGTCGTAGATGTACGAAAACGTTGGATGATTCGTCGTAGATGTACGAAAACGTTTTACAAAAACCGGGGGTTAGAGCGATCGAATTACATCATTCTAATTTTTTTGGCTGAAACTTAGATGTTTATGTGAGAATATATCATTAACACTCTATCAATTTGTCACAACCAAAAAAAATTAAAAGTTAGTGCCAATTTTTCGCTTGAATTCCGCAGATGTATTTGTGTATGGATTTTGACAGTTAAAGCGAAACTCTACTGTAATGCATTTATTTCAAGTTTTTCTTGGTCCATTTAAATCGACTCACACTAATGTAAACATATGTGAGTTGTGTCAAAAAATCTTTTTTCTCTTTTTTTTGTTTTGTTTGCCAGTAGTGTAATAACGGACAACTTTCTTACTTGTTTGATTTGTCAATTCTGGTCTTTGCCGGTGCGGCGGGATTTTCGTTTCCATTTATTTTCCTTTTAATTATATAAATATACATATTTTCCCCACTCATCGGATTTACTTTAAAGATGTTCAAAGTACTAAGATCGTCTTCAAAATTAGGTAAGTTGAAATACGAGGGGAACCAGTAACTTTCCATTTTGCATTTGGAGCAGTGAATACAAAGTCCAACTTCAAGAGACAATGTTGTTGGGAGACAATGTTAACGCAACATACAAAAATGATAATATATCTTGTCTGTGGCATCTTATCTTCAACATATTATTATAAGCGGAATAATTCCAAATTAAAATTGATCACATCACATTCACCTGTTGCTATACAGGTGCGTCTTTTTTTGTATATTCAATATTAAACCGAGCGGTGGGCCACAAAGACAAATAGAATATAAGAAGACATTCCTTCAGGCCGAAACGTCAAAATCTATCAGCTACGAACGAATAGGAATGAATTGTAATACGCGAAAAAACAGTATTCCCCGAACATTGATTGCACTTATCGATTAATATTAATTTTTTTATTGTGACAATTACAAAAAATTCGGGGAAAATGGTCTGAAAATCCGCGAGAACCCTCACTCGTTGGAATCAAAGTCCTATTCGTTCATAACTGACAATTACTCGTTACAGGAAGGAATGTCTTCCTAAATTATATTGTTTTTGGTGGGCCTTACATATGGTTATAAATACTACAAAAACAAAGAAATATTAAAGAGTATGTATAAAGTAACTAATAACTAAAAGGTAAAAAAAAAGAATATGCGGCTACTACCCTAATATAACTAACAATAAACTTATAAAAAAAATTAGAAATGTAAACAGAATATAAACTACATACTAACATCACATGGGATAAATAAACATTCTGGGATAAAAAAAACGTACTTTAAACATTTAATAACATGGATTGAAGACTACTCTGTTGTATTAAAAACATGAAATGATGAGAATTTGCATTTTGAATTATGACTTTTTGACTACTCTGGTAAAAAATTTAATGGAAATGTTTACCAATTTTTTTTATTTTTATTGGGTGTTGTTTTGATATGAAACAAAAAAAAGGACTTCAACTTCGTCGTCCAGTCCAACAGTTGTCCGGTAGGAACATAGCATGTTTGTCAGCTATACCCGAGACACATCAGATGCTGCAAAAGACATGTCGCGATTTTGCAGATGCTGAGTTGGTTCCAAATGCAGCGAAATGTGATCGAGAGCATTTGTATCCAGAACAACAGATTAAAAAAATGGGTGAATTGGGTCTAATGGCTGTTGCAGTGCCCGAGGAATTAGGTGGGTAGTAATGAACAAAGCTAGGTGAATTTTAAGACTAATATATTTCAATTTCATGTTCTTAGGTGGCACAGGTTTGGATTACTTAGCCTATGCCATAGCCATGGAGGAAATTTCTCGAGGTTGCGCCACCGCCGGTGTCATTATGTCTGTCAACAATTCTTTGTATTTGGGACCAATTCTTGCATTTGGAAATGATGCACAGAAGAGCCAATACATAACTCCTTACACAACGGGGGACATTGTTGGATGTTTTGCCCTCTCCGAACCCGGTAATGGATCTGATGCTGGTGCAGCTTCCACTGTTGCTGTCGATAAAGGCGATCATTATGTTTTAAACGGTACCAAGGCTTGGATCACTAATGCTTTCGAAGCTAAAACTGCCGTTGTTTTTGCCACTACCGATAAGTCACTTAAGCATAAAGGTATATCCGCCTTCATTGTACCCAAGGACATCAAAGGTTTTTCATTGGGTAAGAAAGAAGATAAATTGGGCATTCGCGGATCTTCCACATGTCAATTGATCTTCGAAGACTGCATTATTCCCAAGGAGAATATTTTGGGTAAACCTGGTTATGGCTTCAAAATTGCCATGAAGACATTGGATGCTGGACGCATTGGCATTGCCAGTCAAGCTTTGGGAATAGCTCAGGCCTCGCTGGAGTGCGCTGTAGACTATTCACAAAAGAGAATAGCCTTTGGGAAGCCCATTTCCAAATTGCAGGCCATACAACAAAAAATCGCTGATATGGCCCTCAAAGTGGAAACGGCCCGTTTGCTAACATGGCGTGCAGCATGGTTGAAGGACAACGATAGACCTTATAGCAAAGAGGCAGCCATGGCTAAATTGGCCGCCTCGGAGGCAGCTACGTTCAACAGTCATCAATGCATCCAAGTTTTGGGTGGAATGGGCTACGTCAGCGATATGCCGGCTGAGCGTTACTACAGAGATGCTCGCATTACAGAGATTTACGAGGGAACATCCGAAGTTCAACGTTTGGTTATTGCTGGGCAAATTCTTAAAGAATATGCAGCTTGAGAATGAACGATGGAAAAATGCAAAGCACTTGGAGCCTTTTACCACGTGTCATAGTAATGAAAGATATTACCAATGTCTATAAAGATTTGAAAAAAAAAAAAAACACTACGTATCATTGCATTTATACTAAGAAGAGTAGTGTCATACACAAAACATAGTGTTTTAGGTTTTTAAGAGTAAAGTTATGAAATCGAATTGTGCAACATATTTGATAGGTCTGCAACAAATTTACTGTTTTAAATAAATTTTACAAAGAATTCAATTTATATTTCGTAAATAAAAAATAATTTTTGTTGTTAGATATTCAAGCTCAAGGTCATTGAATATCTAACAACAAAAATTATAGTGTAAAATTAAGGTCGATTGACAAAAATAGAAGTAAAAAGTAAATAAAAAATTATATTTTGTCTGTAACTCGAAAAAACTTAATGTCTGTTCCTTTACCTACTACATTTTACTATTTCAAACATTTTTACAATTTTTTCTGTGTTGTTGTTGTAAAAATGGTAAAAAGTAGTAACTTGTAGTAGGTAAAGGAACAGAGCTTTAATGAGAAAAAAAAATGGCCAAACCGACAGTACATTTGTTTGTTTAGTCGCTGATTTATTAAGCTTTTATATTTTCTAATATAAACAGACTACTAAATTATATAGTAGGTTTTCTGTTAAAAAATATTTTTGTTCTACTTTGATTTTGAAATTGATTGTTGAGAATGAGTTTCAATATCGCAAAATTAAAAAAAAATACTGTTGAGTTCCAAAATTCATTCTATATTTAAGTCGCGCAGCTCTAGATCAAAATGCCTATATTGCATTTGGAATTATTTTGTTAGAGAAATTAACTCCGTTTTAATACATTTTGATATAGACAAGAGAACATTTAGTAGATTCTCATATAGGGAAGTTGCTTTTAGTATACATCTATACAGGAAACTTTGTTTTTTGAACGCTTTTATATAGGAAAGGACACTTAGAAAATATTCGAATTTTTCATACAAAGGTCGATTCTAGTATAGAATAGAGTTCCCAAATTCATTCTATATGTAAGTCGCGCAGCTCTACATTAAAATGTCTATATTGCATTTGGAATTATTTTGGTAGAGAAATTAACTCCGTTTTAATACATTTTGATATAGACAAGAGAACATATAGTAGATTCTCATATAGGAAAGTTGCTTTTAGTATACTTCTATACAGGAAACTTTGTTTTTTTTAGGAAAGGACTTTTATATAGGAAAGGACACTTAGAAAATATTCCAATTTTTCATACAGAGGTCGATTCTAGTATAGAAGAGGAACTCATAGGTTGACCCTACTATAGAGGACGACCTCAGAGGTCGAGTCTAGTATAGAGGACGTCTCAGAGGTCGAGTGTAGTATAGAGGACGACGTCAGAGGTGTAGTATAGAGGACGACGTCAGAGTTTAGTATAGAGGACGACCTCAGAGGTCGAGTCTAGTATAGAGGTCGACTGTAGTATAGAGGACGACCTCAGAGGTCGTCTGTAGTATAGAGGACGACCTCAGAGGTCGACTGTAGTATAGAGGACGACCTCAGAGGTCAACTCTAGTATAGAGGAATACCTCAGAGGTCGACTCTAGTATTTCATTGTCATTGTCCGTATATTGGCAGCACTTGAACAGGGTTGATAACGTTGTCCGATATGACGATCGTGTGTACACAGCTTAAGCCATACAACTAAAATAAATTAGAGCCAATACGTGACCAACGATACGTTCAATACTAATTTGTAAAAAATGTTTTTTTACGGGGTGGCATCTACATTCCCGCTGATCATGTTTATTTATTTACACAATTGGTGTCAGTTGTAGTTATTTCTTATTTTTTCCTTTACAGTATACACCAGTGTGCCATATTTACCTCAAAGCATTAAAAATGTTTAAAGTGCTAAGATCGTCAACAAAATTCGGTAAGTTTATTGCAGTTAGCAGTCAAATCGCAATGGATTCATTAAAATTCAGAACAACGTCCTCATGAAATGCCAGCAATTAGAATACAAAGTCCATTCCGTATTATTAGTTGACGGTAAATATATCCTGCCGGCATACAGTGGTGGTCTAGATACTTATGTAGATACATTTGTACATATTCTTTTATTGAAAGAATATAAAAAAATGCAAATTAGTCTTATCACTTTCCTCAAGAGAGCGTCATATCTCGAAAGTTGACACTTTTCTATGTTACCTAACAGAAATAGGAATTTTGCACATTAAATACATAGCATACTAATCTTAAAATTTGAATTCAACTATAGTTATATAGTACATATGTATATACGAACTTGAAATTACTTATCTTTAAAATGTTTAATTTTGAGATGTGGCTAATGTACAATTTGTAATTTGCAATTAAGGCCCATTTTTTCCAATAAATTCATTCATTCATTTATTTAATCAAACGGAGCCTACAAAGGCCATATGTTGATAGATTTACAATTCATAAGTTTTACAAATTCATTGCATATAGCAAAAAAACTTAAAACATTAATAATGTAATAACAAATATAATTCCTAACGCACATTTTTGTAAACAATGTATGAAAAAACAATTTAAGTTCATATAATTTAAATGGTGATAAATACATAGTTGTCAATCCTCCTAAATCAAAATAATAATGGGGTCACTCATGATAATAATTAAGCAATTTATTTTTGAAAGTGTGAGGACAAACTGAAATGTTCTTAATGTTAGGAGGTAATGAATTCCATAATCTAGCCACCCGAAATCTAAAGGAGGAATGGAAACATACTGCCTGATGCCTCTTAGTTGGTCGCAAATCAACTGTTTTTCGCATAGAAATTCAAACGTTAACGTTCGACATCGTGGGTCAGGCGGCAAAACTTTTTGCTTCTTTACAGGGGAAGGAAAAGACAGAAAAAAGAAAAATTGTAGATATGTAAAAAAAATTGTTAAGCTTTGTAATGCTTACTTTAGTTAGACAGTTGTCTAGCAAAATATACAAAAAAATGCTATTAACAAAAATTCAGTTAAGCGATTTGAATACATACAAAGCCAACGATATAATAGTGTGAGTTGAAAGTAAAAGAGTTTACTTTTAGTACATTTTCTTAAAGGTTTATTTTTTTCATTTTAGTTAACGTTTTTTTCTTTTATGTAAACGAAAAAAACGTTAACTAAAATTACCCCATAGGAGCCTCTAGCAAATAGGAAATGGTCTTCCTAATACACTTTTTAATAGTAACTGTGATTTCATTTTTATTTTTAATGTTAATTTATAATGCAATTTAAAGAAAGGACGGCCGTTTAGAATTGCAATGGGCTGTAAGTACGCTTTCATGAGTAGAGTGTCTTTTGAAGAGGTCAAATATGCGTTTTTAATATAAATATAGTGTATCATACGAAAAAATTAGCCTCAATGAACGTCCATATAAGAAGATGCGATTTTAGACACGATTCTGTACTAAAATGTGATTTTAGTACACTTTATTATAGGGAAAGCTAATTTTCGTACACTTATATAGTGCAAAATGTAGGTAACTGCACTTCAATGAACGCCCATATGGGAGTATTTGCTTTCGGTACACTTTCTTACGGGAAATGGAGCACTTAATAAACTTTTTTAAAGGAATCGTGTTTTACTCCTCTTAGAATGAATAATGATTAACGTAGGCTTTCATATAGGAAAGAGTGTTTTTTAGTACACTTTCATGTATAAAGTGTAATTTTAGAACAGTCATAAAAAAAGTTTTAGTATACATTCATATAAATAGTTTTAGTTTTTCATTTTAATATAATAATATAGTACAATGAAGAAAAATATATATACAATAAAGAATAAATTAGCTTTAATAAAAGTCTATATAGGAACATGTGATTTTAGTACTCGTTCCTATAGTAAAGTGAGATTTTAGTACACTTTCTTTTGAGGTTAGTGAGATTTAATAAACGTCAACATCGGAAATGGTGATTTTTGTACACGATAAGTCAATAAGAGGGTAATTGTGGTACAGTTACACAGTGAAATATAAGCTTTAATAAACGTCCATATAGTAATATTTTAATTTAGGACTTTTTTTACAATGAAAACAGATTTTAGCGCACACAAAATGTAGTGCACAATATAAAAAATTTGCCTTTTTGATAGTTAATATAGGAAAGTGTGATTTAGAACATCATCTTATAGGGAAATGATATTTTAGTACACATTGTTATATGGAAAGTGTTTACATCGAAAAGTTTGGAAATTTTCGCTTTTATTACACTTTATTAAAGGAAAGGTATCTCTTAATACATTTTCTATAATAGCAATGCTTTTAGTAATATTTTGTAAGTATTAAAAGAAGTGTCCATATCTTACTAAAATCATATTAGTACACGTCCCTACGGGCCAAAAGTATAACACATCGAAGTAGTGATCTAAGACCCTAAGTATGTTCGGCGGGTATTCCTTTTGGGTCATTTTAAGTCGAATGAGAAATGTCCGTCCGTCCGTCTGTCTGACTGCTGGCTGGGCGCACGATAACTCTCGAAAGGAGTCATCGATTGACTTCAAATTTGGTATACGGTAATATTTTTTTCTATCTCCGGCTAAGTTCGAAGATGGGCCATATTGGTCCACTCCTTCCGGTACCTCCCACACAAAGGGTTAACATTTAGTGAAATATTGATTCTTTAATAACATCTATACTACTTATTAGAATCTTCTGAAATTCCACACATAGTATTATTTTATTAGTCGCTATCACCTCGAGAAAAATGGGCTAAGTTGCCAAGCCCCTTTTGGTACCTCCCACACAAATGGACCATTTTGCATAAAAATTGGACAGCTTATAACTTTAATACAAGCGCCTATATTCCTTTAAAAAATTGACATTATTGTACATCCCCTTTTGGTACTTCCCACACAAATGGACCGCTTTATACCATAACTTTAATACCAGTGTATACAAATACTACAAATTTTGTACAGTGCTGTTATAGTGCCCACAGTCCTGTGGAAAGTGGGCGTTATCACCACGCCCCTTTTTGTACCTCCCACACAAAATCACCAAATCATGCCAAAATTGAATAGCTCGAAACGTTAATATACCAGTGCACATAAACGCTTATAGTTCGGCACAGTGCAATGTAGTTAAGACATCTACTGTTTACCGAAAAATAGGTGTATTTGTTAAGCCCCTTCTGGTACCTCCCACACAAGTTGACGGATTAATTAGTGTAATGTTATATATTACATTACTCACAAAGTGAGGGTATACCTTAGTCGGTTTACCCGACTGAAACTTTCTTACTTGTTAAATTTACATATAGTGTACCATATAAAAAAGTGAGCTTTAAAAAACGTCAATATGGGAAAGCGTGACTTTGGTACACGTTTTTTTATAGGACAAGTTGTTTTTAGTAGATTTATTCGTACATACAGTATCATATAGGAAAACGAGCTTTAATAATCGAAATCGTGATTTTAGTACAAGTTCCTATAGTAAACAATGATTTAAGTACACTATCTTATAAGTTATGGTGCGTTTATGACATTTTTTTTATAGGGAAATGGGAATTTAGTACAATTACAACTTATAGGAAATTGCGCTTTAATGTCCACACTTACAGAAAAGAGAGATTTTAGTACAGGTTCACATCGAAAAGTTCGAAAGAGTTTACTCTTTAAAGAATGATTGATTTTAATACACTTTACAGCAGCAGTATATTTTAGTACATTTAGAATAGATAAATGGCTGTAAGTATATTTTAATAAAGGGTGGTTAAATGTTAAGTGCCGATGTTGATTTTGAATAAAACACAAATTATTTAAGAAATTATTGTCATTTCTTTTTATTATGATTGGTTTGGTTCAATTTTGGTATGGTTCAATTATGTATGGAACAAAATATCGGCCAAATGGCGACCGCGACCTCGGCGGCACACCTCCATCCGATGGTCCAATTTTTCGATGACGCTGAGGCATAATTGAGGTTCTATGCCGTTAATGTGCCGAATTATCTCATCCTTTAGCTCATGAATTGTAGCTGGCTTATCGACGTACACCTTTCCTTTAAATAAGCCAAAAGAAAGAAGTCCAACGGTGCCAAATCACTTGATCTGGGCGGCCAATTGACATCGCCACGACGTGAGATAACACGGTAACACGATAACACATTTGTTGCGCAAAAGAGCCATTGTTTCGTTAGCTGTGTGGCAAGTGGCACCTGTTGAAACCACATATTGTCCACATCCATATCTTCCAATTCGGGTCATAAAAAGTTCGTTATCATCTCACGATAGCGAACAACATTCACAGTAACTGCTTCACCGACCTCATTTCGAAGAAGTATGCCCCGATGACGTCGCCAGCCCATAAGCCGCACCAAACGAACTGAGCGAGCATGCACAGGTGTTTTCACATCTCCTACAGACCCGGTTTGCTGAAATTTGCGTATAATTCTGCCGATTGTGGACACATTTGGTCGATTATGCTGATCAAAAAAACATCACGAAGTGCACGAAATGCATTTTGATTTGAACGCCCATTTTGGCAAAAGGCTTAAAAGACTTAAACGCGTTGCCCGATTGTGTATCTTCCCATGGTTCAAATTGAGTTAGCCTGAAATTGAGAAATATCAAAGAAAAAAACTTGACGTTTAGGTGTGGTTCACATTCAACATCGGCCCTGCAATGCAGAAAAAAGCTTGACGTTTAGGTGTGCTTCACATTGAACATCGGCCCTTACAATTTAACCGCCCTTTATAACGAATAGTGCTTCTTAGAAACGAAAAAGGTTGAGTAAACCAAAAAATCGAAATTAAGTTATTCACAGGTAATTGTTCATTGCGTACCATTACAATTTCTTTATTTCTACAATTTCTATTAAAAATGGGGTACATCGGTCCATGTTTTGGTATAGCCCCCCAAATAAAGGTCACCTCTGATGTCACTTCTTGGGGTTCAAGAGAACACATTCTTCAATTGATTTGACTGAAATTTAGGAATCTATACTTTATATTGGACCTAATCGTCCCTAGCGAAAATGGGGTACATCGGCCAATGTTTTCATATATCCCCCATATAAAGCACCCCTCTGATGTCACTTCTTGACGCCCTGAGAACGCATTTTTCAATTGATCTGGCTGAAATTTATACTTTATATTGTACCTAATCGTCCATAGTTAAAATAGACAACATCGGTCCATATTTTGATATAGCCCCAATATACGATATGAGCGATATGATTTAATACTATTAAACTTTACTGTTTTACAACTGAACTATATAGAATGATCAGAAGTTTTGGTAATTATAACATTCTCCGAATTAGATCGCCCGATCTGTTGAAATTTGCGGTATCTATGGCGTTAAGAAGTCAAATTTGGAGAGATGCTATATATATATGGGAGCTTTATCGAAAATTCTACCTATATTACCCATTTTTAATCCCAAATTACTTGCAGCAATAAGAAGTATATGTGCCATATTTCAGTCATCTAGCTCAATTATGATAGACTGTAGTGTGATTACAGCAGACAGACAGACATGACTAAATTGCCTTAAAATACAGAATATATACTTTATGGGGTCACTGATCAATGTTTCGAGGTGTTACAAACGGTTTGACAAAATGAGCATTCCCCCATCCTATGGTGGAGAGAATAAAAATAATTTTGTTAAAGTTGATATGGATAAGACTACGTATAAACATTTAAATGAATTTGCTCGACTGTTTTTTTGTATTTTATTGAATTGTTTTATCATTCAATTCAAATCAGAACAATTAAGATAACAACTTTTATCTTAAACTCATACGACCAAAAATTAATATTACCCTTGGTAGAACTACTAAACATGTTGGACTTTGTATTCAATTTCATCTTTTCAAACTGATATCATAAAAATACATACATACATATTTATTAACTAAAATAATCTTTTTCCCCTCCAAACTCAAATAAAGGACCTCAACTGGGTCGTCCTTTGCAACGGCTACAGGGCAGAAACATAGCCAGTTTATCTTCCCTACCCGAGACATATCAAATGCTGCAAAAAACATGTCGTGACTTTGCCGATGCTGAGTTGGTTCCTAATGCGGCGAAATTTGATCGAGAGCGTTTGTATCCAGATGAACAAATAAAAAAGATGGGAGAATTGGGTGTAATGTCTGTTACCATACCCGAGGAATTCGGTAAGTTAAAATATAGTAAATTAACAAAAATAAGAAAATATCTCAACCATTTTTCTTTCTTTCATCACCAGGTGGTCCCGGTTTAGATTATCTAGCATATGCCATAGCCATGGAAGAAATTTCTCGCGGTTCTGCCTCTGCTGGTGTTATTATGGCTGTCAACAATCTCTATTTGGGCGCTGTAAATGTATTTGGAAATGAACAACAAAAGAAGAACTTTATAACCCCCTACACTACTGGAGAGAATGTGGCTTGTTTTTGTCTCTCCGAACCGGGTAATGGTTCCGATGCTGGTGCCGCTACCACCACCGCTGTCGACAAAGGTGATCATTATGTTTTAAATGGTACCAAGGCTTGGATTACAAATGGTTATCAGGGTAAAATTGCTGTTGTTTTTGCCACCACCGACAAGTCACTGAAACATAAGGGTATCACCGCCTTTCTTGTACCCATGGACTCGGAGGGGGTATCACGCGGCAAGAAGGAAGATAAAATGGGTATGCGTGGTTCCTCAACATCGCAGATTATCTTTGAAGACGTCAGCGTGCCTAAGGAGAACATATTAGGGGAATTGGGCTATGGTTTTAAAATTGCTATGAAGTCCTTAGATGCTGGACGTATCGGAATTGCCAGCCAGGGTTTGGGCATAGCTCAGGCTTCGTTGGAATTGGCTGTGGACTATTCACAAAAGAGAATCGCCTTCGGAAAGCCCATATCGAAATTGCAGGCTATACAACAAAAAATTGCCGATATGGCCCTTAAAGTGGAAGCGGCCCGTCTGTTGAATTGGCGTGCAGCCTGGCTGAAGGACAATCACCAACCACATACAAAAGAAGCATCCATGGCCAAGTTGTTTGCCACAGAGGCAGCTACGTACTGCAGTCATCAATGCATTCAGGTTTTGGGTGGTATGGGCTATGTTAGCGATATGCCGGCTGAACGTTATTACAGAGATGCTCGTGTTACCGAGATTTATGAAGGCACTTCGGAAATTCAACGTTTGGTTATTGCTGGTCAAATACTTAAGGAATATGCAGCCTAAGACGACTCACAGGACTCGGATTTGTAACAAACGATTTCGTGTTGATGTCTATACAGTCGATTTGTGAAGGTTATTACAACTACGCTTTTAAAAATGCATTTATGGTAAAAATTGTGTTCTGTACTCGTTATATGTTTATACCACTTTGTTTTAGACTTTAAGATAAAAGGGATATATTTGTATATTTGGTAATATATAATATAAATAATAATATATTTTTATACAATAAAAAAGCTTTGGTTTCAAACAGTCACTACAGACCATTTATTGTTACCGCTCTCTGATGCAACAATTAAAAAATAAGGAGTATATATTTATATATTTTAAGGAAAATAACGGGAAAACTTCAATCCTATTTCATCCGTATTTCTTGGTAGCTCTTGCTTTTGAGATATTTGCTGTAAAATTACGTAACAAATCACATTAGAAAGCAGAACCAAGAAGGAAATTACTTGAAATATGAAGCCATATGTTGTAGCCAAAAATATTTTATTAATTTTATGTTATTTATTTTGTTTATTTTATTAATTTTATTAATTTTATTTATTTTATTTATTTTATTTATTTTATTTATTTTATTTATTTTATTTATTTTGTTAATTTTATTTATTTTATTTATTTTATTTATTCTATTTATTTTATTTACTTTATTTACTTTATTTATTTTATTTATTTTATTTATTTTATTTATTTTATTTATTTTATTTATTTTGTTTATTTTATTTATTTTATTTGTTTTATTTATTTTATTTATTTTATTTATTTTATTTATTTTATTTATTTTATTTATTCTATTTATTTTATTTATTTTATTTACTTTATTTATTTTATATATTGTTTATTTTGATGTTTTCCTTTCGCTTGCTTATATACTGACGGATTGATGCATGGTTTTAAAAATATTGTAAATCAAGCTACATTTTCAAACCTGTGAGAATTAGGAAAAGTATGCTTTATTTACACTATGTTTTCGTTACAAGCTAGCGATTTTAGGTTAGCACTTTGACCCTTGACACACTAGGACCCTTGATTTACACTAGTATATTTTTTTAAGCAGCTTATCCGCTAATTCTCTTTTAAACTTGCCTCTGCGTTTAGACACATCATTTTGTTTCGGATATTTATGTGTGAATTGTTGTTGTTTCAAAGGCCGAGTGAAAAACAAAACGTTCAGACCGATAAGCCCGAGTACGGGAGAGTTTTTTCCCCCCTCTTGCCGACTGCCTCTCTCTCCTACAAAACGCCGATAATCAGCTGAACATTCAGCCAATCTAAATAGGAACGAAAATTTGTAGGAAAAATTCAGTTTTGACTATTTTTTAATGAATACCAATTTTGAGAATATTTTCTATAAAACTATGATTTATATTTCCAATTTCCGAGGAAATTGAAAAAATTCGAACTTTGAACCGCTCATCGAACTTCAATCCGGTCATAGACCCTTAATTTGCCCTACGAAACGGGTTAACCCTTTGACGACCACTGGGACATATATGTCCCATGCGAACGTTTTTGCAATTTTTACAATACTTATGTCTAAAATGTCCCAAATTGTTATAAATGTTTTTTGATTCCACTAAAATTATTCGACCATATTTTTTATTTTTCGAGCAGTAAGTCGGAGAAGATAAAAAAATTGGTATTTTTGTCAAACCTTATGGTCGTCAAAGGGTTAAAGGTTGCCAACTTTATTAAAGGTAAAAAAATGTTGTGAAAAACGCAACTTCAAAGAAATTTTCTAAAAAAAAATAATTTTCGAAGAAATTTTCTAGAAATATGCAAATTTAAAGAAAATTTCCAGAAAAATTGATTATAACATAATTTTCTAAAAAAAAATTCATTAAAAACGTATTTTCGTCAAAATTAAAAAAAATATGCAAGTTTGATGAAATTCTAGAAAATAAAATTTTGAAGAACTCGTCTAGATAAATGCATATTTTTGATGATTTTTTAAATTTTCTACGTTTTGATAAAGTTTCCATATATAAAGTTTCCATATATAGCAGAGGTCGCTTTTAAATTTCTTGGGTAAAGCAACATATCTCATGCTTCTTTCCCAATTGAACAATTTTTATACTCTCTTTTAAGTGGAGGAGTCATTTAATACGGACCAAAAGTGTAACACTTAGAAGGAGTGGCCTAACCCGGGGTTTACACGAGACAGTTTTGCGAAGACAATAACAATACATTTACACTTTTTTAATAATACACTTACACATATCTCATTGTCTTCCAGCAGTCTTTGATTTTTTTGATGACAGTAAAAAAAATATAGTGGAATATTGATTATCTAATAACTTATATATTACTTATTCCTATCATCTGAAATTCCACACATAGTATTAGTCGCTACCGCCTTGAGAATAATGAGAGACGCTCCTTTTGGTAACTCCCACACAAATGGACCATTTTGCACCAAAAGTTAAAAACTTAGTGCAGAATCACACGAGGCAATTTTTTCCAAGCAAGTGTCAAAGTTTGTGGGAGAGAGAGGCAGAGAGCTCCTTCCGCCTGCCTCTCCAACAAATTTTGAACACTTGTTTGGAAAAAATTGCGTCGTGTGATTCTGAACCAAGTTTTTAACTTTAGGTGCAAAATGGTCCATTTGTGTGGGAGGTACGAAAAGGAGCGTCTCTCATTATTCTCTTAGACTAAGCTGTAACTTTTGGTGCAAATGGTGCACATAAACGCCTACAACTCGGTACACTGCAATAGGCATGTTTTCGTTACAAGCTAGTAATTTTAGTTTAGCACTTTGGAACGAAAACAACTGACTTCCACTAACTGGCACATAAGCAATAAGTGGCAGATTTCCACTATCTGGTAGCATTGGTGTCATGAGTTGCGAAGAAAGAACAGTGCGAAATAGACAAAAAGTTCGTAAAATGTATTTATAAAACAAACATTTACTATTCTATGTTCAATTGTTTACACTGTTTTTGCAAATATTAAGGGCCTTATTCATAAAAAGTTAATGAAGGTTTGAGGAACGCTTTAGCAGTGTTAAAACGTTCTTCAAACCTTCATTAAATTTTTATGAATAAGGGTGTCTCTTAAACACCAGTGAATGCGTCAGCGTCTGTCAAAAAAACGCATGATGGATAATTTTTAACGCGCGCTGTACCGAAATACGCAGTAAACAAAAAACAGCTGATTTATCATCCCCATTTCAGAAAAATTTTGTTTTTCTACATTTGGAGTGGATATTCAGAGCAATATCGATATTATGGATGATTTATATGTTTTGAAAATATTCTGGACAAACCACAAAGAAGGAATAGAAATATATTCCAAAACCAGGAGGCATTCGAATTTTAAACATTTTCAGACAGCAATTCATTTTTCTTCGCCTTCTCAACTATCTAACTAAGTTTTCATAAGGAAAGATTGTAGAAGCTGCACTGAAGCAATTTGATAGTTTGCATTCGAGCAGTATTATTGTGTATGACAATGACAAAACGTTTTTTAACTACAAAATTTCCATAGCATTGTAGTTATATGTTTTAATTTGTTTGTTATGCAAGATGCTGTTTTTCATTAGAGAAGAACGGAAACATTGCTAATATATCGTGGAGTATCTAAAGATGTTGGTTTTGTCCACCGAAGTCAAATTATGTTTCTTGAACTCTTTTTATTTATTTGTGCAAAATGTAAAGACCTGTAATTCTCCTCCTAACTTTGTAAACGCCAACCAAATCTATCGAAGCTGTCGGCACTTGCCATGTTGGGACTAAATTGTGTTTTATATCACATGGCAGTGTCGCTATTAAATCAAATTCTATCATATAATCATGCTTCAAAGTAGAGAATTGTTTATTGGCCAGTTTCAATTGATATTTCCAAATGTCCTCGTTGAACATGGAATTCAAATGCAGCATCGTAAAGCTATGGAAATAAAAACTATTCGGAACAAGCTCGTGTCACATGCTTCATTGTAGGAAGAACAAACACCTGGACTAACGATTTTCTTAGATTAGATCCGACCGGAATCCGACATTTGTAAATTATATTTGTTTGCTGATGATGTATTCTTTGTCTTTAGTCATGATCGTGAATCTATTGATGTCCTTGAGAGGCGTATAAATCTGTGTCTTACTCGTGTTTTGGATTGGCTGTCTATGAACTCCTTGAGCATTAATCCATCCAAGACGAAAGCTATTCTATTTAGCAATCAATCTTATGAACTTGACATTGTTTTGGGTCAATCAAGAGTTGCCTTTGTGGAACATCATAAGTGTTTGGGCGTGGTATTGGACAGTAAACTTTGTTTTGAAATGCATATTGACTCTGTTCAAAGAAATGTTTATTTTACTTTACTTTATGGACTTGAAGTGATATCCGGTACATCTGGAGGCATGCTATTGAAGCTTAAACGTATTATAAATAGTGTGGTGAGATTTATATATAATATCAGAAGAAGGGAACATATTTCTGAGTATATCACATAGTTTCTAGGTGTTTCTTCTGAACTTTTTATCTGTTATAGAAATATTTTCCTCTTCTACAAAGTGATCAAAGCTGGTGTGCCTACTATCTTACGTGATATGTTTAACTTTTCCCTCTCCTCTCGAAATACCCAGATTCTTATACCTAGAATTTTTAACCTAACTTTTGAAAGATCATTTATTGTTCGTATTGCTCGCATCTGCAATTACTTGCCTATTGAACTTCGGAATTTTTCGCATTCTAATAACGCTTTTCGTTTAAAACTCTTGGACTATTTTTTGTCAACGTTGACGTAATCTCTTCTTTTTTCTAATTTTTTACTTTTCTGGTTATTGGTTATTGTTGCCCATGTTACTTTATTAACGATATGGCTTTTTGTTGCTAGTCTGGAAAGTTTCATTATTTTTTCTTGTAGTCATGGCTGGGGAGCCAATCTAAATCATTTATATGTACATATTTATATATATGTTTTTATATGTATTTTTAGTGTTTAAGTTTCTACTCTGGATATTAAATTTGTCATGGAATACATTTTTTGGTCTTGAAGGCTTGGTATTACGTACATGAACGAATAAATAAAATGTGTTCTTGAAAATGGATTCCTTGCGTCCAAGCAGCATGAATAGGTTCCCCACGTTTCTGTTGAATTAACAAACATTAATACAAAAATGCTGGTACATATTTTAAAGTTTTGAAATTTACTTGGTGTGGACAACTTCAGAGAAATTGCTTGCCATGTGCCCTTCTTGATTTTTACACATTTGTGGAGAGGCTCCTTTGTATTCCATAAGTGGGCAGTGTCCCAGTTATTTCAATCATTTCTTCGCTGTTAATCTGAAAACACATTTTGATATAAATTATAACAGTAAAATATTAAATTCTTACCAGTTTGTATTTGGTATTTCCAGCAAATTCAATATTTAATATTTTTCTACTTCGTGCACTGTTCCAAAATAAAAAATACAATGCTGCTTGTCATCTGTTTGTGTTTATGTTTTCTTTTGTTGTTGTTTTGTTTTCTTTCGTTGTAGTTGTAAGCGCACTGTCAAATTCGGATTTTTTGAAATTATCCGGCGTATCCGTGTGCGTATTTCGGAAGCTGTAGTACATTTCCATACATTTGAAATCGAGTTTGACAGACGCAGGACGCATTCACCGGTATTTAGGAGATGCCCTAAGGGCCTAAAATAATTTTCCATTTTTGTTCTTCTTCCCGGTAATTCACAATAATTGACAAAAATTTCTCCAAAAATGAGATAACATACTGCGAAATATAGGATACCCAATCTGGCAACACCATACATGATTAAGACAGGAACACAAGCACATTAAGCACCTATGGTGTAACGAAAACACGCCTATTATACATTGCCAAAAATATAAATAAATCTCTTTTATCATAAATTCTAAAACAAAGTGGTATAAACATATTACGAGTACAGAACACAATTTATACCATAAATGCATTTTAAAAAGCGTTAACGTTCGCATGACTTCTACAGCTGATTTGCGACCAACTCATTGGCATCATTCTGATGATCGTGGGCCAGGCGGTAAATTACCGATTAGATTTACTGCTCATTACGTTGCAGCGACGTTATGGTGACGTTTGTCTAATCCTGCTTTTAATCGGCCTCAACGGCGTTCGGCTACGTTATAGTTCAGCGTTTTCTAATTAGGTAGAGCATTACATGTTTTCCGTCGTTTGCGGCATTGCCAGATGCATCTAAAGTTTTCATTGGATTATCAATCCACAAAAAATAAACAGCGGACAGAAGTTACATTATCCTGCAAGAATATTACTATTTCAATAGAAAATATTACAATAATTAAAAGAAATGTGATTAAAATATACAGCCACTTATCGTACCAATAGAATTCTTGTAAAATATTGGAGCGATGTAAAATAATCATAGTGTAGAAAGAACCCACAATATTTTTCCCATAAGAAAAAAGGGGAAGAAACACAATAAAAAAGTGAAAAAATAAATAAAAGAAAAAGCAATAAAGTTATGTTATAGACAACAGAGAACAGCCGAGAGAGAGAATAGAGTGTGAGAAAGAGCGAGCGAAAAAACATTAAAAAATAACAAAAGTGTAGCCAAAAAAAGAAATTAAGGTTTATTTTGTTGTATGGTCTAATAGTGTTTAGTGATTAGAGCGCGGTAGCGGCATGTACAGCAAATAAACAAGGATAAACAAATAATTGTGTGAACCATCAACAATACCTGAACCTGGATCTAGCAGCACCTCCAACCTATCCAATTTCTTTGTCAGAAAAAAGAAAAGGTAAAATAAAAAAGTACCATTTAATTTTCTGGTACAAAGTTTCTATTTTCATGTGGCGGTTTCTTTTTTTCCTATAGTAATTATATGAAGTGTATACATAATTGATTTTTGTTTTGTGGGGGACAACTTAACCAGAAACAAGTTAAAAAACACATTTATGGTACTTTGGCCATTAGAGGATTAAGTTGTTTGTTTTTGTTGGCCACAAGTCACAATTCATTCATTTGTCCGTCCGTCCGTCCACCTTTCATCTAAGTGAACAACTTTTGCTTTTTTCGCTTGTCTTATGTGTCTCCGAGTTTTTTTCTTCTTGTTTTTGTTTGAAAAGCTTTATTTTTTTGTTATAATTAAACTTGTTTGGGAGTTGTGTTTGTGTGTTGCCTCAAACTAAATTATATCACAATTTTTTTGTTAAACAAAAGCATTATTTTGTAATCCTTTCGATCTTATTTGGTGTTGGTTGCACTAACCATTCCTTGTGTCTCCTTACACTTCCCCTCCTACTTATTGGGAGAGATATGGAAGAGTTGTTTCTTTTGTTACAATTGTCATTTGTGGGCATCATCATATTCATACATTTTGAGTCCGTCGTTCATTCACCATTCGTTTATCATTTGATTAACCCTTGACCTACCCTACCCCGTTGTGTGTACATACATACATACATATGTAATCGTACATCTGTTATCGGAAACCGGTGCCTATTCTTATTGGTTATTGATAAGACTTGTTTACTTTACTGGCGGCATATATATTAATTCTTTATGTTGGGTTTGTGCAACTTCACGTAATTATCGTAAATTGTTTTGAATGATGTGCATTTTAGAAGACAAACCAAATAAAGAATTGTCGATCCAGTTCAGTTTGGACCAAAAGGTCGGAAGAATTGAGTCATCAGGACCGTTGGCAAACAAATATCTTAATATTGTGCGGACGATCGGGCCAGTGAATAGGACCACTTCTGGAAATAATTTGCAGTAAATCGATTGTTATGCGCGCTGGATGGCAAGTTGTGCCGTCTTTTTTGGACCAAATGTCGATGTTTAGCTTATTAATTTTTGGAAAAATATCAGTCAGCGAGGCGAGGCGAGGCTCGATAGCAGTGCTCGCCATTAACCTACATATTTCAAAAGCCTGACCTTCAATTTTCAAAATCCAGACTTTCCTCATTTCGCAGCTCCTTCATTTCGAAAGAAATGGGGTGATTTGTTAACGGCTTGAGGATTGTCTTCGCTCCAAGTACGACAATTTTGATTATTGACGTAGCCATTTAACCAGAAATGAACTTCATCACTAAATACAATTCTTCGATTTGAACTTCGCGAACAGATTTATTATTTTCAAAGTAAACTTCTACAATTTGGAAGATTTCTTCTGCTTTAAACGATTCATGATAACTTGCCTACTGAACAGAAATGTCAACACATTTTGACATTATTAGCTGTCAAATAATAGCTATCGATATCGAAAGTTCTCATGCAGCATAAAAAATACACGGTATACATATACCAACAAAAAATATTTTAAAAAAATGAAAATATACTCGTAAAAAAATATTTACGAATATATCGTCATCAGAAATGCAAAATGACCTAACATCACGTTTGAACAGTTTACTGGAGAAATAAAAAAACAAATTATATAAAAAGTATGTGATTATAAAAACGGCGGCGGTATCAGGATACTAGCCAAACACAATGAGGTTTTTCAAATTGTGTTATATACGTGATATTTAACTTATCTTTAAAATATTCAGAATGACGCTTTTTATACCCTCACTTTAGTGTGACGAGGGTATATATCATTTGCTACGAAAAAAAGTGTAACACATCGAAGGAGTGATCTAAGACCCTAAGTATGTTCGGCGGATATTCGTTTTGGGTCATTTTAAGACGAATGAGCAATGTCCGTCCGTCTGTCTGTCTGTCTGTCTATCTGTCTGTCTGTCTGTCTGTCTGTGTGTCTGCTGGCTGGTGCGCACGATAACTCTCGAAAGGAGTAACCGATTGACTTCAAATTTGGTACGTGGTAATATTTTTTTCTATCTCCGGCTAAGTTCGAAGATGGGCCATATTGGTCCACTCCTTCTAGTACCTCCCCCACAATGTGTTAAAATGTTGTGAAATATTGAATCTTTAATAACTGCTATACTACTTATTCGAATCTTCTGAAATTCCACACATAGCATTAGTTTATTAGTCGCTATCAACTCGAGAAAAATGGGCCATGTTGCTACGCCCCTTTTGGTACCTCCCACACAAATGCACCATTTTGCACCAAAAGTTAACAGCTTATAACATTAATACCAGTGCATAAAAATACTTGAAATTTTGTACAGAGTAATGCTTTCATAGTGCCTACAGTCCAGTGAAAAATGGGTGTCATATTCACGCCCCTTTTGATACCTCTTACACAAAGGTACCATTTTGCACCAAAAGATAACAGCTTATAACATTAATACCAGTGTATAAAAATACTTGAAATTTTTTACAGTGTAATGCTTTTATAGTGTCTTTTGCACTGTGAAAAATGGACGCTATTTCCACGCCCCTTTTTGTACCTCCCACACAAAGGTACCATTTTGCACAAAAAGTTAAGAGCTCACAGCATGAGTACCAATGCCCGAAAATGCAACAACATTTTGCACAGTATAACGCTTTTGAAGTCCCTATAGCCCTGTAAAAAATGGCCGTTATCACCACGCCCCTTTTTGTACCTCCCACACAAATTGGCCAAATCATACCAAAATTTAATATTTCATAACGTTAATATACCAGTGCAAAAAACGTTTATAATTCGGCGCAGTGTAATGTATTTAAAGAATCTACTATTCAGTGAAAAATAGGTGTATTTGTTAAAAACATTCTGGTACCTCCCATACAAATTGACAGAATAATTCGTTTAATATTCCATATTACATTACTCACAAAGTGAGGGTATACCTTAGTCGGTTTACCCGACTGAAACTTTCTTACTTGTTTTAAGTATGAAAAAGTTATTCTTTTGCCATTCTATTTGCCATTAGGTCTTTTGTTTTTCCTTGGTAAAGTCTGGTTTTAACAGTATGTGAAGATACATACATATCACTCATTTAGAAAAAGAACGTCACCTTTCGAGTAATGAAATTTCACTAAAGTGTGATTTAAATGATCTATACAAAAATAAATATTTGACAGAAAGGGATGACATACCTCTGAAGTGAGCCAAATATTGTTGTCTTCCCCAGGAATCAGTCCTATCATAGATTAGCTTGTAGATATTTAAATGTAGGACAATTTAGTATGACCACCTCAAAAAAATATATATTTTGAGTTGTGACGGTCTTTTTCTAACTAAGCGATATGTACATATCGTCGGTGCGCCGACAAAAACTCCTATGTGTAATTTTTCGAATTTTTTTTATTGTCGAATTAGAACGTCCTAGCGGTCAAACAACTACCCACCAAAGCATTTTGCGCTATCTTGACCACTCCTATGTGTATCCCTCTATAGCAATGCTCCGACAAAAACTCCTATGTGTTGTAGGCACAGCCTGTCCCAAGGGATAGGAGGTTGGCTTAGATTCACGCCAAAAAACGGCTAATGAGGTTTTGTTCAGAATTATCTCCTTTATTCGACAATGAATAGATCAAAATTAGATCTGCTTCCATTCGCGAGTTATCGCGAAAACAACACTTTTACTCAAAACAAAATTAATAGCTTTGATTTGTAAAGAAAAACGCGGAAATTTAGAACTGTAACACAATTTCCTTTAAATATGATTATTTACAAGACGCTTTGTAATGTCCGCGACATTTGCCATGTTTTTGTATTGCGAATTTTGTGTAATCCATAAAATCGACTTACTCCGCCAAATTTTTCCAAAAATATTATACCGAATTTAATAAGATTAATATATTTGCATTCTATAATCTCTGAGAAATAGATTAATATCAGCATTTTCGCGAAAAATATCCCTCGACGAATAAATTTTATAAAAAAAAATTAGTTCGGAAATATTTTACTATATAATGCTATTATCTCGCGAATGAACAGTTCTAGGGAAAAGTAGTCAAAGGAAGTTTGGGAGATAAGCGTAAGGCCTACAACTCTTTTTTTAACAAACAAAATTTATAGCAATTTGGTAAGGATGTACAGTGTGTTAAAACTTTTATATGCTTTTCCCTTTATATGAGGCATATTTTGATTTGACACATTGTAAATCCCTACTAAATTATTATAATTTTTTTTTTGTTAAAGAAAGACTTGTAGTCGTTTTTAATATCTCCCAAACTTCCTTTGACCACTTTTTCCTAGGACTGACCGTTCGCGTAATAATAGCATTATATAGTTAAAAAATTCTGAACTTAAATGTTTTTTGTTCGAAATGTAAGCGTCGCGGTATGTTTATGGCGGAAATGCTAGTGCCAATCTATCCCTCAGAAATCATAGAATGTAAATATATTAATTTTAATAAATTCGCGATAATATTTTTGTAAAAATTTAGCGGTGTAAGTCGAATTTTTGGATTACAAAAATTTCGCTATAGAATAATATAACAAATATCGCGGACATTACAAAGCGTCTTACAAATGTTCATACTTATGGGAAATTATGTTATAGTTTTAAATTTCCGCGATTCAATGTAATTAAGTTCGGTTTTTTGGTTAAAAATTGTTTTTATCGCGATAACTCGCGAAAGGAAGCAGTTCAGATTTGGATTTCTTCTTATGTGAGTAGAGGGGATGATTCTGTACAAAACCTCATTAGCAGTTTTTAGCCACAATCCAGGCCAACTTTCGTTTGCTTGAGGTACGCTGTGAACATTCAAATATCAAAACTCCTATGTATAATTTTTCTGTTTTATAAATATTTAAAATGCTCCAAACAAAACCTCCTATGTGTCGTTTTTCATGAAAACCATTTACCACGTCATGGGCTTTTCACATATACGATTTTTGTTATAAAGAAATTAAATAATTAAAAGAAAAATTCAAAAATCTGAGTTATTAAAAATATCGCGATTTGACGAAATAGCAACGTTTTTTGTCTCCTGAAAACTAGTAAAAAACACATAGGAGTTTTCGTCGGCGCACCGACGATATATTTTATTAGTAGCTGTTCTCTCACATAGGTGCGTAATGCTATCCAAGTTACTTTTCATAGAATAACAAACGGTTCTTCGACAGACTCCATACCCTACACTATAGAAAGGGAGATGTGTTGACTTCGTTATTCCATTTGCAACGCCTTGAAATAATGATCCGAGACCCCATAAAGTATATATTCTTGATCGTCGTAATATTCCATAACGTTTTACCAACATTCTTCGTCTATCTGTTGAAATCATTCTAAAGTCCTTAGCAATTGAACTATGTTGATTTGGCAGATATATTTCTTACAGTTGTAGTTCTCTACTCTACCTCATAGAGATCGTTCCCTAATTTAATCATTAAATAAAGAAACACGTACTAATTAACTCCAAAGTCATTTCTCTTAACTTCAAAAATAATTAAAAATAGAAATTTCCAATTCTATTACGAGTAATAATTTGTTTTCTAAATCACCCACTCACTCATAGCTTACGATTTTGTTTATCTACTGCGTATTTCTGCTGTGTTCTAAACTAGAATTCACAGCTGTCTCTTCGATGAGAACAAGAATTCAAACCACTTTCAACTTTTATAACACAAAGATATCACTTAACAAATAGCTGATATGCAAATCAAACTTACAGTTCATTACCTTCCGGGATTCGATCACGTTGCTCACCACAATCTGAAGTGGAAGATGTTCAACAACAACAAAAAAAAGTTTCAAGTGTTCCACTACAATTTACCGCATTCAACTTTAATCGGAGTATTTATTATTATTATGATTTACTATTTGATGGGTGCGCACTCATAGCTGTAACATGTTAAAGATCATAAATTGATTTTTTTTCTGTTTCAATTGATGATTTTATTTAGAAAAAAAAACACTTATCATAAGCATTTTGTCCCTTGAGATTATATGCCCCTCTGGCTGTTCTGGCATACCAAAACAATGTATCAGCTTTATAATAAATATTGTTTTTTAATTTCCATATAATGTTTTGCGTAAAAACTGAATGCTTGTGGAAAATATCAAAGTATTATTGCATTAAGAAATGCACTATTCATGTTACGCTCTTGAAAGGCGATTGATTCCAAACGATAGTATTTTTTTGCTAACTTGAAATTAATAACAATGAAATGATAAGCAAATATTTATTTTATAGTGGGACTGCTTTAAAACTTGTGGTTTCACAGGGAGGAGAACAATTACATAGCGCAACAAAAAAAGCAATGCCAGTCTTTGTCCTGCACTTACTTTAAATTTCGCAGACTGCTTGATAACTAAAATTTGGCACAAATACTTCTTATAGTTTCAGGTATCTTGAGATTGAAAATGGCAATATCGGTGCATTATTGGATATATGAAATTCAAAACATATCAATTGAAATTCAAATCAAGTTATTTGAAATACAAAAAATTCCATTTAAAATTTAAAACACATCAATTGAAATTCAAAACTTATCAAAGGAAATCGAAGTATTCAAAGCTTATATGCAAATTTGGTTTGTTTTAAGTATATTAGCAAAATATTTCTCCGATCCCGAAATTAGGGTTATTTGCGGTTGAAATAAACTCTAAAACTCAGGTTTTCTTTTAAAATTGTAAATTTTTATTACTTTAAGAAATTGACCACTAGACATTAAAATCTGGAGCATTAATTATAGAGCGACGTGCCTTCCATTAAAAAATTGCAATTTAAAGTTAATTTTTTCTCGATTTTATTGAAATTTTTAGTGAATTTTTTAAAAAATCGGAAACAATTTCCACAATTTTGGTCCGATTTTAACTTTTCATGCAAGATCCCAACATTTCGGGTCCGACATATTAAAAGACTTATCTCATCTCAGAGAATATGACTGGAAGATACTGATAAAATTCGTGTCTAGTACCGATTTTCTGTAACTCGTGAGGTATAAAAATATCATAAATAAGGAGCGCACAACAGGCCGAACCACTGGCTTAAGTGTATGTCCATGGACATAAGACGTTTAAACGTCTCCTCTCTTCAACCTAACCTAACCTAACCTAACTTTTCATGGCTTTTTATAGAACTGCTGATCTATTTTTATAAAAAATTAACCCTTTGAAGGTTGTAAACTTTTTATTTGATTGCTTGTCCCAAATGGGTTAAAGCGAATTGATTGCAATAAACATTTTTCTTAAAAAAACTCTTTGTTAAGGAAATTCAAATGTTTTTTATTTAATGTGAAGTACAATCGATACAATTATGTTCTAAATAAAACGTCATTCAAATGGCCTCCACGACTTATTTGGCAGGAACGAATTCGATGAACCCAATTTTCGAGCACTTTTTCCATTAAAGCAAGTCGTATGGCATAAATGGCTTGTAAACCTCGAAGAGAGTCTGGTTTATTTCGAAAGACTTCAAATAACCCCACAAGAAAAAGTCTAATGGTGTTAAATCACAACTTCTTAAAAAAATAATCAATTCTCCAAACTTTTCTCGCAACAATTCAATTGTTTCATTTGTTGTGTGGCACGTAGCCACAATCGGTCAATGGCAAAAAGATAGCTCTTAACGAGAGCTAAAGTCAAGGTCGTAGGTCGACTGGAAAGTGTTATTTTGGATTTAAAAAAATGGACTTAGCATCATTTCCAAATGTAAGCGGAAAGTTTATTTTTGCTCTAGCTCCTTAACGGTACATCGGATCGGGAATCGGTCAATGGCAAAAAAAATATGGGTGTCACAGTCGTAGGTCGACTGGAAAGTGTTTTTTTTTGATTAAAAAAAAATGGACTTAGCGCACGAAAAGTTGCAATTGGAGAATGATTATTTTGATAATAAAACTGAATAATTTGTAAACGTTGTTCTTGCGTGTATCTCTCCATTATGAAATTGTAAACACTACTGAATACAATGAAAAACAATTGACAGATCATGACATATTACAAATGGCCGAAACGTCACTTCAAAATCATATCATCCCTTTTGGAATCATCATCCCGTTACATAGAAATATCGAGGTTTTTTGAAAACTTTTGTTATTTTTAGGGGCAAGTGGGTGAGAAGCGTGGTCGACTGTTGAGAGAAATAATTCTAAAGGGGTCCTCTTTATTTCTTCCTTTGGACTGAAGTATGTATTCCGAAGCCTTCGCCCTTAAATTCTCCTCCGAAATAAGTAACTTTTCAGCAAGGTTAGATTAAAGGACGCTCGAGCACCTTTGCCAATGTCCTTTTCTTTCTAGAAGAAGACACCGCTACCTAGGTGACTATACAATGGAAGATCTCGAAGCTCTGTCATCGCATAAAATCGACTGTATCCTCAATTATATTAGTTGCCTGAAGTGGCTGGGGATGACAACCGCTCATCCATTTGCCTAAACGGCATTGTCTATCGCAAGAACTTTTCTGCCCTCTTCTCTTTTAATTCAACATTATTTATTAATTTTTTGTTCTTCTCACCTCTCTACCCTCTAATTTTTCAATCTATTATTTTTTTCTACTTTTTCACCAAATCTTTAATTCTTTACAGAACTAACACAATGGACCTTTCGGTCTCCGAGTGGAGTAGTGCACGACAAATTGGTAGTGCACTACGCGTCCTTTAACCTATCCTTTCAGCAAACTTCTGCTGAACCGTTTGGTTCTGACTTACAGCTTTTTTTGTATATTTTTACTCAAACTTCTTAATTTTTTATCGAATCTTCCATAAATTTATTCAAATATTCATATAATGGGACTCCAATAGAGTCCTCAAAAATGCGATTTAAAAAAATCATGAGTTGGATTTCTATTTTAGATTAACGATTTTCATTTTTTTTTGTTTAAAATTAAAATGATTGACAAAAATGTCTATAACTGTCATTTGCGAGTCATATCCAAATTTATAATTAATATTGTTAGGTTTTTGTGTAAAAATATCTTCAACCAGAGGTGACGAATATGTGACTAAAATTCTACACCGCAATTAGTCCCAAAGCATTTTCGACAAATATACATGGCTATTTCGAAATCTGGAATTAGTCATAATCATAATTAAAAGAAAATAAATATGCATGTACTCATACTATGTAATTATTTTGCGGTCTTGCCTATTAGTCGAAAATATACATTTTAGGATTTTTTTTTTTACAGAAGAACAATAATTTCTCAATTATTTCACTTAATTGTGCCACTTAATGACTAAATGTCGATATAAATATATATGTACATATTTACTTAGATATGTCCCCTGTACCTACAGAACACCAGAGCTTATACGAGGGTTGCTATATATATGTCTGCCTAGGCAACACTAAGTTTTGCCTGACGCCATCTGACATTTCCATTGGCAAGTTTGGCATTTTTTAGCATAAACGTACTCATAACGTTTTGACGAACGACCATCATTTATGTTGTTTACAGTGAATTGAAAAAATCAATTTGGCAAAAAATGGAATTAACTCGTGAACATTTTCGTGCGATCATTTTTCACAACTTTCGACGTGGATTATCACGACAAGAGTGCATCGATGAACTTAAATCTTTGTATGGCGATGAAGCTCCATCCTATAGCACTGTGAAAAACTGGTTTAATGAATTCAATCGTGGCCGACGCTCGCTCAAAGACGAAGGTCGTGAAGTTCGTCCAAAAACGGCCCTTGTGCCAGAGAACATTGATGCCGTGCGTGAACTGATAATGCAATGTGACATACCGTGAGGTAAGAGGCATCCTTGGGCATTTCCTCCACCACCATACATTTGATATTGCATGAACACCTGGCCGTAAGAAAGGTTTGTTCTCGTTGGATCCCGCACAATTTGAAAATCGCTCAAAAAAAGGCTCGTGTCGATTAGTGCAAAGAAATTTTGAAAAAATACGGTCGCGGTGCTTCAAAAGACGTTTATAAGATCGTCACAGGTGACGAATCTTGGATCTATGTGTATGTGCCCGAAACAAAACAGCAATCGACCGTGCGGGTCTTTGAAGACGAGCCAAATCCAACGAAAGTTGTTCGTGGAAGAAGCACTTCGAAGCAAATGGTCGCCTGTTTCTTCGGCAAAACTGGTCATGTGGCGACTGTTCCTCTTGAGCAACGTAGGACGGTCAATTCTGAGTGGTACACCACAATTTGTTTGCCTGAAGTCTTCGGTTGATTTTTGGTCTCCAAATACCACTGTTTTGTAAAAGTAGTGATTTTCCTGAAAAACCACTACGGTAGCGTTTTTAACAATTTTTTGTAGCGCTTTTAGTGGTTTTTACATACATCGGCGAAGAATGCAAAATGACTACGACATAAAAAAATGCATGTATTTTACGCAACGTATCTTCGCACTCTTTTAGAGCACATAGAACGTAAAAACGATGTCGCTTTCATTTATGTAATTCACAACTGAGCGATATGAATTTCTTTAAGAACAAAGTTAGTCCTGAATCAAAGCAAGTGTCAAAGTTTGTAGGAGAGAGACTTTGACACTTGCTTGGACAAAATCGCCTCGTGTGATTCAGGACTTAGGAACCGAATGTCTTTAAATACAGTGAATTCTTTAATACAAAAAAATGTGTTAAAGTTTCAAAATGTTTGCTTCTCGAGGTATAAAATAACCAATAATTTATGTTTTAAAATAAATGCCAATGAAATATTTAGAAATCAAAATTTTATACACGTACAATCAATATTATGGTCAGAAGAGATAGAGGAAAATTATACTATTTTATTTGGCCACAAGAACAAGTCATTTATTAATAATTTAATGCTATGAATGGAATGGTTAGCGGTTTTGGTAGATTTTGTATTTTCTCACAGCGATTTTTGGCGCTTTTATACTTGATTGGTAGTGGTTTTGTGGTGGTTTCTGCACAGTTGTTCCGTAGTGATTTTTGCGTCGGAAGAGTTGGGAACACTGACAATGCGAGCTCTCACACATCGGCTCAAACCAGCGCCTTTTTGACCGGCCAAAACGTTGAATTGATGGGTCATCCGCCGTACAGCCCTGACTTGGCACCCAATTTTGGAGGTGTCTCAATCGGAGAGGAAAAAGTGCTTCGACAATTGGTTTGAGCGCATGCAAACGTGTATAAATCATGCTGGGTAATACTTTGAAAAGCAATTAGGGTGATCAAAAAACCGGTTATTTTGAAAATACGGTTTTCGGTTTCTTCGAAAATTAATTAACTCTAAAAGCGGTTTTCGGTTTAACAGAAAATAAAAAAACCGGTGAACCGGTTGTTTTCGGTTTTTTCTTTTTTAATAAAAATGCATAAATAATGCTCAAAATTTTTGATTTGTAAAATTGTTAGATGACGTAAAATAAGCGTAGTGCAAATTCAATACGCAACCATATTTCAATTAAATTAAGATTTTTTTGAAAATTGTATTTTAAACACTTCATATTTTTACGAGTATTTATAATAGGTAATTGTTTCGATTTCATTTATGATATAATATTATAATATCTGCGATATTTATAATATTTATGTTCAATTTTTAAAAAGATTTCTTTACAAAAAAATTGATTATGATTTTTATAAAACTTGACTAATAGTGAAGATCGTCAAAATCTTAGGTTTTACCATCATATGAATGGCAAACCGATTATATACATATATTATCAGTAGTAGCGGATTCTGACTTGAACATACTATAGAGATGAAAACTTGTCGAAATGTGAAACTGGACAAATGTATTTTTATTTATACCTACATTTCAATAAGAAAGGATTGTTAATTAATTTCTATACCGCAATAATCACCTAGACCATCGATAAAATATGCAGTATAAATACATATAAAACTGCATTTTGAAATCGATGGATATGCACAAATGAAGTCAAGGGTTTTTATACTGATGTTTTCAAAATTTTAGGTAGGTTCCTATTTCAAAAATCATATTTTCTTTATCATTTTATAATGGTTTCAAAAAACCGAAAAGTCGAATAAACCGAGTTGAAAAACCGACGGTTCGAGTTATTCGAAAATGCAGAAAAACCGAAAACCGATAGGGGGTTTTTAAAGAGAAACCGATTAACCGGTGTGGTTTTTGATTACCCTAAAAGCAATAAACCATTTTTGATGATAAATATTCACATTTTCATTATTAGGCCAGAAAAATATATAGCAACCCTCGTACTATAAAGATGACAGTGTCACTTGTTGTCGTATAAAACATTTATTCATTTATTAGACAACTGAAATTGTCTTTATTTTATAAAAGCACATGACTGATCTCAAGCCAAGCAATCAATAAATTCATATTATAAAATAATTTATAAAAATATATATGTAACGGGTTTTCTAATAGGCTTGATATTTTTTTGAAGTGACGTTTCAGCCATTTGTTTTTCATTTTTTCAGTAGTGTTTACAATTTCATCATGGCGAAGAGTTATACGCAAGAACAACGTTTACAAATTATTCAGTTTTATTATCAAAATAATCGTTCTCCAATTGCAACTTTTCGTGCGATAAGTCAATTTTTTTTAAATCCAAAAAAACACTTTCCAGTCGACCTACGACCTTGACACCCATGAGCAATATTTTAGCTCTCGTTAAGAGCTATCTTTTTGCCATCGATTGATTGTGGCTACGGGCCACACAGCAAATGAAACAATTGAATTGTTGCGAGAAAAGTTTGGAGATTCGATTATTTCAAGAAATTGTAATATTGAATGGCCTCCAAGAAGTTGTGATTTACACAATTAGACTATTTCTTGTGGGGTTATTTGAAGTCATTGGTCTTTCGAAATAAACCAGACTCTCTTCAAGCTTTACAAGTCAATTTTGAACGTGCCATTCATGACATACGAATTGATTTAGTGGAAAAAGTGCTCGAAAATTGGGTTCATCGCATTCGTTCCTGCAGAAGAAGTCGTGGAGGCCATTTGAATGACGTTTTATTTAGACCTTAATTGTAACGATTGTACTTCACATTAAATAAAAAAAATTTTGAATTTCCTAACCAATAAGTGTGTTTTTTCCAAAGAAATCATATCACTCTTATTGGAAAAAGCTATAGTAAGTAAAGGAACTGACGACATTATCTTCGTAAATTTGTACATTTATACCTTCGCATGCCAATGTTGAATGCAATTTCCTTAGCGTAGGATCTACGTATAAAAATATCCATTAACCTGTATTTATTACGGATTTATCTACAAATCTTGTCATAATTCTGAGTATAACTAAAGAACATCAGAGGACGTAACCTCTTTTAGGTTTCCATTTTTCTTAACATGTTTGTATGTACGTACAAACATACATACATATGTATGTATATATTTTGAAAAAAAATCGACATATAAAATCTATAGTTGAGCAGCAAAACTGTCAACTCTATATAAGCACAAACTGACACACGCACAATAGAGATTGCCTTGTGGATGTGTGGGAAGAAAATTCAATCATTTAGGTGGGATGGATATAATGAAAAACGCATTTAGCGTTTTAATTTTAGTTTAAAATTTACATATTTATGCATAAACCTAGAAACTAATTCTTATGTTAAGGGAGAACATTTAATTTATAATACCAGTTTTGTGATTTTCAAAGCATTTTTAAGCAATTTTCAATCCTAATTTTTTTTTTTTTTTATTTGTAGATTTTATTAGCAAAATAACAAATATCATTAACTAAAATGAATATCTCGAATACTCTTAGAGATGGCTAATGCCATCCATAATTTTTTAATGGATCTAAGCTACAAGAACATTAACCAGGTAGCATTGCAGTTATGTATGTCATCCATCCGGGTTTTTCTTTCTCTGAAAATGTATTAACTTTTTGGAATGGCAGTAATGTAGATCCACATATTGCATAAATTGCCATCATATTACACGGTTCCGCTACATAAGCACTTTTGGTTGCTTTCCCCCCCTCGTTCAAGACTAAGCAGTTTAGTTGCTTTCCCTCGTA
Organism: Eudasyphora cyanicolor; assembly: GCA_963930755.1. Classification (NCBI taxonomy): domain Eukaryota; kingdom Metazoa; phylum Arthropoda; class Insecta; order Diptera; family Muscidae; genus Eudasyphora; species Eudasyphora cyanicolor. Next base: position 46,041,994 of record OZ005734.1, on the reverse strand, counting down.
TTCAAGACTAAAACATTTTTCGTGGAAATTGTAATCCCTATCTACGAGTATGTACACAGAATGTGCACAAAGTTGTGTTAATATGTACTACACCATCAACTTATAGAGTCAGTCAGTCGTACATTCAAATGAAGCTCTAGTTTCTTTTATACCACTCGTCGTCGTCATTCATTTGCTTTTGTTTTTTTATAAATTTTTTTATTCGTTTTGATGTAACTATTTTTTCAACACACAAACTACTCATACAGATTTACGCAGAGTTGTACTCGTATATTAAAGAGGGTTGCCGGCTAAATCTTGAAATCATACAACATGTATATATCTCCTAAGATTGAGAGATATCCAGAAATTCTGGATCCGAATCTCATGAAAAAAATCTGTATGTACTCACTCATATACCTGACAACGCACATTGTAGTCTCGTATAATTTTTTGCAAAGAAATTTCTTGAGAATGGGGAAATCGGTGCAAGTTTTGATATAGCATCCACATAAATTTCCCCTCCGATTTGAGTTATTTCTGACCAAGAAACCACATTTTACAACCAATGCGTCTCAAATTTGGCAGTTTACACATATAGATCCCAGTTTGTATCTTATTTGGCTGAGTTTAAATATCTATATGAATTTTGTAGTGTCCAATATAACTCCTACTGAAAATTTACCATATTAGTCCCAAAGTTTGATATATACTCGTAGACTTAGATTCCAGATTTGTTAACCAATTTGGGTATATTGCAAGTACATATTTATATTTAATAATGTCTGAAATCACCTCTACCATATTGATCCATATTTCCATATTCGAGGTCCCATTTGAAGGTCCCTCCCGATTTGACTTCTTGGCGCTCTAGATAATACATTTCTAGTAAGAATGGGTCATATGAGTACAAGCTATGATATACCCCAATATATAACGTTACCCTCCGATTTCACAATTTCTAAGTTTACGTTAGATCCATTTAAAAACTTGGCATCTAAAGCGTGAAGAAGTTAATTAAAAATGTGAACTGACGTGTGAGCTTCATTCGACTAAAAGTGTTATAGGACAAAATTATATTTTAAGTCATACATTGGATCCAAATCAGTTAAACAATGTATTCTTTTGAACACCAACAAGTCAAGGGACCTTTACAACATATAACAGAATCTAAAATTCTTTGTGCTAACAAAAGCTGTACACCTTTTAAGTTCCCAGGATTAGACTATGTCAGAGAGATCTACACGTGTTGTATCAATCAGGCCCATATACCAACAAATTGGTAAGAAACATGGGTTGTTTTCATCCCAAACGCGGGAAAGACCTCCTATACAGGAGCTAAGCATTTCTTGGCGATTATTCTAGACCCCAAGATAGATCAATAGGACCAAAAGTGATCAAAGGCTACTTTCCATTTGCAAAAAGACTGCCTGATAACTGTAGTGCTTAACAGGCTAACATCTTCAAAGATGTAGCGGAATGCCTTAAAATTAATGTTCTGACCTAAGTCGGTATCAATATTTTCGCTGATTGTCAGGCGGCTACATAGAACTACATAGATTCCAGGTTCATTTGGCCCTGCTTAAAATTCAAACGTCCTGTTGTTTTTACCCTACGGAAAATGGACAGACCTAAGATACCTTTAAATGTCAGTCACACCATAAGCAACATTTCAAACGATTTAATCGTTCAACTTCGAAAACTGGACTCACCTGGTCCTCTACTAGAAAGTATATACCCCAACAGGTCGTATTTTAAGGAGTAGATAACGCAACTGCTCGTCAAATAAGCATTATATAACGCAATTGCTCTTCAAATAAGCAGTAGATAATGCAACTGATCGTCTACTGAGGAGTAGATAACGCAATTGGTCTTCAACTAAGGAGTAGGTAACGCAATTGGTCGTCAACTTAGATGTATACATATAAACCAAATAATGAACCAACTGATATTTTACTAAGTAGAAGATAACCCAAATGGTACTGTACTAAAAGGTAGATTACCCAACAAGTCGAATATTACGGAGTAAATATATAAAATGGTCGTCAAATAGTGTGTAGAAAACCCCACTGGGGGCACATAAGGCAACTGGTCACAAAATAAGGAGTCGATAACGAAATGGTCGTACAATAACAACTGGTCGTAGAATATGAATTAGATAACCCAACTAAGAAATAGATAACCCAACATGTCGTATATTAAGGAGTAAATAACGCAACTGAAAGGCAAATAAGGATTAGATAACGCAACTGTTCGTCAAATAAGGAGTAGATAACGCAACTGGTCGTCTACTAAGGAGTAGATAACGCAACTGTTCGCCATCTAAGGTATAGATAACCCCATTGGTTTTCAACTAAGAAGTAGATAATCAAACATGTACATTAAGGATTAGATATATCATAACTGGTACTCTAGGAAGAAGAGAAATCAACTGGTATTTTACTAAGTAGTATTTAGATTTAACTGGTTTCATCTAGGGAGTAAGTAACCCAACTGGTATTTTACTAAGTGGTAGATAACCTAACTGGTCCTCTACTAAGGAGTATATGTCTCTGATGGGTGTCGTATGGTGACGTACCATCTCCGGAAATGTTGTGAATTTGTAGCAATCAATTCCTACGTGATCAGTTTTGTGAGTGGTCCCAATTGAAATAGTACTGGGATCTGAGGACTCAAGCAAATTGACACTTAATTTTCCGTGGGGTATCTAGACCGAACGTCTCACTTATTGTGTCTGTCATGACGCGTCACTCACTGCCTTATTGGAGGCAGGCAAAGAGATTAATTCTTGCAAAGTGCTTTTGTTAAAAGTCTTGGAGAAAACGAAGAGGAGGAGGATTCAATAGAACTTCTTCTGTGTCGGTGCTCCACTCTCTCTATATGGCGGCATGCTACCCTTGGCTATCATTTCTTTGGGGAGTGTGACCCTGCCTAAACTCCAAACGCACTACTATCGTGTCTGTCATGACAGGTCGCTCTACCTTATTGGACGGCACGCAGAGAGATGGAAGGCATTGCGTATATATCAATCTTGTACGGATATCATACTCTCCCCCCTTGGAAATAAAAAAAAGTGACTCCGACGCTTTCCTAGGATTACACAGTACATACAACATTTTTCAGCTCATTGATTTGCTACTCAATTCTGAGAATTGAACGTGAAAGTAGCCCCAAAAATAATAACTTCTGCATCATTCGTTTAGTCGAGTTGGCTCGATTAATAACTTAATGGCCATACGAATTTTTTTCTCGAGGGTGGTGGTTGCACTTTTTCTATATTTTTTTTCTTGGTACACCGTACGGAATATCTCCTTTGTGTCTGAGGCAAAGTTATATATATTTAATGCACCCGAAAAAGTGCATCCAGTTAATTTCTTAATAACTAGATTACAAATACACAAATATGCTGTTTTTTCTGTGGGTGGAATTTCTGTAGAAGACTCATTCATTACCGGTAGCCAACCGAAAAACAAACATCATTTCCCTTTTCTCCCTTTAATTGACTGTGAACGGATTTGGTTTACTAAGTGGTAGAAAACGCAACTGCTCCGCTTCTAAGGAGTATATTTCTCTGATGGAGTCATATGGTGACGTACCACATACAGCAATGTTGTTTGTTGCATTTACGAGAACAGTTTAGTGCGTGGTCCCAATTGAACTAGTGGTCGACACTTCATTTTCCGTGGGGTATCTATACCGATATGAATGATCATATTGAACTCGCCTATACTTCAAACATATTGTAAACTATTGTAAGCTGATCATCGGCTGATTTCCGGTCTAACTACTTGTTTCCTTCGTAAAATCTCCCGGACCCACTCTAGTGTCTGTAAATTTACAAAACATACGCTTACACATATTTTCTATGTTGCAAAAGTGAACATTAATAACATAGAAATGTCAACAATTGTACGGCATATGTTGCACTCACAACTCGATACTGTCGCATACATACATACATACTTGCTGACACACAAACACTCTCAGGCACACACACGGAAAACGTCATGTTGTAACTTTGGTCGTCTAAGCCAAGACACAGTTGGGAAGAGTGGGTGGCGGTTGGATGGTAGCGTATGACAGTTGACGGGGGCGGGTTGCGAGACCTCATCGAAGGAATGTGGGAAATAGTGTAAGGGCACAAACATAACAATAAAACACAGGGAAAGCAAAACGACTATGTCGCTTGTCGTTGATGATGTTGTTGCTGTTTCTTTATTGGAAATGGAAGTAGGTTTCCAAGATGTAGTACAACAAATATGAGAATGGGGTAAGACGACGACGATGACGACGACAATGCTGCTGATGATGATGGTTAACACACTCTCAAGCGACAGCGCAACAGCAACAACAACAACTGCTTTATTGTATGAAAATCACTGAAGAAGGAGACAAAACAAAAACAACAAACAATGCCCCTAAACACAACAACATCAGCAACAACACGGTCTGCTCCGCCACCAACGTCAGTCACTCACTACCACGCCACCGTGAACAATAAACACTTCATAATTGGTTTCTTCGTTTCAGTTTCGCACAACAATTGTTTAATTGTTTAAACACTACACACAGAGCAGAAAGCGCTGCTACAGAAGTCGGTGCAATTATAATGCATATGTGTGTAAGTGGTAAGAGGGCAACTGTGTATCTATGTATGGTAGTGTATGTGTGTGACTATCTGTCAACCGGGTTGTAGATATTTTGGAGATGAATGGTTGTTGGCTTGGTTTGGCCTCTCTTCGAGGTGATGGTTGTTGCCGCTGATTTCGTTCGTTCTGCCATCGCCACGCTCAACTTTAATGGAGATTTCTTCCGTATCAACAATAAATGATGATTTTTGTTGATATTTTGCTTCTTCGTCTTCTTCTTCTTCTTGATTTCATTTAATGAACCCAATTTTCAGGCGAATTCTTTTGTGTTGAAGTGAAAGGTCGATGGGGTGGTCGGGAGAGGTGCTGTGGCCACATACAATAATTAACAATGAAATTCATCTTTCACCCAGATATAGAGTAATAAAAGCAAGATTGTGAAATTTTGCTCTTCGTCCATTATAATTTTCTCCGATAACTTTTGTGAAAGAAACGTGATAAATGACAATTTATTAAAACTATTCGTTTTAAGTTATGTCAATCTATCATTCTGTTAATATTAGAAAATGGTTTCATTTGAATATCACTTGTGCTGTGACATAGAGGAAGACTGACTTCAGAGATCGGGTATGTACGAGTATAGAGACTTTAGAGATTCTCGACCTTTGAGGTCGACTCTACATATGTAGTTTAGGGGAGAGAAACGACTTCAGAGGCAGATTCTACATAGTATAGATGACCGACCTCAAGTGTTGACTTTAATACAGATAAAGATGCCAGAGGTGAAACTCAGAGATCTATACTAATATAAATAAGGAGCGTGTACTAATGTATGTTGAGGAAGACGAAACTAAGAGATCAATACTAATGTATTTAGAGGAAGATGAAAATCAGAGATTGATCGACATATAGGAAGACTGACTTCAGAGATCGAATACAGCATAGAAGTATTCGGAGGATCGACTCTAGTATGCATATATGAAAACTGAACTCAGAGGCCTACTGTGGTGCAAAGGAAGACCGACTTTTGAGATTGTCCGACCTCTGCGGTCGACTCTACATAGTATAGAGGAAAAACGACTTGGAGACCGATTCTACATAGTATATACATATGTATAAAGACCGACCTCAAGCGTTGACTTTAATATAGATAAAGATGACAGAGATGAAACTCCGAGATGTATACTAGTGTAAAGAACGACCGACCTCAAAGATCAACCTAGTGCAGAGAGATCGCCACTAGCTAACGCTGTGAATGGCCGAGCCCTCAGAGATGAACTCACGCATGTATGGTGGAAGATCGAACTCAAATATAGAAAATGGTCGGTTATACTACAGAGGATGATCAGAGATCAAACTCATAGATCAACTATAATGTAGAAGAAAACCAACTTCAGATATCAACTCACATATAGAGAAAGAACGACCTCTGACCGAGTCCTCAGAGATCAACTTACGTATGTATAGTGGGAGATCGAACTCAAATATAGAAAATGATCGGATCTACTACTGAGGAAAATCAGCCTCATAAATCGACTCAAAAATACAGGATCAACCTCAGAGATCAACTGTAATGTAGATGAAATCCGACCTCCGATATCAACTCACACATAGAGGAAGAACGACCTCAGAGATCGATTGTAGTATAGAGAATGATCGACTCTACTGTAGAGGCAGATCGACCTCAGAAACCGACTCTAGAATGCAGAAATATCGACCTCAGAAATCAACTCTTTAACCGACCTCTGAGATCGACTCTGGTATAGTGGAGTTCTACCACCGACTCTAATATGGAGGAACACGGACATCAGAATTTGACTCTAGTTTAAGGAAGACTGACATCAATGGTCGACTCTAGTATAGATGAAGACTCACCTAAAGCGTTGACTTTAATACAGAGAGATCCCAAATATGAACCTCAGAGATCGATGCTAATGTAAGAGAAGATGAACCTCAGTGATTGATACTAATGTAAAGGAAGACAGATCCACTCTAGTGTAGTGGGAGAACGACATCGGAGATCAGCGATTGCCTCTAGAGGAAGACTGACATGAGAAGAAGGCTCTAGTATAAAACAAGTCCGAAAATCAAGTAGACTTAGTATATAGAACGATTTCAGACAAACCTAGGTTATCGTCTCTAATACAGAGGAAGACCGATATCAGTGATCGACACTGAATATCGAACTCAGAGATCGACTATAGTATTGAGGACCATCGACTTTAGTACAGAAGAATATCGACATCAGAACAACCGATCCCTGAGATCGACTCTGGACGAACAGCCGCAGAGTTCGACGATCGAATCTAGTATAGAGGACCTCAGAGATTAACTCACGTATAGTGGAAGATCGAACTCAGAGATCCAGTATAGTGGAAGATCGACTCTACTATAGAGGAAGATCTTCCTCAGATATCGGCTCTAGAATACAGGATGATCATTCTCAGAAATCAACTCTAGAATTCAGGATTACCGACCTTTGGGATCGACTCTGGTATAATGGAAGAACAACCACAGAGTTCGACAATAACCGCTAGTAATTGAGAAACACCGACAACAGAATTCGACTCCAGTAAAAGGAAGCATGACTTCAGAGGTCGACTCTAGTATAGATGACGACCGACTTCAAGCGTTGCCTTTAATATATAGAAAGATCCCAAATATGAACCTCAGATCGATTTAAGGAAAGTAGAAAATCGAACAAAGAGATCGACTACATATAGTGTACTGGGGGAACGACCTCGGAGATCAGCGATCGATTCTAGAGGAAGGCTGACATGAGAAGAAGGCTCTAGTATAAATCAAGTCTGACAATCAAGTAGACTTAATATCAGAGATCAACTCACTTATAGTAGAAGAGCGAACACAGAGATCGAGTATAGTATAGAGGAAGATCAACTCTAGAATACAGGATGACCGACCTATGAGATCGGCTCTTGTAAAGTGGAAGAACAATCGCAGAGTTCGACGATAGACTCTAGTATGGAAGAACACCGACATCAGAATTCAACTCTGGTATAAGGAAGATTGACCTCAGAGGTCGAATCTAATATAGATGAACCAAACAAGGCAATGAAGCCGACCAAAATTATCGCCGGCTGGAAAAAAAATCCGGCTGCGGCGCGCCGCCGATTTGTGCCGCGTCGGCTTCATAGCCTGAACCCAACCTTAAGTGACTTTATTATGGAGAAAGATCACCTGTGAGATCTTTATCTAACTAAGATATAGACTCTAATGTAGATCAAGGCCGACCTCCGAGATCAACTCATAGCGGAAGACCGATCTCAAAGATCAACTCACATGTTCACATGTATGTATAGGAAGACCGAACTCTGAATAGTGTCGATAGACTCGCATATATCTACGAACGAGAAAGATTGACATGGGATGGCGATTGTGGTGTAAATCAAGAGGTTAACACTGGACTACAGACGAGAGATCAACCTTACAGATCGGGAGAAGACCTACCTTAGAGATCAATTCACTTATAGTGAAAGACCGAACTCAGAGATCGACTATTTGTAGAGGATGATCGACTCTAATAATAAAGGATCGATCTCTGAAATCTGCTCTAGAATGGTGATCGAGCGCTCTAGAATGGGTGATTGATCTCTTAGATCGACTGGAAGAACGACCGCAGAGTTCGATGATATAGAGAAACACGGACATCAGAAGTCGACATTTGTATAAGGAAACTTGACCTCAGAGGTTAACTTTAGTATACAGAATGATCCCAGAGATGAAACTCAGAGATAGACTCTAACGTAGATCAAGATCGATCGTAGAGATCAACCAAAATGTAAGACTGAACTTAGAGATTGACTCTAGTATAGGTGAAGATCGAACAAAGATCGACTATAGTGTAGTGGCGGAACGACTATATAAATCAATAAATCAAGGTCGACATCAGAGGTTGACTCTAATATACGAGTATATTGGAAGATAGAACCCAGAGATCGACGCTAGAATAAAAAAAGTATCGACCTCAGAAATCAATCCTAAAATACAGGGTGATCCACATCTGAGATCGACTCTGGAAGAACGACCCTAGAGTTCGACGATCAACTCTATTAAAGAAGAACACCGACATCAGAGGTAGAATCTTGTTAAGGAAGGTCAGAAGTCCACTATAGCATAGACCAACCTTGAATTTAGCATAGAGATAAATATCCCAGAGACGAAACTCAGTGATCGACTCTAATGTACTCGTAGATTAAGACCGACCTCAGAGATCAATTCACACATAGAGAAAGATTGACTCTAATGTAGAGGAGGACTGGCCTCAGATATCCGCCTCAGATGAATACCGACATCTGGTGTTAACTCTAATGTGGGGAAAGATCTAATGTAGTATAAATGAAGACCGATATCTAGTGCAGATAAAAACCTCGGAGATACTATATAGACCAACATCAGACATAAAGAGAAAGACCGACCTCGAGAGATCGACTTTTGTCTAGAGAAAGATCGAACTCGAAAGTTCGACTCTAGTCCAGAGGAAGACCGAATAAAATAAGACGGGTTCAGAGATTTAATTTAACGAGGCGAGAACTCACATCCGTTGTCTACAGGAAGACCGATTCTAGACTGAAGGAAGACCGACTCTATTCTGAAGGAACGCCGACTCTAGTCTGGATCCACACTGACTTTAATCTGAGGAAGGTAAATGTCAGAGATCGGTTCTAGTATATATGAAGGCCCCTCGATTCTAGTACAGAGGTAGACCGATATCAGATATCGCATATGGTAAAGAGGAATACCGACTTCAAATATCGATTCTAGTCCGAAAGAAGGCCGTCCTCGGAGTTTGACTCTAGTATGAAGGAAGTCCTCCGACCTCAGTGTTCGGCATTAGTCTAGAGGAAGATCGACCGACCTTTGAGGTCGGCGCTAGTCTAGGGGAACTTCGATCTCAATTCAGCATTTCATGGCTTTATTCGTCTTTTTTCTCTCCCCTGAATTATTATATGTTATTTTATGTAGGGCGACCTCAGGTCAGTATTTCATTGCTGTTTTACTAGCAATTTTCCCCTTGCAGCTTTTTACTTTTTTACTACATATTTTAGTTCGACATAGTAATTAGTATGGAATCAATATCATTGTGGTTTTGGGTTCTTGTAAATCAATACGAGTATAAAATTGATTTTCTTTGCTCTTTGCGTTGCTTTTCTTCTTCACAAAAATCAAAGAAGAAAATTAGAAACCCCATCTTTAGTACAACAAAAAAGGGGGAAACAGAAACCTCGAACATTTTACAAAGCTACTCAAATGTACATGAATATGTAAGAAAATAAAAACGAAAGGAGAATGATAAAAAGAGAAGTTAATGACCACAAAATCTTTTTTGTTTTCTTTGTAACTACTACATAACAATGTTTTTCATAGTTAGGTTTCCATTATTATTACTTTTATTTGTTGTTGTTATTTTGCTTGGTGTTGCTTATTTAGCTTGAGGGGGAGACGGAGGGCAGACAACGTTATGGTGCAAAAGCGATATACAATATGAAGACATGTAGTCACTCTCCATGAACTAAATCACATTTTTTATAAAACCACTCTACTACATGTTCTGCATAGACTTCAGAAATTTTACTTATAGCAACCATGTATTATTTCTGGTCCCGATCGTGTTCCCAACAGTATCTTAGGATGCTCAGAGTCTTGGAGACTTCCCCAATTGCCTGAAAACTGTAGTGTTTACCTGGCAGAAACCTTAGCTATTAGAGAGGTAGCAGAATGACTGAACATGTTCCGACTTTTGTTGGTATAAATATTTTCTCTGATAGTCTGGCTGCTTCAACGTACCTAAAACTGTATTCCTGAATTAAAAAAGTGTCCTCGACTGTCAAAGATCTCTTAACGAAATGACTGAACAGCTTAATATTCAGCTCTTTTGGGAGCAAATAAAAAGTAGATAAAGCAAATGACCATCGAATAAGTTGTAGAAAACGCAACTGTTCGTCTAGAAGGAGTACATAACACATCTCGTCTTCAACTAAGGATTAGATTACGCAAATGGTCGTTAACTAAGGTGTAGATAACGCAAATGGTCGTCAACTAAGAAATAGATACCCCAACCAGTCGAATATTAAGGAGTAGGTAATGCAATTGGTCTTAAAAAGGAATAGATAACCCCAGTGGCCGTCAACTAAGAAGTAGATAACTCCAGTGGCCGTCAACTATGAAGTAGGTAACCCATCGGTCGGCAACTGATCGTCAAATAAGGAATAGATAAATCCGCTGGTCTTCTACTAAGGGGTAGATAAAGTAATTGGTCTTCTACTAAGGAGTAGATAACGTTGTTGATCATCAACTGATGAGTAGATAACGCAATTGGTCATATATTAAGGAGTAGATAATGCAGCTGATCGTCCAATACCGAGTAGGTAACGCAATTGGCCGTGGAATAAGAAGTAGATAACGCAAATGTTCGTCTCTAAGGAGTATATAACCCATCTCTATGTCAACTAAGTATTAGAAAACCATATGTTCGTTAACTAAAGTGTAGATAACCCCACTGGTCATAAATTAAGAATTAGATGACCCAACAGGTCGTATATTAAGGAGTAAATACAGCAACTGATCGTCTATTATGGATAAGATAACGCAATTGGTCGTAAACTAAAGATTATATGACGTATCTGTTCGTCTACAGGGAGTAGATAACCTATCTCTTCGTCAGTTAAGGATTAGATAACGCAAACGTTCGTTAAATAAGGAGCGCACAACAGGCCGAACCACTGGCTTAAGTGTATGTCCATGGGCATGAAACATTTAAACGTCTCCTCTATTCAACCTAACCTAAGGTTTAGATAACCCCACTGGTCGTCAACTAAGAAGAAGATAACCCAACAGGTCGTATATAAAGAGTAGATAACCCAACTGTTTGTCTACAAGGAGTATATAACCTATCTCGTCGTCAGCTAAGTAGTAGATAACGCAAATGGTTTTTAACTAAATTGTAGATAACCCCACTGGTCTTCAAATAAAAAGCAGATAATCAAAAATATGGAATATTAAAGAGTAGATAACGCAACTGATCGTCAAATAAGAAGTAGATAACGAAGTTGTTTGTCTACAAGGAGTAGATAAAACAACTCGTCGTCAACTAATGATTAGATAACGCAAATAGTCGTAAACTTAGGATTAGATAAAGCAAATGGTCGTTAACTAAGGTGTAGATAACACAAATGGTCGTCAACTAAGAAGTAGATAACCCAACAGGTCGTATGTTATGGAGTAAATAAGGAAACTGATCGTCACATAAGAATCAGGTAAACCAACAGGTCGTATGTTATGGAGTAAATAAATCAACTGATCGTCACATAAGAATTAGAATTAGCGTCAAAAAAAGCATTACATAACGAAGCTGGTCATCTATAAAGAAGAGGTCTTCAACTTAGATGCAGATAACCCAACAGGTCAAATACTAAGGAGTAGATAACGCAACTGATCTCAAATAAGAAGTGCATAACGCAAGTAGCCATCGTATAAGAAGTAGATAACCCCAGCGGTCGTCAACTATGAAGTAGAAAACTCAACAGGTCGTGTATTAAATAGTAAATATGGCAACTGGTCTTCAAATAATAAGGCGTAGATAACGCAACTGATCGCCTATTATGGAGTAGATAACGCAACTGGTCTTTAACTGGTTACCTACTAACGAGTAGATAACTCAACTAAGAGTTGGATAAACCATCTGCTGTTTTTTAAGTAGGAGATAAGCCAATTGGTCTTCTATTAAGGAGTAGATAGCCCAACTGGTGTTATAAAGTATGGGACTGGGACTGGGGAGTAAATAACACAATTGCTCTCAACTAAGGAGTTGACAACACAACTATTCATCAACTAAGGAGTAGATAAAGCAACAGGTATTTTACTAAGTAGTAGATAATCCAACAGGTCCTCAACAATGAAGTATATTTATCTGATGTAGTCGTATGTTTTACAATAGTGTTCGGTGCATTTAATCCTAGTTAATTCCTATGTGATTAGTACAGTTAGTGGTCCCAATTTAACCAGTACTGGGATCAGTAGGCTCAGGTAAATTGGAACTTTAGTTTGCGTAGATTATCTAGACCGGACTTCTCACTTATCGTGTTTGTTATGGCGGGTCACTGCCTTATTGAACGGCACGGAGAGAGATTGAAGGTCTTGCGAAAAGCTTTTGCCGAAGCTGTGGAGATGAGGACGAAGATGAATCAGTGGAATAGCTCCTTTGTTCCGCTATCTTCCTAGATTAGTACGTGCTATACTTGGTTTTCATTCCTTTGTGGAGTTGGTTGATAAAATCCGCCAACTTTTGAGCTTTCTAAAGCTATTAAATTGGTTCAACGGGAGGATGTTTTTCCTTACGTTCCTGTGTTCGCACAAAGTTCTAAACAGTCTAAGTGTGCCTGTCATACAGACCGCCACTCTTTACCAGTAACTAAACCTATCTTTCCCACTGATTGATCACTGAATGTAGTCCATAGCTGAGTGTGACTTTTCAAACATTTAACGTTTTTCGTCATTTTGTATTTCCCCAGTGTTATCTACCCTACGGCAGATTCAATCAGCCGACTTGTGACATTTGTTTCTTTTATACCTAATTTCTTTGTTTCTTTTATATATGTTAAGCGTAACATATCAAGCTGTAGTGCATACCTCTTCCTGTTACAAGTCTCTGTGCTGTGTTTTGTTGGATGTGGTACTACGAAAGGGGCGCGCTGCTCGAGCGCCACCAAAAAACCAACAATATTGCATTGCTTGGTATGGGTGGCGGTGGTTACAGTAGAGAATAGCTTAGGTGGCTCACAAAGCAACAATCGGCAAAAATACACCTCAGACAGACAAACCGAAAAACACTTTCTTTTTCAATTGACTCAAAGATCATATCAATGGCAAAGTAAGAAATAAAAAACCTTAAGAAATGTTGCGTTTACACAAATGTTTGGTTTTTATAATTTTTCGAGAGGTAAATTAGCCGATTCGCGCTTTGTGGAGTATCAAAGGTATTTTGAAAAGAAAAAACCATAAAAATAGTTACGTCCTACCACGCAGCTTTTACTAGACTCTGGTGGTGGCGGCGCCGTACTCACTACCATTACTGCTAACAAATGCTGAACAGGTAAAAGAAATTTATCAGCGTCAGCAACAAAAATCGACAACGATGACGACGACTGTTACACTTACTTAAGAGCAATAAATTTAAACATCAACGGATAAAATTATAAGTGATGTGTTCAACTACATTTTAATTAGACTAATTGTAAGTTTTTGAAGGTCCATAGATAGAGTGAATTTTAAATAGATTGTTGGGTGATGATTGCATTCAGAGACAAAACGTGATACTAATTTCATGAGTTGTACGTATGTAGAAACATTTATTGTGAAATAAAATGTATTATTGTTTATAACAAAAAGTATGTAATAGATTTCCAAAATAAAATGGGATATTAAAAATTAAAAACAAGTATGTTTCATCGTAATCAATTGATCACAGGCACAGAAGGTGTTGTCTTGATTCCTCCTCCTCTTCGTCTCTACAGCTTCTGCAAAAGTAATTTCGCTAGACCTTTAATACCTTTGCGTGTCATTCAGTAAGACTGTGACCCGTCATGACAGACACAATACGTGAGACGTACGGTCTCAATAAAGACAGCAGGGCTTTGGTGCTTTTAGAGTTTAGGCAGAGCCACGCTAGCCTGGAATGTACGCAGATCCTGACTAGTGACCACCTGTCATGTGTTGCCGTAAGGCACTATCTCTCAAGAAGAGTGGCCCGTCATGACATACACGATAAGTGAGACACCCGGTCACGACTGTTCATCCATCACGTTAAGAGATCTGCGTCAGTCGAGGCAGTTTTTGAAGTCTGCAATACAGTTTCCAGGGACTTTATAGCAGCCTGGCTATCAGAGAACTAATTTATTTCAGTCACTACTTTAGTCGAATCATTAATTTTCAGTCACCACTCTAATAGCTAAGATTTCTGCCTGGTAAACATTGCAGTGATCAGACAGTCTTTTTGCAATGAATAGATCAGGATACCTCAAAGCCCACTTGGTTGTTGTGTTTGGAAACATCTATATAGAAGTTCCCGAATCTCCTAGGAAATGAGATACGACCACTCAATTCTGATCTATTAGGTATTAGAATGAGATACTGCTTGTCAAAAAGATGGTTCAGACATAGTGTACTCAAGAGTGCCCGGAAGGTCAGGCATTGTGTCCAGAATAACACTATGTCCGCAGCCATTTACTGACCAGAGTGACAATTCCCCAAGTCTATTAACAGTACATGTGGCATATTGTCTTGCTATAATGTATAGCGGCATTAAAAATAGTATGACATTTAGAGTCGTTCTCAACGCACTTCCCTGAATTTTGTTTAGTATACCGCAGAAGGTGGATTTCTGTAGAGCTGCCCACCAGACCACAATATTATGGTTCTGACTACTTCCATATACAAACAATGCACCATACGCGGTTTCAGACCCACGCCTATTCCCATTGCCCTTTCAGAGGTTTATAGCGCTACTCTTTGCAGAAAGTGGGGTTTGAAGTTTAACTTGCAGCCTCGTAAAATACGCGCTTTTATAGAAGAGCATTTCAATACCCCCAAAGGAGACAGGTGCAACAGTATGTACCTTATATCTCCTGCTGAAAATAACTAGTTCTATCTTGGTCGGTTTCACACCAAGACCACTATCAGAAGCCCATCTTGCGGTTGTATTTAAGACCTGCTGTAGGATATCTCTAGGGTTACTCGGAATCTTCGCTCTAACAGCTATTGCCACGTCATTTTCAGCATAGACACAATATCACTCATCTCCTAACAAATCTATGGAGGTCAATTGACCCTAAGCTAGCTGAAATGCGTCTGTTGAGCAGAAGGTTATGGGTGACTTGCTGGTGACTTTAACAAGGGTTTATCATTGGAGGTGGTGAATTGCCACCTTGTGACATATTCAAGTACTGGTCTAAAATAAATATAAGATTCTTCAATGTCAGACACAACATAAGTCACAGTTGAAATAATCTTAATGTTTAATATTTAATCATTGAACATCGAAAACTGATCGCAACAAGTTCTCTACTAAAGAGTAGATAACACAACTGATCGTCAACCTAACTGATCGTCAGCCAAGGAAGTAAATAATAGATAACCCAACTGGCAGTCAGCTAGGGACTTGATAACTTAACTGTTCGTCAAATAAGGAGTAGATAATCTTACTGGTTGTGAAATAAGGATATAGATAATTCAAAATGCCATCACAGATCTCTTAACGAAATGACTGAAACGTTAAATATTCAGCTCATTTGGGAGCTGTGGCTAAATCCCGGAAAATAAGAAGTAGATAACGCAAATGAACGTCGAATATGTTGTAGATAACGCAACTGTTCGTCTACAAGGAGTAGATAACACATCTCGTCATCAACTAAGGATTAGATAACGTAAATGGTCGTTAACTAAGAAATCGATAACCCAACCGGTCGAATATTAAGGAATAGGTAATGTAACTGGTCTTAAAAAAGTAGTATTTAGATAACCCCAGTGGCCGCCAACTAAGAAGTAGATTACCCAATGGGTCGGATATTATGGAGTAAATACGGCAACTAATCGTCAAATAAGGAATAGATAAATCTGCTGGTCGTCAAAAAAAGAGGATTAAACGCAACTGGTCTTCTACTAAGGAGTAGATAACGTTATTGGTCGTCAAAATAATATATAAAGCAACTGGTCCTCTACTAAGATAACCCAGCTGGTGCCATACTAATGCGGAGATAACCAATCGATCTTCTAACCCAACTGGTAGTCAACTAGGGAACTGATAACCATCTAGTCATCAACTAAGGATTAAATAACCTATGTAAGGAAGTAGATAATCATACTGGTTGCCAACAAAGGAATATATAACGCAATTGGTATTTTACTAAGTAGTAGATGCTCTAATTGGCCCTCTACTGAGTAGATAACCTAGTATGTGCTCTTCTAATGAGTATAGATCTGCTACTAAGGAGTAGATAACGTAGCTGGTCCTATATTAATGAGTTGATAACATAACAGATCTTCTACTAAGGGGTAGATAAGCCTGTAGTCAACTTGGCAGTTAATAACCTAACTGTTCATCAACTATGCAATAGATAACCAAACTGGTCATCACCTAAGGAAGTAGATAATCCATCTGGTTGCCAACAAAGGAATATATTAAGCAATTGGAATTTTACTAACTAGTAGATATCCTAACTGGTCCTCTACTGAGTAGATAGCCGAGCTGGTGCTCTACTAATAGTAGATAACCCAATCGAACTTCTACTAAGGAACAGATAAGTCAACTGGTGGTCAGCTCGGGAATTTATATTCCAACCTGTCTTCAACTAAGGAGTAGATAGCCCAACTGAAGAAGTAGATAATGGAATTAGTCGTCAACAAAAGAATATATATAGCAAATGGTATTTTACTAGCTAGTATATAACCAAGCTGGTCCTCTTTAAACGAGAATATAACTCGACCGATCTTTCACTTAGAAATAGATAAGCCAATTGGTAGTAAATTATGGTAACCTAACTGGTCATCAGTAAATAACCCAACTGGTCGTCAAGTAAGGAAGTAGATAATCATACTGCTCGTCAAAAAAAGCCGGGTACATAAAAAGCAATTGGTATTTTACTAAGTAGAATGTAATATAACTAGTCCTCTACTGAGTAGATAACCAAACTGGTCTTCACCTAAGGATGTAGATAATCCATCTGGGTGCCAACAAAGGAATATATTAAGCAATTGGTATTTTACTAACTAGTAGATACCCTAACTGGTCCTCTACTGAGTAGATAGCCTAGCTGGTCCTCTAATGAGTAGATAGCCTAGCTGGTGCTCTACAAATAGTAGATAACCCAATCGAACTTCTACTATGGAGCAGATAAGTCAACTGGTGGTCAACTCGTTAATTTATATCCCAGCCTGTCTAAGGAGTAGATAAACCAACTGAAGAAGAAGATAATGGAACTAGTCGTCAAGAAAGTAATAGATAAAGCAAATGGTATTTTACTAACTAGTATCTGGTCCTCTATAAACGAGAATATAACCCGACCGATCTTTTCCTTAGAAATAGATAAGCCAACTGGTAGTCAATTATGGAGCTGATAACCTAACTGGTCATCAGTAGATAACCCAACTGATCGTCAAGTAAGGAAGTAGATAATCATACTGGTCGTCAACAAAGGCATGTACATAAAAAGCAATTGGTATTTTAATAAGTAGAATGTAATAGAACTAGTCCTCTACTGAGTAGATAACCTCGCTGGTCTTCTACTAATGAGTAGATAACCCAGCTGGTCTTCTACTAAGGAAGCCAATGGATCGTCAACTGAGGTCATAAACTAAGGAGTATATAAGCCAACTGGTAGTCAACTAGGGAATTGACCAACTGGTCGTCAAGTAAGGAACTAGATAATCATACCGGCCGTCAACAAAGAAATATATAAAGCAATTAGTATTTTACTAATTAGAAGATAACCTAACTGGTTCTCTACCGAGTAGATAACCTAGCTGGTGCTCAGCTAATGAGCAGATAACCTAAAAGGACAGCTTATTAACAGCAGGAGATAAGGTGGTGCCATATCATCTTCGAATGTAAACCGTCTTCGAAAAGGGACGTGGCAATAACGCCAATTTTTCGCGGGATTATAGGTACTGTAAAAGCATTACACTCCACAAAATTTAAAGTTTTTGCATCAAATTTATAAGCCATTAACCTTTTGTGCAAAATGGTCCATTTGTATTGGAGGTACCGATAGGGCTGGGCCACTTCGCCCAGGTGGTAGCGACTAAGAAACTAATGATATGTGTGAAATTACGGAAGATTCCGATAAGAAATAGAAGTTATTAAAGAATAAATATTTCACTAAAATGTTGATCCTTTGTGAGGGAGATACTTGAAGGTGTGGACCAACATGGTACATCTTTGATATTAGCCTGAGATAGAAAAAAAAATTTGACACATCCCAAATTTTAAGTCAATCGGTTACTCTTATCGAAAGTTATCGTTCGCACAAGCCAGACAGACAGACGGACGGACATTGCTCAAATTACTTAAAAAATGTTATGCATAGACAAGAATTTTGTAAACTAGTGTTGTATATAAAAAAAATCTATTATCCTAAACACAAATCTCCCCAACATTAATGTAGTACCGAAGTAGATTTTCATATTATTTTCCAGCAAATTGCCCTTGTCATTTGTCTTATTAACTTGGAGTAAAGTCTTCTTCTACTATTTCATCTTAATTCAGTGAAGAAGAATACATTAAACCTAACGCCATCTAGGAGGTCCCTTGACGTAAAGAAAATAACTTTTGCCGAACACAACTTGTCCTCTCAAACTTAAGGTTAGATACTTATGCAATTATCTATGCAAAATATTGCATCAATTAATTAGGACTTAATGGTTTCGAGGGAGCAGGCGAAGAAGCCAAAGTGTTGGTGAAAAAAAAACGTATATACAAACTTAATTTATTTGCAATTTTCACGTTATAAATTACCAAAACGACAGTTGCCAGTCAGGCAAAGCCATCCATCCGGCCACCCGCCCCTCAACCTCCAACTGTCTGGTTATGCCAAGGGTGCTGCTGCTGCTGCATTACTACGCAGTGAGCGAGCTAGTAATGGAAAAACTGAAACATATACATAGTTCTTCACCCACATCGGCATACATATCTCGTGTATTCATCCATCCACAATTCGTCGTCTTCATTGCCATTCTCCAACTAAATAAGCCAAAGACATTGAGAAGACAAGCAGACGTCTGACATCCATCGATGGCATATGGCATGGCGTGGCAGGCAGGCCGAAATGGCAAATATATTCATAGTTGAAGACAACAACGACGACGTCTCGTCTATCCTAGTGGGATCTACATTCAGTACCACCTTACAATAAATATGCAGGCAGTAAGCAACAACCACAAATCTTGTTTAAATTTAAATTATTACTTTATAAGTACATATGTAATGTGTAAATATGGCAATATTCTTCTGGTTTACAAGAATCTTAGGTATTGAAGTGCGAAAATATTTTTCGGCTGATATTGTTTAAACAACAGCAATTGGATTATAGTAATGAAATAAACAAGATTGTGGTAGATTGCCCTACTTTGTACGGAGTAAATATGTATGTATGTCATGGTGCTGACATTTACACGGAGAGAAAAAGCATTCCATTTAAACAAGTAATTGGAATTGTAAAGATTTTCAAATAAGAAATTTAATTAGTTGATTAACTTTATACAACCTTCACCATGCAGTGCATTTAATTTTTTTTGTAAAGGAAAGCGAAAGCTGCATAGTTTCAGCAAAATTGTTTAGAAAATATGGGAAACATGACTTAAGCAATGATATTTAATAGCAACCTGTTTATGGAACTATATCGAAACGAAGACCTACATATATGATAATATTTTTCAGAATTCTTTTATAAAAAAATTACAAACAGCAAAATTTCGTCTAGTCTATCGTCGTTTCTACTTAAAACCCTGGAGAGATTAATAGATAGTTACCTTAGGACTATCTAAAATTGATCACGGGCTACTGTCAAATCAACAGCATGCCTACAGCAAAGGCAGCGCCCTGCATGATTTAGTCAGATTTATTGCAAAATCTCTCTCCGTTAAGAAATATACCATATATGGTAGTTCTCTTAGATTTAACGGGGACCTTCAATAACATTTTAACTAAAGGGTGGTTAAATTTTAAGGGCCGATGTTGATTTTGAATAAAACATAAATTATTTAGGAAATTATTATCATTTCTTGTTATCCCCTCACCTTAGAGAGGAAGGTATATATCATTTGCTACGAGCCAAAAGTGTAACACATCGAAGGAGTGACCTAAGACCCTAAGTATGTTCGGCGGATATCCATTTTGGGTAATTTTAAGTCGAATGAGCAATATCCGTCCGTCTGTCTGCTGGCTGGTGCGCACGATAACTATCGAAAGGAGTAACCGATTGACTTCAAATTTGGTATGTGGTAATATTTTCTTCTATCTCCGGCTAAGTTCGAAGATGGGCCATATTGGTCCACTCCTTCTTGTACCTCCCCCACAAAGGATTAACATTTAGTGAAATATTGGTCATTTCATAACTTCTATACTACTTATTTGAATCCTCTGAAATTCTACACATAGTATTAGTTTATTAGTCACTATTACCTCGAGAAAAATGGGTGAAGTTGCAACGCTCCTTTTGGTACCTCCCACACAAATGGACCATTTTACACCAAAAGTTAACAGCTTATAACTTTAAAACCAGTACACACTTTAAAGTTATTAAATGACATTTAAATAGAAAATTATTTAATAAAAACAAAAAAAGTAGAAAAATTTACTAATATTTTTTGGGACTCAAGGTGAGGGGATTCATAAGTCGGATTACCCGACTGAACTTTCTTACTTGTTATTATGATAATATTGGTATGGCTCAATTATGTATGGAACAAAATATTGGCCAAATGGCCGCCTCGACGGCACACCTCCATCCGATGGTCCAAATTTTCGATGACGCTGAGGCATAATTGAGGTTCTATGCCGTTAATGTGCCGAATTATCTCATCCTTTAGCTCTTGAATTGTTGCTGGCTTATCGACGTACACCTATGCCGTTATGTGCCGAATTATCTCATCCTTTAGCTCTTGAATTGTTGCTGGCTTATCGTCGTACACCTTTTCTTTCAAATAACCCCAAAGAAAGAAGTCCAACGGAGTCAAATCACATGATCTTGGCGGCCAATTGACATCGCCACGACGTGAGATAACACGGCCATTGAATTTGATGCCCAAAAGAGCCATTGTTTCGTTAGCTGTGTGGCAAGTGGCGCCGTCCTGTTGAAACCATATATTGTCCACATCCATATCTTCCAATTCGGGCCATAATAAGTTCGTTGTCATCTCACGATAGCGGACACCATTCACAGTAACTGCCTGACCGGCCTCATTTCGAAGAAGTATGGCCCGATGACGTCGCCAGCCCATAAGCCGCACCAAATGAACTGGGCGAGCATGCACAGGTGTTTTCACATCTCCTACAGACCCGGTTTGCTGAAATTTGCGCACACTTCTCCCGATTGTGGACAATTTGGTCGATTATGCTGATCAAAAAAAACATCACGAAGTGCACGAAATGCATTTTGATTTAAACGCCCATTTTCGTAAAAGTCTTAAAAAACTTTAACGCATTGCTCGATTGCGTACTTTCCATGGTTCAAATTGAGTTAGCCTGAAATTGAGAAATGTCAAATGAAATGCAGAAAAAAACATGACGTTTAGGTGTGGTTCACATCCAACATCTGCCCTTACAATTTAACCACCCTTTATATTCCCATTTTCGAAGTCCATTTGTCTCTCTTTGATAAAATACAAACAAAATATTGTCACTTTGATGCAGAACTAAAAGAACAGATCCAGGGACAGATACTAGCCCTCTATAAGTAGAACTAATCATTCAGTGGTTAGACCGTCCAAGGCCGAACTCTATCACATCTTTTTTTTGACTTGTTTAAATCCTCATATGATTTTTCAAAAAGGTACTAAATTGACCTCTATAATGTGGGTTTTTCATACTGCGTCTTCGATGACACCTAGTGAAATGAGCTGGGGAACATCTTTGTAAAATATGTGGACGTTCAGAATGGCATTTTTTTTAATTTTTTTGTTCTTCTTAAAAAATTACGAAAATTACCCCTTAGAATTATAAATATAGAGATCGCAACGTTCAACAAAAATATTAGTCATATTTCTACCGACAGATTTTTTCTACGATCTCCACAGATGCTTATTTTTGACATTCATAAAAAAATATGGCAACGACAGCATTTATTGCGGTGCCCCTCATAACTCGATACCGGATTATCAGAAATTAAATAAATAAATTAGATAATCGTTATAGTCGGGTAACGCTATCGAGTTTTTTTTTTCAAAATTTAAATTTTTCAAATTTTGGGAACACTTTGAAGTGAAAAATTCGATTTTTGCGAGAAAAAATTGACTACACAATTTGTTTTTGTTAGTAAAGGGTATTGGTAAGGGATTTTCCAACAAGAGGTGTTATTTTGGTATTCAAAGAAAAATGCAATTTTTTGAGATAAATGATCGGATGTTTATTTCATAATAAAGAGGAAGGTATACCGTTAATAATGAAAAACAACATCAGCCATACGGCCACCACGACCGCGCTTACAGGACCATATTCTTTTCATGAAATTTTCCATAACCAAATCGCAACGTGGCTGCCCTATGTCCTCGATAGACTCACGAATTCTATCTTTGAGGTCTTGAATCGACGCTGGGCTGTTGACGTAGACCTTATCTTTCACGTGGCCTCAAAGGAAGGAGTCGCAAGGTGTTTAATCACAAGATCTCGGTGGACAATTGTGATCACCTCTTCGAGAGATAACACGGTCCGGAAACTTTTCCCGTAACAGAGCAATGGTTTCGTTGCTTGTGTGGCACGTAGCGCCGTCTTGTTGAATGTAAACGTTGTCCAGATCAATACCATCCAACTCCGACCATAAAAAATCATTAATCATCTCTCGATAGCGCAATCCATTCACCGTAACTTTTGATCCAACCTCATTTTCCAAAAAGTAAGCTCCAATGACCCCGCTGGACCAAACAGTCACACGTTGAGGATGGAGAGGCTTCTCAACAATAACTCTTGGGTTTTCTGAGCCCCAGATGCGATAATTTTGCTTGTTGACGTAGCCACCGAGGTGGAAATGGGACTCATCAGTCAATATGATTTTTCGATGGAATTCCGGATTTCACCATTTCAGATTTTCACCATTTTTGTAGTGAATTTTAATACTTTCAATGCGTTGTTGAAACGTGTATCGTTCCATTTTTAGTAATGGCGTAGTTTCTACTTGTCAAATGTCAAAGAATAAAAGCTTCAAATGTGACAGCTACCAAAATACCGGGTGATTCAAAATAACACCTCTTGTTGGAAAACCCTGTATACAAACAATTCTTTAGTTTTTAAGGGTACCTCTTAAATAACAGTGAATGCGTTCGCCGTCTGTCAAACACGTATTTAAAAGGTATTTATATGTATTATAGCTGCCCAAATACGTATTTGGGGTAGCTGTAGTACATTTAGATACATTTAAAATCGAAAATCGTATTTGCGGAGTAGCTGTAGTACAATTAAATATATTTGAAATCGGGTTTGACACACGGAGGAAAATCGCCATTTTTGATATGTTTGAATTCAAAGAAAATATACTTGTAACCAAATTTTTTAAATATTATATATTTTTGAACAAATATATTTTATTTGAAAATCAAACAATTTTGTTTCGAACGCATATATTAATATATTACAACAAAATATAAATATATTTGCGAACTGACTGTAACAAATAAAATATGTGTTTAGACACAAACAAAGATATTGTTTAAGAATTCATCCAAATACATTATATTTAAAAAATATTTTAACTTTGCTGACTTTGTCAATTTTTAATTTTATTTTTTCCCAAATTTCGTGTTATACTCGTACTTTATAGTTAAAACTGTCGTAAGCAACATTTTCTTTTGTTTTACAGCACTAATTTTTAATTTATAAATAGTCCAATTGTCAATCCATCAATGCTATTTTTCGTTACCAAAGATTATACGATTTAAATTTTAATAGAATTTTACAAACATAACAAATTTAAAAAAAAAATTGAACCTTTAATTTCTAAAAAAACTAAATTAAGGCATCTAAACATTGCCAAAATATTTAAATACAAATTAATCATTGTTTCGAAAATATTATTTCCATATAAAAAAATATAAGGATGAAAACATAATTTTGTTTAGAACAACATCCTCCCAAACATATAATATTTGTGTCAAATATTATATATTTGGACTGTACCCTAAACATATGTATGTTTCCAGCAGAATATGTTTGGAACAATATACTACAGAAGCGTTTTTTTTTCAGCGTGCAGGAATGCCCCTAGATCAGGAATGCTCTGAATCAGAGCATAATTGCTTTCCTAAACGAACGGACGGACACATATATTTGAAACCGATTCAAAAACATATGTATTTACGGCCTTAGTTCACTTCTACGATGCATTACACTTTTTTTGTAGCAACTGATAAACACTTAGGGTCTTATTTATAAAAATGCAATGAATAGGTTAGGTTAGGTTAGGTTAGGGTGGCAGCCGTATTTTTTATACAAGCTCACATAGACCAGTTTAGGTCCCTAGTGTTACCACGGGCTGAAATGCCCCTCATCGAAACCAACCTGTTTGATATACAAATTTGTCGATATTACGAATATCGGTACTGGACAGATCTGTTAGGCTGCCTAGAAAAGCCGACCCCAGTATGTCCAGTCGTCGTTTACTCAGAGCGGGACAGTCGCATAGCAAGTGCTCAATGCTCTCCACTTCCTCCTCATCTCCACAGCTTCTGCAGAAGTCATTAGAGTCAATACCCAATCTTTTGGCGTGTTCGCCGATCAAGCAGTGTCCCGTCAGAACTGATACTAACGTAGACAATCTTTGCCTCTCTAGTGCGAGGAGATATTTTGATCTTCTCAGGTCATACCTTGGCCAGATTTGTCTAGCTACTCTGCAGGTGCCGATTTCTGTCCATCTTTCGTTGGACTGCCTGATTGCCTCTTGCCTAAGCCAAAGCTTGCACGTGGATAGTGGCGCACCAATATATGCAAATTCTTCGAGAATTTGTAATGTCGTCCCTTTCCTAGCAAGTTCATCGGCTTTGCAGTTCCCCGGGATATCCCTATGCCCAGGCACCCATATGAGGTGTATGTTAAACTGCTCAGCCATCTCGTTAAGAGATCTGCGGCAGTCGAGGGCTGTTTGTGAATTTAGGGATGTTGCCTCCAGAGAATTGATAGCAGCCTGGCTGTCCGAGTAAATGACAACGCCAGTGTTGGTTACTATGTTGCGACTCAGCCACTTGGCTACTTCCCATATTGCCATTATTTCGGCTTGATAGACACTGCAGGTATCTGGTAGTCTGTGAGCTATATCCAATCTAAGCTCTGCACAGTGTACTCCGAAGCCAACCTTTTCATCAAGCTTCGAACCATCCGTGTAAAAGTGGAGATGGTTTCTATTACCTGGTTTTCTTCCAACCCATTCATCTCTCGCGGGAATCATAGTGATGTAATTTCTCTCGAAGGTGTACACCGTTGGTATATAGTCCACTCGGTCAGTTACCATAGCACTACACTTTGATATTCTCATGTGACCGTAGTTTTTGTACCTCCACATTGATAGGCAGTTTAATCTTATTGCCGCTTTGGTTGCAACTTCTCTCGCCACAATATTAATCGGCAGTATATGGAGTAGGGCTTGTAGAGACTCGGTCGCTGTAGTCCTTAAGGCTCCGCTTATGCTCAGGCAGGCAGTTCTCTGAACCTTTGTTAGTAGGTTGGTGATGGTTAGTTTGTCAGTTGCCGTCCACCATACCACAATGCCGTATAGCAGTATAGGACGAACTACTGCTATATATATCCAGTGGACGATTTTAGGAGAGAGGCCCCACCGCGACCCTACAGCCTTTTTGCAGGAATATAAGGCGACGTTAGCCTTCCTTACACGTTCCAAGACATTAAGTCTAAATAACAGTTTTCTATCTAGAATTATTCCTAAAAATTTTGCACTTTCAGAAAAGACTAGATCTGTTCCATTTATCCGAGGTGGAGGGTGCACATGTGGGACTTTATTCATCCTAGTAAAGAGAACCAATTCTGTCTTGTTTGGGTTAATGCCCAAACCGCTGCTTCTGGCCCATCTAGCCAATTTGTTCAGAGCCACCTGTAGAATGTCTCGGAGGACGTTTTCGAATTTGCCACTCACTGCGATTGCAACGTCGTCCGCATATGCCACGACCTTGCAGCCACAACGTTCTAGATCTAGCAGGATTTCATTCACCGCTAGGTTCCAAATTAGTGGAGACAGTACTCCTCCTTGTGGGGTCCCTCTGTTTACAAACCTTGTTAGAGTTGTGGACCCAAGACATGCTGTTATGCGTCTTCTGTTGAGCAGACTTTGAATTAGTCTAATCAAACTAGAGTTAACATTAAGATGTGACAGTGCCGCAA
This sequence comes from Eudasyphora cyanicolor, assembly GCA_963930755.1. Classification (NCBI taxonomy): domain Eukaryota; kingdom Metazoa; phylum Arthropoda; class Insecta; order Diptera; family Muscidae; genus Eudasyphora; species Eudasyphora cyanicolor. Next base: position 46,015,321 of record OZ005734.1, on the reverse strand, counting down.
TTACTGCATCTGAGTGAATGTTGTTAAAAGCCCCTTCTATGTCAAGAAATGCCACCATGGTGAATTCCTTGAAATGCAGGGACGATTCGATAGTGCTCACAAGTTCGTGCAGGGCTGATTCTGTAGACTTCCCCTTATTGTAAGCATGTTGGTTCACTGACAGGAGTTTTGTATCCAGGTTTTCCCTAATGAAATAATCTAAAAGTCTTTCCAGACCTTTCAATAGGAAGGAGGATAGGCTAATTGGTCTGAAGTCTTTTGGCCTAGTGTGTGATATCTTCCCCGCTTTTGGTATGAATACCACTTTGGTATCCCTCCATCGATTCGGGATGTATGAAAGCCTGATACAGCCTACATAAATTTTCTCCAGCCAGGGGATAATGTATTTCAACATTTTCTGCATTTCTGCTGGAGTGATGCCGTCTGGTCCAGGTGACTTGAAGGGCTCAAAGCTATTAATAGCCCAGCTTATTCTGGATCTCTCAGTCAACAAGCTAGCGACGCTCGCAGTCCACTCGCTCTCTTGTTGGTCCTGCTGATCCTCTGGTTCTGTTAGAGAGTTCCCTGGGAAATGTGTGTCGAGCAGTACATTGAGCGACTGCTCGCTGTTTTTGGTCCAATTATTTGCCTCATCCTGCAAGTAACCCACTGTACAGGGTGAAGCTGATAATATTTTCCTCAGCCTTGCGGCGTCGGAGACCTTTTCCACTTCGCCACAGAAGGTATACCAAGAGCGTCTTTGCGCCTTTCTAAGCTCCTTCTTATAGATCTTGAGTTGCTCTTTATAGGCATCCCAAACATTAGCGACCCCTGTAGATTTAGCCTTGTTGAATAGCTTGTTGCAGGTCTTTTTCATAGCCGTTAGCTCAGAAGTCCACCATTGGGGTTTAGTTTTACCCTTGTACCTTGTTTTTGGACAGGCTTCTTCAAGGGAACTATTGAATGATGTGGTGATATGCTCGACCAGATGATCCAGACCGGCTTTGTCATTCGGTTCGTACAGAAGTTTGGAGTTGAGGACTTTCTTGAAATTCTTTTCATACAGGTGCCACTTTGTCTTTCTCACATTTCTGTGGACGGCAGGTTCAGGCGCTTTTTCAGCGAGTTTGAACTCAATATAATGGTGATCTGAGAATGAGTGGTCGTCCAGTACATTCCACCCAATAATTTTGTCTGACAGCCGGTCAGTAGCAAACGTTACGTCGAGTACTTCTTGTCTGTCTTTAATTGTAAAGGTCGGTTTATTACCTATGTTACAAATACTTAGGTTGGTAGTTAGAATAAAGTCAAGAAGCGAATCACCCCTATTGTTTATATCCGTACTACCCCAGATAGTATGATGAGCGTTCGTGTCTGCGCCAACAATCAGCTCGACCTCGTCAGATGTTGCTTCTTCTACTACTACCCTGAATAGAGCAGTCGGTACTACAGCTTCATAAGGCAAGTAACTGGAGACCACCCAATATATGCGATTACCGATCTCCAGACTAGCAGATGTTTGGTCTTTACCACTTAAATTAGCCAGGAGAAAGATACTTAGATCTTTCCTGGCCAAAATGCAGGTTCTTGGAGTGCCTTCACAGTTGGCCACAAGCAGTTTAAAGTTGGGTGTCCTGATACCGCACACCCTTCCTCCCACTGCGTAGGGCTCCTGTATCAGGACGATGTCTACTGCACCTGTGGACAGGCGCAGCAATAGAGCCGCTGAGGCTGCTTTAGCGTGATGGAGGTTAATCTGTAAAATTCTTACCATCATTGGTAATTGACAGATTAACTTCCACCCCGACAAGGGTGTTATCGAACTCTTCGTCCGTATCATCGAGAAGCGTGTCCCCGCCAGATGCGTCAAAGAGTCCGGAGACTCCCCTCAGCCCCTCTGTGTCAGAAGTAGAGCTTTCGTCCTCAGAGTAGGACGTTACAGATCTTCTGTTAGAGTTGGAGTCACCCGAAATAATGGGCGTGGATACCTTCGCACTTCCAGAAAGCTGTGTATCAACCGCGGTGGACGACTCACCTTCCGCAGTGGGAACTATATCCTGCTTGTATACCTTCAAGACTATAGTCTCGAAGCCATACTGTAGGGTTGCACTTGCACGTTGTATATGGGAGGTGGATTCAGCGTTAAGGATCAAATTGACCTGCCGCTTTTTACCATCCGCCTCACCCACCTTGCTGATTCTCCAATTATGGGCGGGCAGACCAGGATTGGAATCTTTTATTATTTCTAATATGTCAGCCGGGTTGGAGGGCTCTTCTGTAACCCAGGTGATGGCTCTAGGGTGACTAGGGATGTTGTTTTTTTCGACAATATCCAACTGGGCACCCGGCCACACCTCACCCGCTCGACTCAGAGCAGCCTTATACAGGTCTACTGATCTGGCATCACCGAAATGTAAGAGCTTTACTCTCCCCTGATGCCACCCTGCATCGTTGCAGATTGGTGGTGTGCCCGGCATCTCTCTACGGACATCGAGGTAATGAGCCATAATGGCTGATTGCACATGGCTCCATTTGTCCTTGAGGATGGATCCATCCTCACTACTTCTGTCTATAACGGCCATCACTAGACTCTCCTTCGCCACTTCATTGAAGGGCTTGGTGAGTGTCCTGTTGATAGTGACATTTGGGCCTCTTGCCTTTTTCGAGGGCAGGGGTTCATCAGGTGATCTGATTCTTTTGACTTTATTAGCCGTTAACACAGCTGAATTTGTGGCTCTTTCAGCCGACTGATTGGCCTTAGAAGCATCTAAGACGCCTTTAGCCCAGGTAAGTGACTCTTTTTGTTTTTCGGTAAGAGCCGAAACCTCAACAGCCTCCAACTTCGTCAGAACTCTGAGCGCTATCCGGTGCTCATTGTGTTTCCGTTTTGACGGTCGGACATGACGTTTTCCCCTCACCGTACCACCTGTTGTGAGTACTGGGGGGAAATTTTCACCATGTTTGGTGTGGTCGGCTTTGGCCAAGACCAACGGACGGACAGTAGGACGATTGGGGAACCCCGCTCCATCGGAACGCGAAGGCATCCCCGCCAATGAATTTTTTTTCCGTATTAGCCCGTAATAGGTACTACGATGTAGGCCTTCCAGACTTTGTACAGATTTTGTTTTGTTTTTGCGATTGCGTAATAGGTACTGCGTAATAGATTTTAACTATCCGCTCTGTGCTAAACACGTCCGTTCACTACGACTGATCAGCAACGAGTGCAATGAATAAAGCCCCCAATTTTTAAAAAACATTTCAAATTTGGAAATTTGTTCACTATTGTTTATGAATAGAGCCTTAAGCTGAGTATAGACGATTGCCAGATCGGCAAACGTTATCAACCCTGTTAAAGTGCTGCAAATATACGGGCAATGTCAGATTGTTAGGCAAATGTGAATTGACAGTTCAGACGATTGCAAGAAAACCTAACAATTTCATATATTTACAATATATTTTGTAAATATTTATATGCAGGATTGCCAATAAAAATACATTATAGACAGTGTTGCAAATAACATGATTTTCCGGCAATGGCGCCGTTGTCACATGCATAAACTTCGAACATATAACAATCGGCAAATTATCTCGCAATGACTTTTCTGCTAACGTTGCAAAACAAAAATTGTATGTTCACACGGTTGCATTTTTCCGCCATTTTTCTGGCAATGTTGTCCGATCTGCAAATCGTCTGTACTTACCTTTACATTTTCATTTCCAAGCGTCATAAATATAATAGGGGTTTAACAATCCAGTGCAAATGACCTAGTAATAGTGTCAATTTAAAATCGTGTTGGAAATATTTCCAATGCAAAAACAAAATACATATCGCTTACATACTTCAAGAGTGGCATAAATCAAAAGTAAAAAAATTTGAAGTTTGCTTAACCAGAAAAGGGAATTTTGAAAATGTCCATAAATTAATCTCAGAGAAATTTATTCGTAGTTAATAAAAAAAAACATATTTCGGATTAATCCAGCGTTTTTAAACGTCTTATTTCATGTAACTTATCTTTTAATTCGGACTTAAAGTTACACAACTGGACAATTTTGAGTTATGTCTCTCTTGAAGTACGTGAGCGATGTGTAAATACATTGTGAAAATCTCTAGTGTGTTTTAATAGATAAGAAATTACAGGCTGTATATTAATACCAATCAACCAACCACACTCCCCCCTCCCGCCAATGTACTATTCACGGCTAGGGATTATAGAGGTTAGTGCGGTCATTTAAGTAATTAAATAAAACCAACAGAGATTCCTTATCGATTTATGATTCAATAATGGTATGTTTGCGACTTAAGTCTCTTCTACTTCAGGTTCGGCGATTACAATTGTCACAGTCCTCATTGTCACCTCCACTATCTACTATGCGTACATAGGATATTCAATTTGGAATTAATCAATTTCACATACATATGAGATATACTACATAGTACCAATAATAATAGTGATAATACCAAAATATTTACGTTTACATTATATCTATCTATTCCCAGGCATTTGAACTAACATGTGACTTTTTCTTATCTCTTATTTATTTATAGAACGCAACACAGCCAACAATGTCAATGTTTGTCCTCAGATAAATGTCTGTTGACAACGGCGAGGTCCTGATATGATATCATAAGCACTTGCAGCAGCAGCAACAGCGGCAGCAGCAGTAGTAGTAGAAGCAACAACGAAAACAACTCCCGACAATAACTCGAGATTACCGGGAGAGGAGAAAAAGAAGTGTAAAAGTGTTGAAAGTGAATTGGAGTACTGGTAATAATACTGGTGGTGTTGTTGTTGTTGATGGTGGTGGCATAGGTAATGCACGGCATGTTCAGTTATCAAATCAAATTTGAAACACACCTCCTCCGTTATAGCCGTCACCGTTGTCGTCGTACTGGTTGTTTAACTGCTGCGCTTAATAATAATTCTCAATACTCATCGAACTCGCCGCAGTTGTCATCCATCATCGAGGCAGTCAACAGTTAAAGACATTACAGCACACCCAGGAACAGGAACCAAGAGCACCAAGTGTCAATACATACAGCCAAGCCAAGCCAGGCCAACCAAACTCTCGCTCTGTCGCCTCGTCGTTCATTCATCTTAACATCTCATCAATTTATGAAAATGAAATAAATTGCATTTTTTACTTTCTGTTTTGTTTTGTTTCTTTTTACGAAACAACAACAGCACATAATCGTAAAAAAAGGAAAAGGAAATTAAACGATTTCATTAAAGCCGCTCGCTCACTCGTTCGTGCTCGCAATCCAGCCAAGGTGTGGGTGTTAGTGTTGACCCCAAGAATTTAAGACCAAAAGACAACACAACACGGCAAGGAACAACACAACACAACAAATAGGCCAGCCTCCAGCCGCACACAGAGCCAGACAGACAGACAGTCAGTCACCCACCAACTGGTAACTGCTTTGACAGCAGTGACGCCCCCACACTTCTGTAAGGGTGTTTTTGGGTGGCAATGTCGCCCGGTTCTTTAAATGGTGGAGCAGGAGCAGCAGCAGCCGCAGGTTTACTTATCGATAGTAGTAGTACAACAACAACAAATACCTTTCAAATAGCCGCTAGCAGCATCATGGATTCATCGAGAGTTTCGACATGCCTTATATCGATGCTGTTGATTGTCTACGGTAGCTTTCGCAGCTTAAACATAGAACAAGAGGCCCGGGAGCGGGAGCTAAAGAAACGTAATGAATCAACGACAAATTTACTAACGGGAGAGCCTGTCCAACAGGAGACAAGTAAGTGATGACGACAGCAGTGTTAAGCGATTAAGATCCAATGTTTGTATATAATATTCTATAATCTCACTGTACCCAACATCCTCCACTGTGTGGTAAGGTATTGTGGTTTTGTTTTTTTGTTTGTAAAGCTTTAAAGCGGAAAGATGGACCAGGGCTTCTTAAATTGGTAGACATTTGCTACTCCATGGAATACTCTAGGAGATTTGACAAATACATTAATAATGTAATGTAATACCGGGGTATTACATTTAGGACAATTCTAGGTGAGAATGTTTGCTTAACCTGTTCGAATGCCTTCAAAGAAGCCGTAGAGCCATAACGTAGAAAGGTCTGCTCAAATGGGTATCCTTCGCTACTCCATGGGATCCGTTGAGATTTGATAAATACAAACTTTTATAATACGGGGGTATAATATTAAGGGCATTTCTAGGAAAGAATGTTTGCTTAATCTGTTCGAATGCCTTCAAAGAAGCCGCAGTTCCAAAACGGCTAAGAAACACATCGTTTGACGATTTAACTGTTTTTTCATATATCTGTCTGTTGATGTATTCTTGTAACTAAAAAACAGGTGGCAATAATGAGCCGATCGCTACGAAATTTATCACAACTCTCAATGAAATTATTTTTTTGTATATACATGGTTTTCCAATAAGAGTGATATGATTTCTTTGAAAAAACACACTTATTGTTAAGAAAATTCAAAGGTTTTTATACCCTCACTTTAGTGTGACGAGGGTATATATCATTTGCTACGGAAAAAAGTGTAACACATCGAAGGAGTGATCTAAGACCCTAAGTATGTTCGGAGGAAATCCGTTTTGGGTCATTTTAAGTCGAATGAGCAATGTCCGTCCGTCTGTCTGTCTGCTGGCTGGTGCGCATGATAACTCTCGAAAGGAGTAACCTATTGACTTCAAATTTGGTATGTGGTAATATTTTTTTCTATCTCCGGCTAAGTTCGAAGATGGGCCATATTGGTCCACTCCTTCTAGTACCTCCCCCACAAAGGGTTAAAATGTTGTGAAATATTGATTCTTTAATAACTACTATACTACTTATTCGAATCAAAGTTAACAGCTTATAACATTAATACAAGTGTATAATAATACTTGAAATTTTGTACAGTGTAATGTTTTTATAGTGCCTATAGCCCTGTGAAAAATGGGCGTTATCGCCACGTCACTTTTTGTATCTCCCACACAAAATGGTCAATAAAATTAAGTTCTAAATAAAACGTAATTCAAACGGCCTCCACGACTTCTTCTGCAGGAACGAATTCGATGAACCCAATTTTCGATCACTTTTTCTACTAAATCAAGTCGTATGTCATGAATGGCACGTTCAAGATTGACTTGTAAAGCTTGAAGAGAGTCTGTTTTATTTCGAAAGACCAATAACTTCACAAAAAGATAGCTCCTAACGAGAGCTAAAATATTGCTCATGGGTGTCACGGTCGAAGGTCGACAAGAAAGTAAAGCATAATTTTCAAATGTGAACGGAAACTTTATTTTTGATCTAGCTCCTTAACGGTATGTCGGATCGGGAATCGGTCGATGGCAAAAATATAGCTCTTGACGAGAGTTTGTGTTTACAATTCATCATGGAGACATATACGCAAGAACAACGTTTACAAATTATTCAGTTTTAACGGGTTTTCCAACAAGTGGTGAATCCCCCGGTATTTCGGTAGCCGTCACTTTTGAAGCTTTTATTCTTTGACATTTGACAAGTAGAATCTACGCCATTACTCTTGTAGATAACACAATAAAACAGCAGAATATTTAAAAAAGGTTAAACAAGAAACAAATTGATTTATTTAATTCAAGCTAAATTTTCAGGCTGAATACATATTTTCAATACTCGAAAACAATAAATATAATGACTACTTTGATGCAGAAACATATGAAAAGCTACTTCGTTATAAAAAGAATACTTCATTAGGTTATCGAGTGGACAGAGTATTTCACCCCCTCTCAATCGATTAATCCAATTTCTTTACGCATTTTTACAAAACGACTTGAATCTGCTGACTTCGTAAATATATCTGCCAGCTGCATTTCGGTTTTGATAGGTTCTATTTCGATCACTCCATTCATTATGTTATCACAAAATGGTGTTTGATGTCGATATGTTTCACGCGTTTGCTTTCCAAATTATTCGCTATTCCAATGCAACCCCTATTATCTTCGTAAATTTTTAATTTATAAGTTGCCTCAATTTCATTTAAGTCTTGCATGATTCCTTTAATCCACATAGCCTCGGCAGTAGCCAGGCTGAGAGCTACATATTCAGCATCAGAAGACGAAGTTGAGACCGTTTCTTGCTTTTTGCTACTCCAAGAAACTGTACACCAATATACTTTAAAATAAAAATATAGCCACTTATAGACTTCCGGTCAGATGTGTCGAAGGCCCAATCAGCATCTGCGTAGCCAACTATTGGTTCGGAATTAGTTTTGGAAAATGATAATTTCATAGACATGGTTCCCTTTAGATATCTCGCAATTCTTTTCAAATGTTGCCAATGTTGATCTGAAGGATTTTGTTGATATCGGCCAAGGTATCCAACTTGGTAGCAAATATCTGGCCTTGAACATAACATAATATACATCAAGCTTCCTAATAACTCACGATATGGCTGCTTTGTATTATTATTGTCTTCGTTAGCTTGGAGCTGCAACCCTTTTTCCATTGGCGTTGTTATGACGTGATTACATTCTTCCAATCCGAAGAATTAATTTCATACCAAGAAAGTGTTTTAATGGGCCACAATCAGACATTTCAAATTTCTTTGCAGGACACGTTTTTAAATTATTTATGCTCTCTATTTTACTGCCAACGATGAGTAAGTCATCTACATACAAAATAATGAATAGCACATCTTTCATTTCATTCATTTCATTTATTTATAATAGTAATATAAACAAGCCAATATGGCCAATAATCTTATATTAACTTTATACAAATTTCGATTAATTAATAAGATCTACACTCAAGTTAACCACCTTTAAAGCATTCAGATATAACAGAAGTTAAAACTATAATAACATAGCTACACAATAATCGATATATTTACATACTTGTGTATAGTAAAAATAAAAAATGATTAATAACGATAAAAAGAATTAACCTAAAGAAAATATTTTTCTGAATGTTGATAAAATGACACTCTCTGGACATAAATCAAATTTATTCCCTAAATTTCGCTAGTTAAAAGATCCATACTAGTGAAGGTAGGGAGTAAACTGAGAAGAGAGAGAGTAATATTAAAATTATTTCTTTGCTAGATTTTATTCGGAGATTTTTACCGAGTAAAAGTAGCAACAATCATGAATATTACAAAACATTCAGTGACAGAAAATTGACTAAAATTAAAACTATGGCTCCCCAGCCATTGTAGCAGATAACAAATTAAATTTTAAATTAGAAGTAATAGACCCCGTAAACAGAACACACATTTTCATGCAAGTATTATAGGTCACCTAGCAGATATTCAAGACATTTACAACTGAATACATGCGGAGTAAATGAGAAATTGCGCAAATATAACGGAAAATGGTTCCATATTCTAGCAACCCTTACTACAAACGATCTTTCGCCAACTGTCGATATAAAACGTGGTAGTAATAGTTGAGGATTACGGGAAGATCTACAAAAATTAAACATACAACGTAGAGAGGGTGAACCATTAGAAGTAACCGTTTTATAAAAACATTGTAGGATGCGAAGATCGACATATTTATTGAAAGGCAAGCCTAAAAATTTAACGACATACGAAGAAGTATGATCATATCGGCGAAGATTATAAACATACCGCACAATCGAATTAACAATTCTCTCAATTCTCGACAATTGGACAGCAGATGTACCAGATACAACTTCAAGGCAATAGTTAACATGTGACATTAGCAAAGACGATGCAACTCTCTGTCTGACATAACACGGTAAATACGAATCAAGGCAATATAATCTACGTAGTTGAAACCTGACACGCGCGAGCAGCATGTCAATATGCCCGTTAAAGTCAAGTTTACTATCAACAACGACACCAAGACACTTCATCTCATCAACAATTTCCACGGACATAGAATTAACACAAATATTAATCACATCAACACTCCTAGAGTTGTTAAATAATAAAGCTTTTGTTTTACTCAAATTAATACTAAGACCATTATTACTCAGCCAGAGAGCAAGCGAATGTAAGGATGAATTAATAACAATTTCAAGCGAAGAACGAGACTCACTACGAAAGAAGACGTGAATGTCATCAGCGTAGAGGAAAAGATTACAATTATCAACTGAAACAGCACACGAGATATCATTAACATACATAATAAACAGCAACGGGCCCAAAACAGACCCTTGAGGAACTCCACATTCAATACTACGCAAATCAGACTGAACACCACGATGAACCACAAATTGAGAACGATTAGTTAAATAGGAAGAAATCAATTTACATGCAGATGGAGAAAATCTAAAGTTGCGCTGCAACTTTTGCAATAGTAGAGCATGATCGATAGAATCAAATGCCTTAGACAAGTCCAGCCCAACAAGCACACCAATATCTCAAATTAATACTAAGACCATTATTACTCAGCCAGAGAGCAAGCGAATGTAAGGATGAATTAATAACAATTTCAAGCGAAGAACGAGACTCACTACGAAAGAAGACGTGAATGTCATCAGCGTAGAGGAAAAGATTACAATTATCAACTGAAACAGCACACGAGATATCATTAACATACATAATAAACAGCAACGGGCCCAAAACAGACCCTTGAGGAACTCCACATTCAATACTACGCAAATCAGACTGAACACCACGATGAACCACAAATTGAGAACGATTAGTTAAATAGGAAGAAATCAATTTACATGCAGATGGAGAAAATCTAAAGTTGCGCTGCAACTTTTGCAATAGTAGAGCATGATCGATAGAATCAAATGCCTTAGACAAGTCCAGCCCAACAAGCACACCAATATCAGTGCTATTATAAACATCTCTGATCAAATCAGTAAGGTGTAGCAAATGTGTTGTTGTACTGAACCCATGTCTAAAGCCATATTGATGGTTACCAATAAGACCTCGGTCATCAATAAATTCAAGAATGGCATCCTTAATGATATGTTCTACAACCTTAGATATGGCAGGTAAAACACTAATAGGACGCAAGTTTGAGAAATGATATGACTCTCCTTTTTTAGGCACAGGCACAACACGAGCAAATTTCCACGCTTGCGGAAACGTGGAGGTAATGAAAATACAATTAATAAAATGCAACAAATGCCTAGAAATATAAGGAAAAATACACTTCACAAACTTAACAGGGATACCATCAGCACCAATAGCGCCAGATTTCACTCTACTTAACGCCTTAACAACATCTATCTCAAAAACACAATAAAATTGAAAAACATCATCCGAGTTATTCAAAATATCCCGACGGTCAAGTAAATGAACATTAGAAGACCGGGAACAACAAAAATAGTCATTAACACCGTTAACATCAATATCTGGAATATCATCACCATCATCCAAACAACCAAACGAACGAAGAGATTTCCAAAGCTGAGCGTTGTCCATACAACCAAAAACTTTATTGTAAAATTTTCTCCTCTCATTACGCATTACAGCCTTACAACGATTGCTGTAATGTCGAGAAATCCGTTTATTTTCATCCGAGGGATGTCTACGGTATTCCAAATAGGCAAGATCCCTAAGGGACTTGGAAGAAACTACAGCATCTGACATTAGCCATACATCATTCTTGGGAACAACTCTGCGCGTGACGAATGGAACAAATGAAAACAAAGTATTCATCAAAGAGTCAATGATAGAGAGTTGTTGATCTACATCACAAGTGGAATATAGTGGGTCAAAGTCGAAATTACATAAATAATTGCATATACCTTCCCAATCTATATTCCTGAAGTCACGATACTCAATAAATCTGTCATCACAAGTCACTGCTATATTTAAAGAACCAAAAATTAATGCATGGTGCGATATACCAGGACATTGTCCCTGTGAAGAAAAATTTAAAGTTAAAGGAACACTTAACAGACAATAATCAATTAAGGATGAAGAGTTGTGAGCCAAATCATAATGGGTGGGCAGTGAATTATGAACAATAGTCAATCCTAATGTTCTACATATATTCCTCATAGCAAAAGAATCAGAAGCTCTAATATAATATATAATCTAATAATAGATTTGTTAATTTAAAAATGGAACGATATACGATTCAACAACGCATTGAAATTATTAAAATTCGAAAAATCGAAAATCATCGAAAAATCATCTTGACTGATGAGGCCCACTTCCACCTCGGTGGCTACGTCAACAAGCAAAATTGTTGCATCTGGGGCTCGGAAAACCCAAGAGTTATTGTTGAGAAGCCTCTGCATCCTCAACGTGTGACTGTTTGGTGCGGTTTATGGTCCGGCAGTGTCATTGGACTTTCGAAAATGAGGTTGAATCAACAGTTACGGTGAATGGTTTGCGCTATCGAGAGATGATTAATGATTTTTTATGGACGGAGTTGGATGGTATTGATCTGGACAACGTTTACTTTCAATAAGACGGCGCTTCTTGCCACACAAACAACGAAACCATTGCTCTGTTACGGGAAAAGTTTCCAGACCGTGTTATCTCTCGGAGAGGTGATCATAATTGGCCACCGAGATCTTGTGATTTAACACCTTGTGACTTCTTCCTTTTGGGGTCTACGCCAACATCCCAGCGTCGATTCAAGACCTCAAAGATAGAATTCGTGAGGCTATCGAGGACATAGGGCAGCCACTTTGCGATTTGGTTATGGAAAATTTCATGAAAAGGATATGGTCCTGTAAGCGTGGTCGTGATGGCCATTTGGCTGATGTTGTTTTTCATTATTAACGGCATACCTTCCTCTTTATTATGAAATAAACATCCGATAATTTATCTCAAAAAATGGCATTTTTCTTTGAATACCAAAATAACACCTCTCAATTGGAACTTTTCGTGCGCTAAGTCAATTTTTAAAATCAAAAAAAAAACGCTTTTCAGTCAACCTACGACCTTGACAGCAATGAGCAATATTTTAGCTCTCGTTAAGAGCTATCTTTTTGTCATTGACCGATTCCCGATCAATATCAAAATAATCGTTCTCCAATTGCAACTTTTCGTGCGCTGTCAATTTGTTTAAAATCCAAAAAAAAAAAACACTTTCCAGTCCACCTACGACCTTGACAGCCATGAGCAATATTTTAGCTCTCGTTAAGAGTTATCTTTTTGTCATTGGCCGATTCTCGATCCGAAGAACCGTTAAGGAGCTGGAGCAAAAATAAACTTTCCGTTCACATTTGAAAATAATGCTGTCCATTTTTTTAAATAAAAAAAAAAAACACTTTTCAGTCGACCTACGACCTTGACACCCTGAGCAACATTTTAGCTCTTGTTAAGAGCTATCTTTTTGCCATCGATTTTTAAAAAAAAAAAAAAAAACACTTTCCAGTCGACTTACGACCTTGACACCATGAGCAATATTTTAACTCTGGTTAAGAGCTATCTTTTTGCCCGATTGTGGCTACGTACGTGCCACACAGCAACTGAAACAATTGAATTGTTGCGAGAAAAGTTTGGAGATTCGATTATTTCAAGAAATTGTTATATTGAATGGCCTCCAAGAAGTTGTGATTTAACACCATTAGACTATTTCTTGTGGGGTTATTTGAAGTCATTGGTCTTTCGAAATAAACCAGACTCTCTTCAAGCTTTACAAGTCAATATTGAACGTGGCATTCATGACATACGACTTGATTTAGTGGAGAAAGTCCTCGAAATTTGGGTTCATCGAATTCGTTCCTGCAGAAGAAGTCGTGGAGGCCACTTGAATGACGTCTTATTTAGAACTTAATTGTATCGATTGTACTTCACATTAAATAAAAAAACTTTTGAATTTCCTTAACAATGAGTGTGTGTTTTTTTCAAAGAAATCATATCACTCTTATTGGAAAACCCTATATAAAGGTCTCTTCGATCAAATTCCTTGACGCTCTAGATGATACCGCGTTTTTTAACCGATCATGCTGAAATTTAAGCCTTTATATTGCTTCAAATCGACCCTAGTAAAAATGGAATACATTCATGTTTAAATATAATTCCATATAAAGCTTCCTATATATTGACGCTATTTTGTGCCTAGAATTATAAAATGTTTCTCTATTTTGTTTAGTAAATAAAATTTTCTATTAATAATAGGTAGTTTGATATACCACCTCTCAGCGTATTGCTTGGCAAAAACTAGTGAAGCGTGTTACACAGTCGTAGATTTGCTCACCAAAAGACGCACAACAATAAGTCTTGGAGCCATAAATCTAGGGAGATTTGTAATCAGAGGAACTCCACAGGGAAGATTACTGTCTCAACTAACTAAGTCGTGCGGACAACGTTTCAATCACATTAACTGGCGTTTTAATCACATTATATAGGTGGTTCTGAACAAATTTACCGGCTGTGCCAGATGCAGTGGTTTGAGCGTTAACAAGGCATAATTGGTTCTCTTTACTAGAAGGTATAAGGTTCCACATGTGAACCCGCCTTGTCTAAATGGAACTGAGCTAGTCTTTTCTGAAAGTGCAAAATATCTCGATATAATCCTAGACAGGAAATTTTCCTTCCGACCTAATGTATTGGAAGGGATAAGCAATACCAACGTCGCCTTATATTCTTTTAGGTAAGCTGTAGAGGCACTTGGGGTCTCTCTCCTAAAATCGCAGTAGTACGCCCAACTGTACTGCATTGTGGTGTGAAGAACTGACAGAAATTGAAAAAAACGTATGTTTCCTTTTCGTCCCTTTGGCAGCAAAATGTACTGTGTAGCCTAAGTGAGCCGGTGATAGAAGCGGCCACTTTTAACCTACCCTAAAGATAGTCCAGCTATGTCCACGGTTTAATATAACCCCCATATAAATGAATTTTATGCTTTGTCTATTTAACGACTTATACCATATTTTCCAAACAACCTATCTGAAATTTTTAAAATCATTTTGTATTTTTTTAAAAATCATTTGCTATTAAATGGGGACCAAATATGTCCACTTTTAAACATATGTAGCTCCCCTATAAAGTCCAGTTCATTCCAAGTCCTTAAGGAACAATTCTTAGACAAACTGTCTTGTGATGTAGGATTTGAAAATTATATAGTCTGAAACAATTTCTAATAAAATGGGCCACATTTATAAAGGGTTTTCCAACAAGAGGTGTTATTTTGGTATTCAAAGAAAAATGCCATTTTTTGAAGATCTCGGTAGCCAATTGTGATCACCTCTTCGAGAGATAACACGGTCGTGAAACTTTTCCCGTAACAGAGCAATGGTTTCGTTGCTTGTGTGGCACGTAGCGAGCGCCGTCTTGTTGAATGTAAACGTTGTCCAAATCAATACCATCCAACTCCGACCATAGAAAATCATTAATCATCTCTCGATAGCGCAATCCATTCACCGTAACTGTTGATCCAACATAATTTTCGAAAAAGTAAGGTCCAATGACCCCGCCGGACCATAAACCGTACCAAACAGTCACACGTTGAGGATGGAGAGGCTTCTCAACAATAACTCTTGACGTAGCCACCGAGGTGGAAATGAGCCTCATCAGTCAAGATGATTCAACCTCAAGATGATTGAATCGTTCGTTTCGTTTTTTGATCGTTTTGTATCGTTCGATGATCGTGTATCGTTCCATTTTTAGTAATGGCGTAGTTTCTACTTGTCAAATGTCAAAGAATAAAAGCTTCAAAAGTGACAGCTACCGATATACCGGGTGATTCAAAATAACACCCCTTGTTGGAAAGCCCTGTATTTACATTTCTCACAAATTGAGGGTATACCTTAGTCGGTTTACCCGACTGACATTTTTTACTTATTTTATTAAGTTCAGTTTAAAAACGTTTTTAAAATACATATATCTCATTCAATTGTTTTTATCTTTTGCTCATTCCAGGTAAATTTGCCACATTGGATACAATGCATGCACTGTGTTTGCCGTTGGGCGCTTCGATATCATTGTTAATTATGTTCTTCTTTTTTGATTCAATGCAACTATTGTTTGCCGTCTGTACCGCAAGTAAGTCTATTTTTTTTTTATTTTTGTTTTTTTTTTTATTTTACTTTGTCGATGCTCTATTTTTTGTGCAAATGTTACAATTATTATTTGTTTATTCTACTTTTCAATAGTAATTGCGACAGTGGCTTTGGCCTTCCTGCTCTTGCCCATGTGTCAGTATATAATACGCCCCTGCACTGATGGCACTCGAATCTCGTTTGGGGTCTGTGGACGTTTTACTGCCGCTGAATTATTCAGTTTTACATTATCTGTGTCAATTGTTTGTGTGTGGGTGCTGACGGGTCATTGGCTTCTGATGGACGGTAAGTTAAGTTCTGCCTGCAATCAATGCATGCAAAGCAAGCATAGATTCCTGGAATTCAATTGAATGACATTAATTAATAATTTCACCTTTTTCCTTTTTCTCCACAGCCATGGGCATGGGTCTCTGTGTGGCCTTCATAGCCTTTGTTCGCTTGCCCAGTCTTAAAGTGTCCACACTCCTGCTGACCGGCCTGCTTATCTATGATGTCTTTTGGGTATTCTTCTCCTCGTATATATTTAGCACAAATGTTATGGTGAAAGTGGCCACACGTCCAGCCGAAAATCCGGTTGGCATTGTGGCGCGAAAACTGAATCTAGGCAATATGGTCAAAGAGGCGCCGAAATTAAATTTACCGGGAAAACTGGTTTTTCCCAGCATACACAACAGTGGCCACTTTTCCATGTTGGGCTTGGGTGACATTGTAATGCCGGGTTTGTTGCTGTGCTTTGTGCTGCGCTATGATGCCTACAAGAAAGCTCAGATTGTAACGAACGATCAAATGCTACCACCGCCAAAGGGTGTCGGCTCAAGGTTGACATATTTTCATTGTTCCTTATTGGGGTAAGTGTTGTACGGAAAAACTTTTCCAAATCATAATTCAATATAATAATTTTCTTTCTTTTTCTATATTTAGTTACTTTCTCGGTTTACTTACCGCCACTGTGAGTTCTGAAGTCTTTAAAGCTGCGCAACCCGCTCTGCTATATTTGGTTCCATTCACCTTATTGCCTTTGTTGACAATGGCTTATTTAAAGGTAAGTATTAAAGGCAGGAAATCACAAATACGTATCAATCTTTAGGCAAAACAATCCAAACCTCAAACATTTTGTAATTTGAATCTTGCGTTTCAAACATAAAATCCTACTTTTAAATTCATAACTTGCATCACCGTAATGATGCATTTCAAGCTAACGTCTTTAGAATCTACGTTATTTATTACGACATAAAGATTATCGCCAGAAAGCACTCAAAACCTATAGTCAATCTTTTATCCTAAGAAATTGGCATAATATGAATTGTATGAAATCACTTTTGTGTTGAATTTGAAGCTGAAGATTTTTGAATATTTGTTTCATTACAAAGAAAGATGTACCGAGAACTTAAAGAAGCAACATGTACAATATTTTTTCGTAAAATACTGGAATCGTTGGGTCTATCTCTTTTCCTCATAGGACCCAACGTACTCAAAATCAGTAGTCAATATCTTATCCTAAAAAATTGGCATATAACGAATTGTATGAAATCACCTTTGGTTTGAATTTGGAGCTGAAGATTACAGAATATGTGCTTCATAAAAAAAGAAGAAGAAAAGAGAAATTGGACATGTGAATAATACAGGGTTGCCCATATTCGACGGACCCATCTGGCAACGCCATAACTTTTGACAGAGATGTCAGATCGCTTAATGACATACCGCGTTTGAAGCGTCAGTCCAAGCAGATTTTTACCATGGAACAATACACGCCACGCGTGCGCTCTGAAATAGTTGAAATTTACATTCAACAGAAGAAGTCAAGTCAACGTGCTTTCAAAATATTAAAAAATGTGAGAAGTGCGCCTTCTAAGAACACCATTAAGCGTTTATACGAAAAATTTTCGACTGGTGAGGCTCTTTCTAATCCGAAGAGGCCAAATAAAAGTCGACCAAGGCGATCGGCCGAGAATATCGCTGCCGTACGAGCCAGTGTTGAGAGGTCCCCAAGAACATCCCAAAAACGCCGTTCTCAGCAGTTGGGCATGGCTCGGTCCACTTTACAACGGATTATTCGCGTTGATTTGCATTTGTTCCCGTACAAAATTCAATTGACGCAAAGATTGTTGCCTGCGGACAAGCCTCGTCGATTGGAATGGGCCCAACGAGTCCGTGGGTCCGTCGAATATGGGCAACCCTGTATAACCTACAACGGACTGTGGTACAAGATATTATAACATAGCTGTCACTTTTGAAGCTTTTATTCTTTGACATTTGACAAGTAGAAACTACGCCATTACTAAAAATGGAACGATACAAAACATCGAACGATACAAAACATCTTGACTGATAAGGCCCATTTCCACCTCGGTGGCTACGTCAACAAGCAAAATTGTCGCATATGGAGCTCGGAAAACCCCAAAAGTTATTGTTGAGAAGCCTCAACGTGTAACTGTTTGGTGCGGTTTATGGTTCGGCGGGGTCATTGGACCTTACTTTTTCGAAAATGAGATTGGATCAACAGTTACGGTGAATATGATTGCGCTATCGAGAGATTAGTAATGATTTTTTATGGTCGGAATTGGAGGGTATTTATCTGGACAACGCTTACTTCCAACAAGACGGCGCTACGTGACACACAAGCAACGACATCATTGCTCTGTTACGGGAAAAGTTTCCGGACCGTGTTATCTCTCGAAGAGGTGATCACAATTGGCCACCGAGATCTTGTGATTTAACACCTTGGTCTACGCCAACAGCCCAGCGTCGATTCAAGACCTCAAAGATAAAATTCGTGAGGCTATCGAGGACATAGGGCAGCCACTTTGCGATTTGGTTATGGAAAATTTCATGAAAAGGATAATGTCCTGTAAGCGTGGTCGTGGTGGCCATTTGGCTGATGTTGGTTTTCATTATTAACGGCATACCTTCCTCTTTATTATGAAATAAAAATCCGATCATTTATCTCAAAAAATATCATTTTTCTCTGAATACCAAAATAACACCTCTTGTTGGAAAACCCTTTATATGGTGGATTGATTTCATTTTTGACATTTTCGTTAAATGGCACTTTTTCCCATCCATATAACTAATTGCATAACATTTTCTGGTGTAATATGTTGTCCTAAACACGAAAATAATATTAAAAAATCTTTATGGTAATTTTTTTTTAAATTTTCTTTAAAATTTCGAATTTTTTGGAAAGTGTCTTTGGTATTTAGACCACTACAAGTGTTTTATTTATATTACATTCACGTAGAAACAGAAGCTTAGTAACTGTCGTTAAAAATAGATTTTGCTGGCACAGAAAAACCATTAAAAAATTGAAAAAAGTGTAACGCTTTTGGAAAGTTGGCATCCTAAAGAAGAAACCAATGCCTATTTGGTAAGAGAAATAAAAGGATTGCAACAATATCATGTTTTTATACCCACACACACTAAACTTATAGAAGCCTTGTACGAAAACGCTAAGTGTCGCATTTCGCACGAAGGCACCATTAGCCAGCCAATAGATATAAAAGGTGGCGCACGACAAGACTGTCCTAATTAATTAATTAATGGAATTATTAATAACTATATATCTGAACCCAGAGGCATAACGTGAAGATTAAGCAGACAGTAGTTGCGAACCGTGGAACGCCGCTCGAACTGCAAACATTCTCCAACCACTGTCTTAGACAAATACTCCGCATCTTTTGGCCGAATACCATAAGGAATTAGCGCCTATGGAACGGAATTGCTAACAAAATCAGTCGAGACCCAGCCACACATGGAGGCGTCAGCTTGACGCAGAAGCAGCAAAGCTTAATAAAACGTTCAACGAGCTGAGAACGGAAGCGGCGGATAAACGACGATGGAACGCGATCTTTGAGGCCCTATGTTATGTATAGGAACCAGAGGAATACATATTAAATATGTATTGTGAACGAGCTAATTTAAAATCCTTTAAGCAATGTCCGTCCGTTTGTCTGTCTTTCTGGCTGGCGCGCGCGATAACATTAAATAGGAGTAACCAATTTACTTCAAATTTGGTATGTGTGTCAGGCAAAGATCAAAGATTGACCCTGTTGTTTCACTTCTTCGAGTACCTCCCCCACTAAGGGTCAAAATTTGGTGAAATATTGTTTTTTTTTTTTTGATAACTTCTATACTGCTTATCGTAATCTTCTGCTATTTCACACATTGTATTAGTTTGTTAGTCGCTACCACCTTGGGAATAATGGACATAGTTGCCGCGCCCCTTTTGGTACCTCCCATGCTGGGCAGTGTAATGCCTTTATAGTAACCATAATCTATTGATAAATGGACGTTGTTTCCACGCTCCTTTTGGTACCTCCCAAAGAAAATAAAAAATATAAAACATAATTTTTTTGAGTTTCCCTTACTTTACAATATATGTAGATCATAATTTGTACATTTATCCATAGATTGATTTCTTCGTTAGGATGCTAGTGGAAAAAACATTTTTTAAAAGTATTTTATGGTTTTTTTGCAGAGTTCGGAAAAAAACACTAAGGAACGGTTCCTTAGCGTTCTGTACCGTTCCTTCGTCGCGAACGGAACAGGGGGCAAATCACGGCATTCGATATCGAGTACTTTACGATCGAAATGTATTTTTTATTATAGTTAGGTTAGGTTAGGTTAGGTTGAAGAGAGGAGACGTTTAGACGTCTCATGTCCATGGACATACACTTAAGCCAGTGGTTCGGCCTGTTGTGCGCTCCTTATTTATGATCTTGTTATACCTCACGAGTTACAGAAAGTCGGTACTAGACACGAATTTTCTCAGTATCTTCCAGTCATATTCTCTGAGATGAGTCATTATAGTTAAAAAAGTATAGTTTCTGTCGAATACGAGTAGATTTTTTAAACACATTCTTATATAGCTTATCTGGATAGTTTTTAATTAATTCTACTGTTCACTTTTCCTTATTAACAAAAATTAAAATGAATTTTCGATCGAAAAGTTCTCGATATCGAATGCCGTGATTTGGCCCCAGTATCGCAACCCTTACACGAGAACAGAATACACTAAACATTTTTTTAGTGTTACTGTTCGCGAACGGTACCACTACGATAACGTACCGTTCTTAGAACACGACGAACGGTACACTACGATAACGTATGGTTCATAGAACAGTATCACTACGTCGTAGTGATATTGTTCTTTTGAACAGAACACTAACAGTATCACTACGTTTAGCGTTCCGTTCTTTTTTATTTTTATTTTATACTTTATGAAAATTGGTACAGAGTTATTTCTTAACCCAGGGACGATCCCGAGACCTTTGAAAACTTTTCATTAGCAAAATGTGGTCTCTTTTTTTTTTTTTTTTTTTTACGAACGTTCCCAACGCAGCCACTCTTACCCGCCCCTTCCGACCGCGGGGGCCACATCCCCATAACGTAGGGATTGCGTACACACCATGATCCGAACCATGGCGGGTTAACAGTAGAGGGTGGAATACCAGCTACAGAATATATATCAACAGCCGGTATGTACATACATACATGCATAAAAAGTGTTAACTTTGTTTAGTTAAATAAAGAACACACATAAAACAGAATTTCACTACTGATTTAAATAACATATGATTCTAGATTTCACTATATCTATTCCTACATTAAAGTCAATAATATCATATAAAGTGTTAAAGCTTATGCACATTCTACGGATAGGCTCTGCAGATGCGTAATTTGTACGTTGAAAATCAATATGCAATAATTGGTAATATCTGGAAGATCTGAATGGTACGTTAAATCTTATCTTAGAAAGCATGTATCCAGAAAGCACATCACAATTTATAACCTTCAATATCATTGTGGTGTTCAGCATAATACGTCTGCTCTTAAGAGTAGGCAATCTTATCAAGCTCAACCTATTAGTATAGGGTGGAAGAACAAAATCACTATTCCAATGCAGGTGCCTCAAAGCAAATAATAAAAATTGTTTCTGAACGGACTCAATTTTATCAACATAAATCCCATATTGGGGGTCCCACACAACAGAACCATATTCAAGAATAGGTCTAACAAGTGTAGTATACAACTGTTTCGTTACATATGGATCCGAGAATTCTTTCGCCCATCGCTTAATGAAGCCAAGGACACCATAAGCTTTGTTCACCATTGTAATTATGTGATTATTGAAGTTAAGTTTAGGATCCATTAATATACCAAGATCCACAAAGGATTCAACAGTTTCTAAATTGGAACCAAGAAGACTGAATTTAGATGGAATCAATTTCGATCTAGAGAAACACATATGTTTACACTTCTTCAAATTAAGGTCCATGCAATTAATTTCACACCAATAACCAAAGTTGTCTAAGTCATTTTGAAGAAACAAAGAATCATCAGATGTGTTACGAGAATAAAATATCTTAACATCATCTGCATACATCAGTAATCTAGAACTAATAATTGAATCTGGTAAGTCATTTATAAATAGTAGAAACAGCAAAGGGCCAATATGACTACCTTGGGGTACCCCAGATGAAACCAAAATCGGACCTGAGAAGTAACTACCAAATTTAACAATCTGAACACGACTGTTAAGATAAGAGGATATCCAACTCAACAAGTTATTACTAAAACCAATGCGATTCAGCTTATACAGTAAGAGCTTATGATTAACTCTATCAAAAGCTTTACTAAAATCAGTATAAACCACATCTGTCTGATTACCAAGAACAAACTCATCAATTACCTGGGAGGTAAATTGAACTAAATTTGTCATAGTCGAGAGTCCCTTACGAAATCCATGTTGGAATGGACTAAGAATAGGTGAAACACTATGAGATAAAATCTCAGTGATCATTTTTTCAAAAAGTTTTGGAATTATACTTAATTTCGCAATTCCACGATAATTCATAACATCAATCAACGTTTTTTTAGCAAAAGTTTGTCTCTGACTCGGACAACCTGTCCTTAGAAAAATTTGGCCTCTGACAACTTTTTTTTAGCAAAAACAGGTCTCTGATAACTTTTTCATAGCAAACAGTGGTCTTCGACAACTTTTCCATGGCAGAAAGTGGTATCGGACAAAAGATTTTGCAAAAGGTGGTCACTGACAACTTTTCCTTAACAAAAGGTGGTCTCTGACTACTTCTCCTTAACAAAAGGTGGTCTCTGGCAACTTTTTCTTAGCAAAAGGTGGTCTCTGAAAACTTATACTTAGTAAAAAGTGACGTCTAACAAAATTTCCTTAGGAAAAGGTGGTCTCTGACAACTTTTCCTTAGCCAAAGGTGGTCTCTGACAACTTTTCCGTAGCAAAAGGTGGTCTCTGACAACTTAGCAAATGGTGGTCTCTGTCAACTTTTCCTTATCAAAACATGGTCTTAGCAAAAAGAGGTCTCTGACAACTTTTTCTTAACAAAAGGTGGTCTCTGACAACTTTTCCTTAGTAAAAGGTGGTCTCTGACAACTTTTACTTAGTAAAAGGTGGTCTCCGACAACTTTTCCTTGGCAAAAGGTGGTCTCCGACAACTTTTCCTTAGCAAAAGGTGGTCTCCGACAACTTTTTCTAAGCAAATGGTGGTCTCCGACAAAATTTCCTTAACAAAAAGTGGTCTCTGACAACTTTTCCTTGACAAAAGGTGGTCTCTGACAACTTTTCCTTAGCAAATGGTGGTCTCTGACAACATTTCCTTAGTAAAGGTGGTCTCCGACAACTTTTCCTTAGGAAAGGTGGTCTCTGACAACTTTTCCTTAGCAAAAGGTGTTCTCTGACAACTTTTTCTCAACAAAAGGTGGTCTCTGACAACTTTTCCTTAGCAAAAGGTGGTCTCCTACAACTTTTCCTTAGCAAAAGGTGGTCTCCGACAACTTTTCCGTAGCAAAAGGTGGTCTCCGACAACTTTTCCTTAGCAAAAGGTGGTCTCCGACAATTTTTCCTTAGCAAAAGGTGGTCTCCGACAACTTTTCCGTAGCAAAAGTTGGTCTCTGACTACTTTTCCATTGTTAAAAGTGGTCCCCGACAACATTTCCATAGCAAAAGATGGTCTTCGACAATTTTTCCTTTGCAAAAGTTGTCTCTGACAACTTTTCCTTAGCAAAAGTTGGTCTCTGACAACTTTTTATTAGCAAAAGGTGGTCTCTGATAACTTTTCCTTAGCAAAAGGTGGTCTCTGACAACTTTTCCTTAGCAAAAGGTGGTCTCTGACAACTTTTTTTCCCTAGTAAAAGGTGGTCTCTGACAACTTTTCCTTAAAAAATGCATAGTATTCTTCTTAACAAAAGGTGGTCTCTGACAACTTTTCCTTAGCAAAAGGTGTTCTCTGACAACTTTTCCTTAACAAAAGGTGGTCTCTGACAACTTTTCCTTAGCAAAAGGTGGTCTCCTACAACTTTTCCTTAGCAAAAGGTGGTCTCCGACAAATTTTCCTTAGCAAAAGGTGGTCTCCGACAAATTTTCCTTAGCAAAAGGTGGTCTCCGACAACTTTTCCTTAGCAAAAGGTGGTCTCCGACAACTTTTCCTTAGCAAAAGGTGGTCTCCGACAACTTTTCCGTAGCAAAAGTTGGTCTCTGACAACTTTTCCTTAGCAAAAGGTGGTCTCTGACAACTTTTTATTAGCAAAAGGTGGTCTCTGATAACTTTTGCTTAGCAAAAGGTGGTCTCTGACAACTTTTCCTTAGCAAAAGGTGGTCTCTGACAACTTTTCTTTAGAAAAAGGTGGTCTCTGACTACTTTTCTTTAGAAAAAGGTTGTCTCTGAAAACTTTTCCTTAGCAAAAGGTGGTCTCTGAAAACATTTCCTTAGCAAAAGGTGGTCTCTGAAAACTTATCCTTAGGAAAATGTGACGTCTAACAAAAATTTCTTAGGAAAAGGTGGTCTCTGACAATTTTTCCCTAGGAAAAGGTGGCCCCTGACAAATTTTCCTTAGGAAAAGGTGGTCCCTGACAACTTTTCCTTAGAAAAAGGTGGTCTCTGGCAACTTTTCCTTATGAAAAGGTGGTCTCTGACAACTTTTCCTTAGGAAAAGGTGGTCTCTGGCAACTTTTCCTTAGGAAAAGATGGTCTCTGACAACTTTCCTTAGCAAAATGTGACATCTAACAAAATGTCCTTAGGAAATGGTGGTCTCTGACATTTTCTTTGTAATAATCCATTTATTCTGAACAATTTAAAAGTTTCATATTTTGTAGAATTAATATTTATATCAACGTTTTGCCATATTCCACCTAATTAATATACATGAAGGTTGTATACCTTAGGCGGTTTAGTCGACTAAAATTTTCTTACTTGTTTACTTTCCATATGCCACATTTTGCTAGCGATAAGTTCAATTTTTTAAGACAAATTTCATTCTATATTTTTTTAATCCTTGTCTTGTTTCTCATGTTTCTTCAAATAGGGCGACTTACGTCGCATGTGGAGTGAACCATTCATTACCCAACAACCTTCAAAACAACTGGAAGTCTGAGTGTTTTTCTTCAAACGAAAATACTGTTTTTATCACTACTACTACTACTGTAACTTAATGTATAAATTATAAGTTTATCTCTTTATTATTTCTCTGAAGTTTTTTTAGTTTTTAGTAGTACATATTTTTTACAAAACAGGAAAAAACGGAAAAAAGTGTGAAGAAAAAACAACAATTTTATTTAAACATAAGTTAGGTTAGTGTTCAAATTATCTTTAATTAATTTTGTTTATAAGCTTTTTTTTATTATTACATAGAATATTTTCTAAACAATTTCCACCCCTTCCATTACATATTATTATTGTTTTTATCTGCAACTGCAGTAAGTTTTCCCAAAAGCTTTTTGTTACATGGTAGACCATAAAAAAAGGTTTTGGGGTTTTAGATTTTCCCTTTTTGTTTGTTTTTCTTCTCCTCCGCCCCTTTCCTGCCTTCATTTTTGATTTGTCAAACATAATGAATATATGTAATAACATAAACATTCTGTCACATTACTTGCATACATTAAGAACAACAAGAAGAACATATTATGGAAAACTTAAACTGAAACAGAAGAAAAATAAAAATGATATGAAAGATGGAAGTAAAAAATAAATTTAAAAATAAACAAAAAATTTAGCAACTATTATTATAAATAAAACACACACACAAAAAATGCATAGTATTAAAAACTGAAAAATGTAACTCTTGAAATTATGAAATGAACATAACAACAGAAATTATCTCTCTATTGAAAAAACAAATTTTATAAAAATGTATTTTATGTATTAAGTCGGACTAAATGTAGTTGGATTTACTTTAAATGAAATCTTTCAAGATAAAGCAAATATATTTGGAATATATATGTTAAAAAACACACACACGCCCATTCACACATACTATATACATACATAAAAAAAACGAACAAATCTAAAGTATTCGCATTCATTTCTCATCATTTTTACAAGAGGAAAAAAGAAATCAAAATATTATTTTTTTTATTTATTAGCAGAATGTCAAAAGTTTAAAATTGTATTATATTTTCGAAAATAGCGGGAATATTAAAATAAAAAAAGAGAAATTGCACAATTCATTACTTTAAACAAATTGGTTATTAAAGGAAATTTTATTTTTGAAGGGAGTTCTATGTACATCTGGAAATATTACTCAACTTAAAAATTATAGCCTTTTTTTCCAATCAAAAATCTATTTTTATTTAAATTAATTCAAAAGAAATTGGATTCAAGAAAATTTAGTCTCAGACAACTTGTTCTTAAGAAAAGGTGGCTCTGACAATGTTACCTTAAGAAAAGGTGGTCTGTGACAACTTTTCCTTGCGAAAAGGTGGCCACTGACAACTTTTCCTTAGGAAAAGGTGGTTCCTGACAACTTTTCCTTAGGAAAATGTGGAAAACTTTTCCTTAAGAAAAATTGGTATCTGACAACTTTTCCTTAAGAAAAAGTGGTATCTGACAACTTTTCTTTAAGAAAAGGTGGTCTCTGACAACTTTTCTTTAAGAAAAGGTGGTCTCTGACAATTTTTCCTTAAGAAAAGGTGATCTCTGACAACTTTTCCTTAAGAAAAGGTGGCCTGTGACAACTTGGTGGTCTCTGACAACTTTTCCTTAAGAAAAGGTGGTCTCTGACAACTTTTCCTTAAGAAAAGGTGGTCTCTGACAACTTTTCCTTAAGAAAAGGTGGTCTCTGACAACTTTTCCTTAAGAAAAGGTGGTCTCTGACAACTTTTCCTTAAGAAAAGGTGGTCTCTGACAACTTTTCCTTAAGAAAAGGTGGTCTCTGACAACTTTTCCTTAAGAAAAGGTGGTCTCTGACAACTTTTCCTTAAGAAAAGGTGGTCTCTGACAACTTTTCCTTAAGAAAAGGTGGTCTCTGACAACTTTTCCTTAAGAAAAGGTGGTCTCTGACAACTTTTCCTTAAGAAAAGGTGGTCTCTGACAACTTTTCCTTAAGAAAAAGTGGTCTCTGACAACTTTTCCTTAAGAAAAAGTGGTCTCTGACAACTTTTCCTTAAGAAAAAGTGGTCTCTGACAACTTTTCCTTAAGAAAAAGTGGTCTCTGACAACTTTTCCTTAAGAAAAAGTGGCCTCTGACAACTTTTCCGTAAGAAAAAGTGGTCTCTGACAAAATGTCCTTAGAAAAGGTGGTCTCTGACAACTTTTCTTTAGGAAAAGGTGATATCTGACAACTTTTCTTTAGGAAAAGGTGGAAAAAGTGGTCTCTGACAACTTTTACTTAAGAAAAGGTGGTCTCTGACAACTTTTTCTTAAGAAAAGATGGTCTCTGACAACTTTTATTTAAGAAAAGGTTGTCTCTGACAACTTTTCTCTAAGAAAAGGTGGTTTCTGACAACTTTTCTTTAAGAAAAGGTGGTCTCTGACAACTTTTCCTTAAGAAAAGGTGGTCTCTGACAACTTTTCCTTAAGAAAAGGTGGTCTCTTACAACTTTTCCTTAAGAAAAGGTGGTCTCTGACAACTTTTCCTTAAGAAAAGGTGGTCTCTGACAACTTTTCCTTAAGAAAAGGTGGTCTCTGACAACTTTTCCTTAAGAAAAGGTGGTCTCTGACAACTTTTCCTTAAGAAAAGGTGGTCTCTGACAACTTTTCCTTAGGAAAATGAGGTCTCTGACAAAATTTCCTTAGGAAAAGGTGGTCTCTGACAACTTTTCCTTTGGAAAAGGTGGTCTCTGACAACATTTCCTTAGGAAAAGGTGGTCTCTTACAACTTTTAGAAACTAGAAAAAATGATAAATTCATGTACAGAATCTGATGATGCAGCACATTTTTCCGCTATCAATCGAATTTTCGTAATTTGTTGTATTTCGAATATTTGGTTTGCTTAATGCAAATGAAACAGCACACAAATTGGATAGTCCGCTTAAAAAGCGGATATCCTCCCGACAAATACATATTCAATAATTGTGTTCGTTCTATACATATTTTTTCTCTTTGTGTACAATTTTGAAATTATTAATTTTAATTAAGGTTTTTTTCTTATGTTCATAACTATATTTTAAATTTAAAAAAAATGTATTTAAAATAAATATATAGCAACAATAACAATATTGAAAATAAAACCATCTTGGAAATATTAACATATTTCAATCGTTATAATCGGGGTCCGAAATCTAAGGTGAGACATGGAATTTTCAAACAAACTCCTTTGATTTTGTTAAAAAAATTAATAGAGAGAATGTTCTCATTTAGTATGGTTAGAAATTTATAGTTACTCATTATTTTGGTCTTACTCTTTAAATAAATTTTCGAATATTTTATAATTCTTATAGCTCTGAAAAAAGTGTCTACTTCGAGAAGCCATAAATTGCAAACCAAACAGAATTTGGAGAATGTTCAAAAAAATATCTACATATAGCAAAAGTTTGGCAAAATCAAGGGGTTGTAGTTGTGAAAATGTGTCGACTCGTCTTTCTCTCACCCAAACATAAACAAAGTAAATATACATAATTATAATACAGATAATGTAATTCAGTAATATAATAATACATAATTCATGAAGAAAAGAAAAACTAAAAATTTTAGCATTTAAGTTAGAACACGGTTAAAACAATTTTTAAATAAACAAATAATTTAAAAAAGATTATAGATTTGTTTTGAACCATAAATTAAGAAACAATTTTCGAATATTTTGTTTATATTTGAGTAGTATAACGTTTATGTTCATTAGGGTAGTAGGGAAACGCACCGGATATACTGCAATCATTCACCATACCTTTCGAAGTTAGACATTAGTGGTACATACGTATCGTAACGTTGAACATACGTAGGCTTATTAATCGCAATCGATTTTCTACTCCTTTTTGTAAACAACTATTCATTAGGCGTGTTTTCGTTAGTCCAGATTCAGACTTGCAATTTTTTCTGCAATTCTCTTTTGAAATTGCATTTGCATTCAGACAATGTATTCTGTTTCGACAATTTTTTATTTTCACCGTTCATTAAAACTCATTAAATTTTATTAAAATGTTTGTCGCACAAATTTACATATGTTGAACCGAGCACAAAACAAAGAATTTTAAATGAAAAGCAGTGTGGAAATGTCGAAAAACTTTACAGCGAAAGAAAACACAAAACGCATTGCAAAAATATTGCGAGTACGGAAGATTTTTTTTTTCCCCTTACCGGCTGCGTCCCTCTCCCACAAACACTGCAATTCAGCAGAAAAAAATTGCATGTGTGAATCTAGACTTACACCATAAGTGCTTAATTTGTATGGGGAGCTAAGCACTATTAGTTCCCGATGAAGTTTGGTGCTTGTGTTCCTGTCTTAATCAAGTATGATGTTGCCAGATTGGGCACGCTATATTTAGCAATAGGCGTGTTTTCGTTACACCATAAGTGCTTAATTTGTATGGGGAGCTAAGCACTATTAGTTCCCGATGAAGTTTGGTGCTTGTGTTCATGTCTTAATCGAGTATGATGTTGCCAGATTGGGCACCCTATATTTAGCAATATGGCATCCCATTTTTGGAGAGATTTTATCAATTATTGTGAATTAACGGGAAGAAGAAGAACAAAAATGGGAAATTATTTTAATATTTGCAAAAGAGTGTAAACAATTGAACATAGAATAGTAAATATATGTTTTATAAATACTTTTCACGAATTTTTTGTCTGTTTCGCACTGTTTTTTTCTTCGCAACTCATGACACTCAGATAGTGAAAATCCGCCACTTATTGCTTATGTGCCAGTTAGTGGAAGTCAGTTGTTTTCGTTGCAAAGTGCTAAACTAAAAGTGCTAGCTTGTAACGAAAACATGCCTAATATAGCATCCCATTTTTGGAGAGATGTTATCAATTATTGTGAATTAACGGGAAGAAGAAGAACAAAAATGGGAAATCATTTTAATAATTGCAAAAAGAGTGTAAACAATTGAACATAGAATAGTAAATATATGTTTTGTAAATACTTTTCACGAATTTTTTGTCTGTTTCGCACTGTTTTTCTTTGCAACTCATGACACCATTGCTACCAGATAGTTAAAATCCGCCACTTATTGCTTATGTGCCAGTTAGTGGAAGTCAGTTGTTTTCGTTGCAAAGTACTAAACTTTTGTCTTGGCGTTTTTTTTTTAGGTTTGAAGTAACCCTAAAACCAAAACAAAAAAAAAAGTGCTAAACTAAAATTGCTAGCTTGTAACGAAAACATGCCTATTGTGAATAGTTGTTATTGCTCAATTGATTTAAGATTAGTGTCGCAAACGTATCGTAATGTCAAAATGTCGTATGATCATTATATGCATAATAGCTTGGCATATGCTGTTACATATATCTAACACGATATCAAGAGTCTCTAGAAAATATGATTTGACACATATGAATAACAAAAAATAATTGACAAAAAAATATATATTTATTACCGCTGGCAGAAATATACGCAAAACACAATATTTTTTAATATTTAATACAAAAAGCCCTCCTACAATTTCATTTTTATTGAAAATTTCATCGATATTGAATTTTTCATTTTTTTTGGAAAATTTTCGCTTTATTCCCGCCAGTTTCCCTAAATAGTTGGTAATCGACCCTTGAACCGCTCATCGACCCTCAATCCGGTCATAGACCTGTATCTCGGACCACTGAACGGATTAAAAGTCAACAAAAAACATTTTCGGGAAAAACGCAATTTCGAAGAAATTTTAGAGCACAAATCAAATTCGACGAAATTTTCTAAAAAATTAAATTTCGGATAAATTTTCTAGAAATATACAATATCGACAAAATTTTCTAGAAATATACAATTTCGAAACATTTTCTAGAAAAATTGAATTTTGACATTTTTTAGACAAAACAAATTTTTATAAAAACGCATTTTTGACAAAATTTAAGAAATAATGCAAATTTGACGAAATTTTCTGCGAAATGTAATTTTGAAGAAATTTTTACTTTTATTTTGCAATTTTGAATAACATTTTTTTAGAAAATTCCAATTTGGCGATTTTTTTAATAAATACCAATTTTGACAATATTTTTTATAAAACTAAGATTTCCATTAAATTGTCCATAAAATTTTACAATTTGACTTGGAAACTTTAATCAGGGCCATTGAACGGATTAAATGTCGTTGACTTTAAAGGCCAATATAGAACATTTTCTGCAAAAACGCAATTTTGAAAAATTGTACAGAAAAATTCAAATTCAAGGAAATTTTATAGAAATATTAAATTTCGAACAAATTTTCTAGAAAAAAAATTGATTTCGAAGAAATTTTAAAGAACAACGCAATGTTATTGAAATTTTCTTTAAATATGCAATTACAAAGAAATTTTCTAGAACTAATAATCTTGACATCATTTTCTAGAAAATAACCATTTTCAACAAAATTTATTAAAAATCAATTTTGACGAAATTTTTTAGGAAAAATTCAGTTTTAACCATTCTTTTAATGAATACCAATTATGAGAATATTTTCTATAAAACTACGATTTATATTTCCGATTTCCTCGGAAATTGGAAAATTTCTACTTTTGAACCGCTCAACGACCTTCAATCCGGTCATAGACCTTTAATTTGGGCTACTAAACGGGTTAAAGGTTGCCAACTTTATTAAAGGTAAAAAAAAATTTCTGGAAAACAAAACTTCAGCGAAATTTTAAGAAAAAAATAATTTTTGAAGATTTTTTTTTGGAAATATGAAAATTCAAAGAATTTTTCGTTTTTTTAATAAAAACGTATCTTTGACAAAATTAAAAAAATATGCAATTTTGACGAAATTCTAGAAAAATAAAGTTTTGAAGAACTTGTCTAGAAAAATGCAAATTTTTAACGATTGTAAAATTAAATTTTTTAAGAAAAATTCAATTTTTTAAGAAAAATTCAATTTCAAAAATTCATAAAGGTCTACGTTTTGATAAAGTTCCCATATAGTAGAGGTCGCTCTTAAATTTCTTGGGTTATATATGTCATGCTTCTTTCTCAATTGAAAAATATGTACACCCTCTTTTAAGTGGAGGAGTCATATATCATTTAATACAGACCATAAGTGTAACACATCGAAGGAGTGTGCTAACCCGGCGTTTACACGAGACAGTTTTGCGAAGACAGCAGCAATACATCTGGTAGCTCAGGTAAATTGTCAGGTAAATTCGTGAGGCTATACTCTAGTCGGTTTACCCGTTGTTTTAAATGTTTCTCTCTTTCTTATCAGTACTATAGGCGTGTTTTCGTTACACCATAAGTGCTTAATTTGTATGGGGAGCTAAGCACTTTTAAGCACTATTAGTTCCCGATGAAGTTTGGTGCTTGTGTTCATGTCTTAATCGAGTATGATGTTGCCAGATTGGGCACCCTATATTTAGCAATATGGCATCCCATTTTTGGAGAGATTTTATCAATTATTGTGAATTAACGGGAAGAAGAAGAACAAAAATGGGAAATTATTTTAATATTTGCAAAAGAGTGTAAACAATTGAACATAGAATATTAAATATATGTTTTATAAATACTTTTCACGAATTTTTTGTCTGTTTCGCACTGTTTTTTCTTCGCAACTCATGACACCATTGCTACCAGATAGTGAAAATCCGCCACTTATTGCTTATGTGCCAGTTAGTGGAAGTCAGTTGTTTTCGTTGCAAAGTGCTAAACTAAAAGTGCTAGCTTGTTACGAAAACATGCCTTATGTAAAACTCAAATGTTTCGAAATCAACCTGCGTGGAAAATTTCCATAAATATATCAGAAATCTTGTTTGGCAGACGTCGTACGTATTTATGCGCGAAATTTTAAGCTGCTAGTTCATTTTTATGATTAAACAATATTTTAAATTGAGAACTGATTAACTCTATACGTTGACATACGGGGTGCGCATATAATCTCGCCTATAAAGTTACGTGATGTTTTTCTTTACGATACGTTGTTGTGACTAATCACGACTTTTGACTTCGCCGATGTTGTTGACGCCGTCGTCTACCCTTTTTGATTCGGCTTCATTTTCTACCAGTTTTTTTATCCCCAAACTGAATTTTGTTGGTTATCCTCAAACCGAATTTTGGTTGACAGTATTTTGACATTTCTTGACTCGGCTAGAGAAAATCAGCGTGTAATTAGTAATTAATACATAAAAAAATATCGTGTAATATTTGGTTTATCAATATATTTCGCGTTTAGGCAACGTAAGTGCAACAACACACACTTCCAAGACAAGAGAAATATTTCAAAAGCAAGTGAAATTGGAAATTGCCAAAAGGCAAAAAGAACATTTATTTCATATACGTGCGTACACATAAGAAGAATATGGAATATATATGTATGTGCGCGTATAAATAAGTTAAATCCCTAAACCTATAACATAATTGTGTTTTGGAATCAATAGAAAATAAAATCGCATTTTTTCTTCTGCGACAAGGTGTTTGTGATAAAGTATCGTGGTCAAGAAATACAACGAAGATACAAATGAAATCAAAATCGAATAAAAAGAAATGTATATTTTTTAAGGAATAAAGCCAATGGTATTTCTTCTCTGTGGCAGAAATACATAAATGTGCTTGTTATGTATGGAAGCAGAAGGAATCAACAGTGAAAAAGTGTAGTGTGTTTTTGTACATTTTTATGGTATATATAGAGAATATACAATCCAATCAGCCGCCGCCACACGTCGCAGCGCAGCAGAAGCAAAGAGCAAGGTAATTTAAACCAATAAAAAATAAACTGCTGCAACAAAAAATAAACAAAAACAAATGGGAGAAACAGCAATAATGGCAAAAGAACAGCAACTATAAATATTATTAAACTTAATATCGTGGGGTGCGACGCGGCGCAATAACCAACAAACGCTGAGTGAAAAAGAAACAAAACAAAAGCCAAAACAACACAAATAAAAATGCGTATATTTTTCGCTATCTTTTGGCGTTGTTGCTGTTGTTTCGTTATGCTTTCAAATATGTTTACTTTTTATTTCTATTCTCTACCCATTATATACTAAATGGGGAGGTATGTACGTACTTACCGTTTATATGACAAAGAAAACACGCAATTAGTTTTGCACGCACACACACATATATACACCTATTCACGGTGGGCTCTTTCTACGCCGCCAAATTCCTTCAATTAAAGGAGCTTTAGGAGTTGCCACATTAACTAAGCCTATTAATACCGTGGGAATGTATAGATATTTCTGAGGGGGAAACAAATAAATCTGTATGTCCAAATTCAACAAAATAAATTAACTAAATATGATAACAAAATAAATTAATTAAATATGAATGCATCTTATTAGAAAAAGGAAAAAACATCAATAATATTTTTGGTCTTTTAATTTATTAAAGTTAATTTTCCTCCGGTTGGTAAAACTGCACTCCGTCACTCAATTTTTTTAAAATAATTTTCATATTTTGTGAGTTTTGTCCATTTGCATATAAAATAAAATATTATGCCTATATCATATATTTCATCATGTAAAATTTTTTTTTAAATTTGCATATAGTATTGGCTGTGTGGACCTGAGGCCCCTATTTTATTGAACCCTAGGAACGTACTGGTTAAACTTTTAGATTGTTGTGGAGTTCTTTTAAAAAAGTTTTTTCATAGGAGTATAATATCGATTTGTGGACCAGGTTTTCCAATTTTCCGCGTTTATTTTCTATTCGTTGTTCCCTTTCGCTTACATAAAATATTTCGCTTACATAAAAATACGTCGGGGACCGGGTCCATTTTGATGAAGTCTACCAAATTGAAAATTCTTTAAAGCTTTCCTGAACCAATTACGATAAATGTTTCTCTAGTTATGATAAAATATATACATAACTTTTTTAGAGGCTTATCTATAAACAGGTCCTTTCCTACAAAAGCTCCAAACATTTACCAACAGGCGATTGCGGAATATTTAAAAATATGGTGGCCAAGAGTAGACCAAAATGAACAACAACTACAAATTGCGCGCGAGTAAAATTTCAACATCCAAGGAAATACAGATGGCTTGTACATACTTTTCGAAAACCGTACGGCGAAATTTGCCATAATTCGCTGGAGTGGAAATCTCAAGGCTCGAGGAAACGCGGAAGGTTAAAAACTACTTGGGGATCGTTTAAAGAACTGAACAGCCGACAGACAGACATGGGTATTCTACGTAAACAGTCTATGTTTCTGATGGAATTACCTGAACAATATATGTATGTCCCACTATTGGAGCAGTAATGTCTTAAAGGAAATGCTTTTTTTAACCAAAAAAATCTGAAATAATAAAATGTGAAAACAAGTTTAAATTTCGCAAAAAAAAAATCCCAAAAAATTTGTGTGCAAATTTTTTAATTTTCTTAAAACGATTGAAGAAAAAGCTATCAAAACTTTCGGACAAAATTTTCAAAATACAATAGGTAATATATATGGTAAAAATGGCCTTTTGGAAAACTTTTCAAATTAACAACCTCCACTCGGACAATCCCTAACCAGTCTCCTTGATATTTCTTATCATAAATATTATCCAATAGGACTAAAATTGGTAAAGTTCTATACCTATCAGAATACACCGCTTTTTAAAAATTGACACACTTGACATGAAAATCCATATATACATATGTTTGTATGCTGGGTCCAAATCACGGCATTCGATATTGAGTATTTTACTATCAAAATGTATTTTTTATAATCGCTAAAAGAGTATAAACTTCTGTCGAATTCAAATAGATTGTTAAAAATATCTTATACAACTTGTCAGGATATTTTTCAATTAGTTCCACAGTTCACATTTTCTTATTAACAAAAGTTAAAATGACTTTCCGATCGAAAAGTTCTCGATATCGAATTCATGGTAAGGCGTTAAATTTAAGGTAATTATGGGGCCTACAAATGTTGGAAATATATCTTTTACATAGATTCAGTGGTTTAGTAACGCAAACAAACCACTCCATTCGCAAATAATTTTTTCCATTTTTCAATATCCAATTAAAGCTTTTAAATCAGTTTGACATAAACAAGTTAATCTAACTAATACCCCCCACCTAAACTAATACTAATTCAAATAAAATTAAATTGTAATCCTAATAATTGTAAAAAAGGAAATACTCGTAAAAAACCTTAACCTTCTAATTTTAAAATAGTTCCAGCTAAAATTACAGACGCGGAAACTGGGATATTGGAAAATTATAACGAAAATCCAGTATCAATTGCAATTTTTAATTTCAATTAAATCTAAAAAAATGCTAAGCTTTATTTCCACATTACATTATATCTTAATATACATGCCGATAGCGTTAGAGATTTTATACTTTGGCAACCCTGTACAAGAGCAAGGAGCTTTGCCAGTGAAAAAGCTTTGAGTGAGTATGACTGCAACCTTATTAAGTACTCTATCCCTCTCCCTATACATAGAGAAAGCAAGGCCATCATATCCGTTTTTTCTCGTCGACCGTATCACATCCTTCTCATATATTTGAGGGCTTTTCTGCTTTAGCTCCTCGCCTCAGAAGTCCCTTTTGAAGTGTGCCTTCACCACTTACTTACAATAGGTATATTTTATTTGTGTGGTAAGAATATACAAAGTACTTTAAGAGAAAAAGATTTTGCTATATGTATGAGTACTATATTGTGTTCGAAATTGACGAAAATGTAATAGAAAGTATATACCATATGGGTAAACCTACATATTTCGACCATGCTGACTATAGCGATATTTGCTTGACGGCAAAGCTCAAGCTTTAGTCGATGCTAAATTAAGACGCTCAATAAGACTGCTTGTGTTTCGCTCAGATGTGATCACTTAAACCATGTCAGAAGTGAGAAAGAAGGTGGAAACGACAAATCAGGCTGTGAAATTGTTGGTAACATGTGTTGGATTACATAAAGCGTGAGCTTTGTCCTCTGCCATAGGCGTTTTACTTGATTAGCTCGTGTTTTCGAGATATTCTACCACGAATTTTCTGAGAAATTAGAAAGTTTAGTTATTTTGGCCGAGAATTTGAAGAAGAAAAAAGACCTAGAAGAACTATTTCTCTCAAAAAAGTTAAGTCCGCTTCTCAACGCTAAAAATTATTTATCAAATAGTCGTATTTCAAATCTCGTACAAAACATCTACAGTTTTGGCAGGTATAAACGACAAAACATTCTTTTTTTTTTAAATTCAGTTATTTAAACTAATATATTTCGCAGTTTTCTGTGAAATAAATCAGCACATTAGAAATCTACTTAGGCAAGGCGCCGAACGTTGTACGCTGCCATTTAAGATGTACGCCTAAATACTTTCATACATATTGACTTTGTTATGATAGTTCTGATCAGCCGATTCGTGTGATTCATCTAATGTTTCATTCAATAACAAAACATCGGCACATACATATCTGTGGTCACAAGGCATAACAACATAACTCGAGTTATGCTTAAATTGCGTTTTTGATGCCACGAAGTTCCCCATATTCGATTACATATTGTGAAAAATTTCGGTGATGATACCTTGTTTAGTTGTTTAGATATAAGGCAAGACTTATTAGCATATCTCACTGTGTCACTACATTTCATAACGTACATAACAGCATATCTCACATTTTTTTCTTTGAAAACTATACTTGTGTTTTTATTCCCCAGTTATCTTTGGACTGTTGACGATGTAAATTGTATGAAGTCGTAACAGCATATCTGAGTTGTGTTATTATTCCAAATTGAACTAAGGCGTAGCACAAAAGCATAACTCAACACATGCTGTTATTCCAAAATCTAATATTGACTACTGAATGTTGTTAATTTCGAAATCATCCTTTGATTTATCAGCATAAGTCGATATATTCTACAATATATAATATAATCCATTTTGTAAGAACGACACAACTCGAGTTGTGTGTTTTATAACATAATTTATTTAAAAAGGGAATAACGGCATAAAACAGTTTTTGGCTTATAATATTTATAAAAAATAATAATAAATAAATGTTTTCTTATTAATTCATTTCCCTTCCAAGGCCTGAGAAATTGCAGGCGTAAAATTCAAAATAAGTTTATAAATATTTTTGCTATATTGATTCAAACCTTTAAAATGCTCTCTTGAAAACTTGGAAAAACACACATATGCTGTTATGCCTTGTGACCACAGATATGTTAACAATAAAATCAGCAGCAATACTTATGAGATAAACTCGTACATACACATCTTGGTAAGATATAATCGTAAATTAAGTCTAAAAAACACCTCTATTAAAGTTTTAAGATTAATGCTGTAAGATTCTCTGTATTCCAAACCTTTTCTTATTCATTTCAATGTCTTTGGACAAATTTTCATCTTCTGCTTCTTTCGTTTTCTGCCACTCAAGGCTATTGCTGAGAGTTTTCTTCCGCCGTCGCCCTAAATAATCACATTTAAGTGTAGCTTGTGAGTACTATGAACAACTGCAAGGAGCACCACCTGAAGGGAAAATGTGTGTACATATGTACATACATAATACATGTTTATGTAAATGCTTAAGAAGTGTTAAAATAATGTTATAAAGTGATACATTTTATTGCGATTAGTCCTTACGATGGGCTTTTTAATGTTATACATTTCGTCATAGTGTTAATTAGACTAATGTGACCTAAATTACCATATAGGAACATATTAGTTTGTCTTTTCTTTATTGCGAAGTTTCATTGTCATTTTGTTGACATCATCAAAAGGATACGAAACGTAGAGAAGGGGGAGATAAGCGATAGAGATTATGTGCAATGGGAAATAAACACAACATACATATGTTTAGATTATCTGGAAACGAGATTTTAATGACAAACTTAATAAGCTTGGGTGTTAATTTTAAAGCAAAATGAATTTTTTTCGCTAAATAATTCAATTCAATTCAATTTATTGCGCATGTTATAAAAGGTGTTTTATAATTGATATAAGGAAAAAAAATAGAGTTTGGGAATTTATAATTCCCCTTCTACTTCATAAGTATAAATATATATATTTAACAGTATGAGTAATCATTTAAATTGATATTTATGTAAGGTAAAAATGCAAAAAAAACCTTTTGATACTTTAGTAGAATTAGTTAATTGGGTAAAATTATGCTGAAACTAGTTCATTTATGTGGGTATTTTGAGATATGTATTTGGCATCTTCCTTTGAAGTTCTCCGTCAATCTATCGATTTTGTTCTGTACTGTTTCAAATCCAGTAAGCGTGTGCAATCGTCGTGTAGAATACAGTCTTGGGAGATTGTATATCATTTTGAGGAGCTTGTTTTGGACCACTTGTAATTTTTTTATGTGACATTTAGCTGATGAAGACCATACTGGAGCGCAATAAAACATAGTTGATTGAAATATTGATTGGAAAATCAGTTTTCTGTTTTCAATATGAAGTTCAGATTTTCTATTTATAAGAGGGTACAACATTCTTGTAATTTTGTTTAGTTTATCAACTATATAAGGTATGTGGGATTTAAAATTTATCCTTTTGTCAAGAATGACCCCCAAGTACTTTACTTGGTCTCTCCAAATAACGTCGTAGTTGTTGAAACGTAATGGTCTTTGGGGGATGAAACACGGTGTACGCTTCCTCGTGAAGTATATAGCCTCAGTCTTGTCTGGATTTATAAGGATTTTCCATTTGTTAAAATAATTGTTGAGTTGTGATAAAGCCGACTCTAAATTAGTAATAATTGTATTCGAGTGAACATCAGAGCTTAAGATTGAAGTATCATCTGCAAAAATTGAAGTAGTACATCCGGGAAGAGATGGTATATCCGCCGTGTAGATGTTATATAGTATAGGAGATAGGCATGACCCCTGTGGACAGCCGGATGATATATTTTTCCTATCAGAAAATGTACTTCCTATGAACACATTGAATGTTCTATCCTTAAGAAAACTTTGTATAATTTTAATAACTTCCACTGGGAATTTGAATTTATTCAACTTAAAAATTAGTCCGTTATGCCAAACAGAGTCAAATGCAGATTTAATATCTATCAGAACCATGCCAGTAGATTTTCCAGATTTGAAATTGTTTTGAACCTTTTTTTTAATTTTTAATAATGGCTGAGAGGTGTTGTGTTCTTTTCGAAATCCAAATTGCTGTGATGGCAGTATATCTAAAGTTATCTATAAAGTTTAGTATTTTTTCCTTAATTATCTTTTCTAATATTTTACTCAATGAAGATAGGAGGCTAATCGGTCTGTATGATGTTGGAGTATTAGATGGTTTGTTTGGTTTCAATATTGGAATAGTTTTCGACATTTTCCAACAATTTGGAAAATAACTTGTTTTGAGACAGGAGTTTATAATGGTTGTCAGGTATTTTATCCCTCTTTTCGGCAAGTTTTTTAAGGATATATTGTTAATGCCATCCATACCCGGAGATTTATTATTTTTAAGTTCTTTTATCAGACTGTTAACTTGTTCACTATTGACCAAAAATGTATTTTGCGTGCTGGAGCTAGACGATTGAATCTGTAAGGCAAATATATTTACTTCTGATATTGTAATCACATCACTGAGGTGATTTGTTTTGTTGTGATTAGCAAGAAAGTGTTGGGCTAGAATTTCGCTAAATAATGGGCAAAAAGTTTCCTGTTTTCAGTTCCATGTACGATAAAACGTAATTCCGTGTAAAGAGCAGCAATCAGCTGATTTACAGTGTCTGTTATCAAAGCTCAAATTACAAATTTGATTGAGGACATGATGAAAAAATTAAAGGAAAATAAGTACAAAAGTAACACTATTCTCTTTTGCTTTTACACTTGAAATTGACAGAATTTCGGTGAGGGTATGATATTTGGATAAAGCGAGCACCTCAAAATAATAATAAAAAATTCGATAGCTTTTTAGTTGTCAACATCGGCTTTGTAATCGATAACTTCGGTCCGCGTAGCATTTGAACATACCCCAGAGAACAAAATATTTAACCACGCAGAAATACTTTTTCCGTTTTTGGTCATTTTAAGCAACTTGAGCATTGTCCGTCTGTCTGATGGAGCGCAAGATAACTCTTGAAAAGAGTAACGGATTGGCTTCAAATTTGGTATGTGATAGTCGGGCCTGTTCTGAAATCATGGGATTTGATATCACGGTGGTTTAGTATTATCACCGATTTTAAAATCACTATTGGAGAGTTCAGAAATCGTCTGATTTTGGTATAGTTGGTTTAAATTGATTGTATTTCCGAACACAAATAATGATTTTAAAATCGATGGTGTTTTGAAATAACCGTGATAACAAATCGCGTGATTACAGAACAGGCCCGAGTATTTTTTTCTATCTCAGGCCAATTTCGAAGATGAGCCATATTGGTCCACTCCTTCTAGGAAATCCCTCACAAAGGCTTACAATTTAGAGAAATATTCATTCTCTAATAACTTATATATATTTACTAGAGCCCGACCGAATGTTCGGCTTCGGCTACGGCCAAAACTCGAAATTCGGCCAATATTCGGCATTCGGCCTTAAAATTCGATCCGGTCGGGCTCTAATATTTACTAATTATCCGACTCATCGGTAATTCCTGGCATAGTAATGATATATCCGTCGACATTGCGATAAAAGTCTACAAAAGCAAGCAATGTTTTTGAAACTGAAACCAAAACAACCAAAATAGGTTAAAATTAGGGTCTGCAATATTTTTAAAAGCTTTAGATTTTTCCTAATACATTTAATGCTATGGGTCAGATATGCGTACTGAAGCTTACGCAAATCTTAGTTCTATTGTAATCATCTAG
This sequence comes from Eudasyphora cyanicolor, assembly GCA_963930755.1. NCBI lineage: Eukaryota > Metazoa > Arthropoda > Insecta > Diptera > Muscidae > Eudasyphora > Eudasyphora cyanicolor. Next base: position 45,973,431 of record OZ005734.1, on the reverse strand, counting down.
AATTCTCTCCAATGTCTTAACAAAGAAACAAAGATAGACCTAAAAACTTTCGCGATTCTATAATTTTGCCTTCCTACTTTTGGTATAAAAACCACCATAACTTTTCTCCATGATAGAGACTAGACAATTCCTCAATAAGATTCCGATAGTTTTCCCTTCGTGATTTCCTAAGTTCTTTCTTGTATGTGCGATGATAACTTTTGTATTCATCCCAAGATTGTTCATTACCACTTGTTTTCCGGCATTGAAAGTTTTCCAAGTTTCCTTTCTTAGAATCCTGAGATTCCGATTCCACCATCTTTTATCTTTTGACTTTCCCTGCCTAATAGGGCAAGCTTTCTTTACCTTGTTCAATGCATCATTATTCCTTCACATATTTATTTGATTTCCAGGTCATACTTAGTCGGTTACTGTAGCATTCTTACTTGTCCTTTAATTGGACTCTTATCACCTGGCTTGTCGTTACCGCTATAATGATTTGAATAAAGAATATTACTACTCGTTTGTGGGGCTTTTCCATTCCGTACCGTCCTTTTGAAAACAACAAACCGCATGACATGCCCCTCTGTATGTAATTACATACATACATATGTACATACATCGATACATATTGTTTTTTCCGTTTATTCTTGTTATTGTTGTTGCGTCATTGTGTTCATTTATTGTTGCTACTTTTGGTGTTGTTTACGTTTCATTTCGCATTTTTTGTCCATATTTTAAATTTATTTTTGTTTTGTTACTTTTTCACACCATTTGTTTCACCAATGTTCTTCTTCATAACACACACAGAAGTGCGTTAGCTCCGTTGCCTGCCATTCCCACGCCTCTCTTGCAAACGCCTTTTTTGTTTACTTTAATCGGTGGTATGCTGGTGCCTACATACATACATCCATATGTATATATGCATGCATCTATCTACGCAAGTAGCGTTGTTGCTATTATCGTCTTCTTATTGGACGTTTATTTATTTGACTGACTTGCTGACTGAGTCAATGTTAGTTTTATTTATGTATGTTTGTATGTTGTTGTATATACATATGCCATTATTTTGGCAAAACAAACAAACCAACATATATACATACATACATACCGCACTTTGAAACATACATATCTAATTGGTTGGATTTGTTTTGTTTTTCATAGATTTTGCGTTATGGTGTTTTTTCATTAGCAGATGGTAGCATTGTGATATCTGTCATTTTATCTTGTAAATACGGAATATTGGTTTAAACAGTTATGTATGTCTGGCTCTGCTTAGTTAATGAATTCTATTTTTTTTCATTTGAGCTCGAGCCTGACATTTCAAAAATTTGGATACTAAAAAGGTCCAATAAAAAAAATTATAAACATTTTTTTCATTTATTTAGTGTTTTCATTGTTCGTGGAGGTGGGTAATAAAAAAGGAAATTTCAAAAATATGTTTTTAATACTGATGTATTCATAGGTACATATAAGGTTATAAAGAGCTGATTCTTAATATAAATAAGATTTTCAATAAATCTTTTTTATTTTTGCGATTTACCTGTCCATTATCAGATGTTTCTATACCGAAAATAATGAACATTTCAATCACAAAATCTATTGTTATGGACTAAATTATTATTTTATATTAAAACCTAAGACTTTTTCTTTTTGTGTTGTATAGTGTAATCAGCAAATTTTTAAGAACTCCACCAAATAATAACTAGAACCCCACTACGGAAAAACCGCGCACTCAACTCAGTGACGACAATAAAAACAAACAAACAACCCATGCTTTTGCACCACGTCGCGCGGCCCATCAAAACAATAGCAGCAGAGAGCGAGCAGCGCACCTCACGGCAAAGCAGCGTAGCGTCGACAACTATCGCTAATAAATAAATAAATTAAAACATAAATAATGAAAAGTACAAATAAACAAGTGTCGTCTTCCTTCCCTTGTGACTTGAATCACAAATAGTCATTTGGTTCGACAACTTGACCGGAGAGTATGAAATTCAAATACCGAGAGAGGAAATTTCTTTCGCTCTCTCTCTAATTCTCTACTTATAAAACGGTTGATTCACCATGTCATTTCATTTGCCTAGCAAATAAAAAATGTACCTAAGAAAAAAAAAATGTATAAGAAAACTTCAACCTTGATGACTTTTCTATAGGAAAAGTTAATCGTTGATGACTTCAATAGGTAAAATTTATCATTGATAACTTTTCTACAGGAGAAGTTCATCGTTCATGACTTTTCTACAGGATAAGTGCATCGTTGATGACTTTTCCATAGGTAAAGTTCATTGCTGATGACTTTTCCACAGGAAAAGTTCGTCGTTGATGACTTTTCTATAGGAAAAGTTCATCGTCCCAGATCTATGTAGCTCCTATGCGAAACATAGTGCAGAAACTGAGTACTACTGAATATTACAAAATGACAAATATACGATGTCCTGGATGACAGTTCTGTATTACATATGTATGTCAATGAAACAGTGTTGCCATATCGATACCTCCATTCCAATTATGCTAAGTCTACTTAGCATGTTTTAGAATGGAGGTATCGATATACAGACCAAGTACAGTATAACCCACTATGATTTTTTTAAATATACATATAAACCCAAAGTAAATTTTTTCATATAACAGGTGGCGCAAAAGTAATCCAACCTATCAGAAAATGCTATAAATGGCGCAAAAGTAATCCTCCTGTCAGAAAATGCTATAAATTTTGCGATTGGCCCCTAATGTCAGTTCTGTTTTGACATTTGCGACATTGCACATGCGAAATACACGTTAATAAACAATGTTACGCTACACTGCTCCAGAACGCGGAATATTGCTGACTATTTATTTGACCAATAATCGGTCGGTGACTTTGGCACAAAACATCGAAAGGTTACTTTTGCGCCAGCTTGTATAACTGGTTTTAAATACTAATCCAGGAAGCCAGGTAAATACATACCCTTATAAATACATATTTCAATCCTTTGAGGGGATATCATCAGAGGGACTTATAAATGACACAGTGTGAGCTTGTAGTTGTGGCGATCATCAGTTGTATATATACCAATCTTCAAAGAAATTTGTATATAGGAATTATATACCTACGAAGAAAGCTTACAAAGTCACCCAGCCAAAGCTACAAGCGAGACTTAAATTCACCACTTTTCATTACATGAACATATAATAGATGGCATGTTATAATTTTGGAGATGCATATACAGTGGTGGCCACGAATTTAGCACACGTAGTGCATGTAACCTCTTAAGGCTCATAATTTTTTTTGGTTTAATTTTTTTATCCACTATTTTTTCTGAGATGTTTCTTGTAATGCTCATGATTATTTAGTATTGGTTTTGTTTGGTTATTTTCTTGCATTTCGGTGTTATTCCTTATTAAGTACAACTACTACGAAAAAAAGCTTGTACATTAATTTAGCACAAATTAAATAAATGTATTCACACACAAACAAAAACAAAATTGAGTAATACATCTCACTTAAAACATAATATTTGCCAATATTTTTCACAACTGTTGCACATCTTTTGGGCGTATCCTCTAAGCTGATACCTGCAACACTTCCTAGGGGTTGGGTACAACGTTTTTTTTGAATACTTAACGACTCACGTGATCTGTCAAAAAAAGGCTATTGAAAAAAGTATCTCTACCCTATCTCACCCCATATCACCTCAAAGCAAAGATGAGGGTATATCCACTTCGACAATACACAGAAAGTTCTGCAATTTTGGACGTTCAAATAGGTGATATTTACTATGTACGATTCTACCAGTCCATATTACCGGTAGTAAGTTTCAAATGTTGTGAAGATATCATTTAAAGGTAAAGGTAATGGTGCATCCGATCCGCATATTACCGGTAATAAGTTTAACACTGAGAGCCGGGGGAAAGTAGTTGTCATTATATTAGTTTGTACCATGCCTCATGATGCATTCCCTTATAACTTGGCCCGCCATCAGTATATATGTATGTAAATATAAAGATATGTACGTCTTTTATACTTGGTTAGACTGACGTCTATTTGTCGGATCTGTTGTTTGTGTGGTTCACCTTTTCGTAGTACTCCTCGTGGTAGTCGTCGTCATAATACATGGTACTCGTAATGTAATGCTGATGATGATAAATGCACGCGCATTTATAGTATGTCGTCTTCTCGCGTTTTATTTTGTTTTATTTATATTTTTATTGTATTTTATTTATATTTAATAGATTTGTGTTTTATTTTTATTGTTGTGTTCTATGTTTAATTATTCTTTTTAGGAATACGAGACTATTTTTAGCATTAGTATGGCGGCAACGACGACGGCTGTTGGTTGAGTCGTGTGATTGTTTTAAATTTCTTGGTATTTTGGTCGAATTGCATTTTATACGAGTATTTGTTTTTGTCTTTTTTTTCGTATTGTCTTGCGTGACTGTGTGTGTCGCCTACTCGCCACACACGGGCAACGACGATGACAATATGTTTTGAGCGTGATTCACTCAGTCACTATTCGGCTATTGCAAAGTTTCCATTTACGTGGCGGGAGGAGGTTTTGATTTTCATTACAAGTCAAAATCTGTTCATGAGATGTTCAATTGAAGATTAATGGATTATATTAATAACAAGCCAAATTTTGTTTTCAAAACTTTTTATAATTATTCAATTGCCCTTACATTTGCCAAGGGTATATCATTCAAACTCGTAGAAGCAGTGACATAAGACTCCATATATATCTACAGAAGTCATTGGATTCTATTCCCAACCTCCTGACGTATTCACCAATCAGGCCATGTCCCGTCAGAACTGACGCCTTTTTTTACCTTCTTAGGTCGTTTTTTGGCCACATAGCTACCCTACAGGTGTCGATTTTTGTCCATCTCTCACTGGACAGCCTGACTCTCTCTAGTGCGAGGAGATATTTCTATCTTCTTAAATAGTGTTTTAGCCAGTTTTGTCTAGCTATCTTACAAGTGTCGTTTTCTGTCTATCTCTCACTGGACTGCTTAACTTGTCTTGTCTAAACCAATGCTTGCATATGAACCACTGTGCATGTTTATTTGCAAATTCTTCGAGATTTCACACCTCTCCCGAAGGTGTGAACCTTTGGTATATAGTCTCTCGGTCGGTTACATTGCACTACAACGTGTTGTCTTCATGTGGCCGTAGTTCTTATCCAAATCCACGTTGAGGTACAATTTAATATTAATTTCTCACTGCTTGCAACCTCTCTAGCCACAATATGAATGGATGTAGATTTAGTAGGACTTGTTGTTGTAACCCTTACAGCTTGGAAGCCTATCCACAAGGTCGTGGTTGGGATGGCTTGGACGGTAGCAACCAAGCAGATACTGCTTCGACAGCAAAAATTTGTGTCGTCGCACGGGTATGAACTGCATCTCCTCATGGAGGTGGTCCACAGAAGACATGAGGAGGCACCCTGTCCTAGTTCTTCTTCAACTGCGCCTCTCTCACATTCTATAACCACACTGGTGCTGCATAGTTAACCACATACCGACCTATCGCTTTGTAAGAGGTCAACATGGTTTCTTTGTCGGACCCCCAAGTGCTGCTGGCTAGCTTCTTGAGGACCTTGTTCATACTTCTCATCTTATTGCCGATAGCTGTGACATGCGCGTTAGACCTGAAGAGGCTATCAAATGTTACACCAAGAAGCTTGGGTTAATTGGTGGTAGGAATTCTTGTGCCATCAACTATCACATTGAGTTGCTCCTTCACTTGCGCTGTCCATGCAGTAAACAGTGCGGCAGATGATTTGGTGGCGAATATAGCCAGGTTCCTCGCAGCGAAGTAATTGGCAATCTCAGCCAGTCGACTTAGCATGTTTTAAGGGAGATTGAATTTTTAACTTCTAAATATTTCAAATAGCTGGACCCGGTCCACTTCCTTGCCCCTGATTTAAATTTCCGATCCCGTCCATTTTTGAAAACAAACGATTTGTCACGCCCACATTTGCCCCGCCCAAATGTGGGCGGGGCAAAACCTTCTCAAAACAAATAGCTTTCAAATAAAAGAAAAAATTTTAAAATCTGTCCAGTGGTTTAAGCTTCTATAAAACACATACATACATACAAACATTTTTCCATTTTTATATATATAGAGATAGATAGATTATATTCAGTCATAGTGTTGTGTTTATCCGTCAACCCAATCAAAAGTTATTCACAAAACTGTAAAGCTCATTCGATTTCCAATACAAAGGAATTCCAAACAAATAAAAAATATGATACGATTTCAACGCTGTCAGGTGGTGAGGAACTCCCTGTTTCACTCTACGCGGTTTGAACTTCTTGTTTCTGAATTTCAAATACGACTGGCGCCCACACATATAATTGACGGTCAAACGTTTCAAATTATTCGGGAGGGACGTGTTGACAATGTCCTCAAAAAGCGTGGTGTCTCTGACAGTATCGAGGGTCTTCAATAGGTCAAGCGAGGACGGTCCCGTCACCGGGATTGTTCTGGTTAAAACCGCGGCTTACATTTGTGGATATGGCGTGTACGGCTCGGGAGGATTAACATCTCAAGCGTCTTTGCTACTGGTGAGAGAAGGGAAATATGCCTGTACGATTCTCCCTTACTCGCATCTTTGCCCGGTTTCAGTTGCGGAACCACTCTGCCCATCTTTCAAGCTTCGGGTATTATCAGAGTGGTCAAGGACAGATTGAGGACACTAGTCAGATATTCAACTCCCTGTATGTCCAACGGTTTCAACATCAGCATAGATATTCCGTCAGGACCAAACGTTTTGGATGAATCCAACTGTAAATTGTGGTGGTACTTCTTCGGCTCGTAGAGCATGAATACGACGCATGACTCTCCTTTTCGCCCTGTCACCCCCGGATTGCTTTAAAAATTGCCGGTCGAAACAACACGCGCACTTCTTAGGGTCATTCACAGTGGTAGCACCAAATGTTACTGCCGTCTGATCGTCTTTCCTGCTGGGATTCGAGAGTGACTTAAACGTTGCCCACAATTACCGATACCGAAACTTTTGTTGCACTGCTTCGACTTTCCTTCTGATTTCTTGATTAATTTCCCTGATTCTAGGATGAGCAGGGTTAGAACGACGAATTTCATCACGCTCGTCTGCGAGTCCTGCTGCATCTGCTGGAAAATTAGGTCGTATCTCGGTTATTCGACCAGCAGCGATAAAACAAGCGGCTCGATGATGTCCGGGAATTTCTTCTCAGCTACCCGAACATCTGAGGGGATGGGTAGTTCATTAAAGCTGCGCTTGCTTCTTTCTCTCGTAAGGGTCTCTCCTACTGATTCTGTGTGGTAGAGCAGTGAACAGCACGGTTCACTTTCGTTCCAACACATATAAATACATTGGGACCGTTCGAATATAGTCTGAAGGAGAATTTATTATCTAGAATTATATCTAGAAAATGTTTACTTTCAGAAAAAACTAGCTCAGTTCCCTTTATCATAGCAGGATTCACAGGCGGTATGCCATAAAGTCCAGGGACATAATGTCAGTGGACACTACCAGCAGTGTCATTCATGGAATGTGTTTCCAATTGTCATACACTGAAAGAAAAGTGTACTGAAAATCATTGAAATTTTCTTAACTTTTAAGATTTTTTCTTTGATTTGGCTCCAAAGACAAAGACTTTTAAAATAAGTACATCTTGTACGACAATTAAAGTCATTAATTATCTTTAAATCTGCACATCAAACATATTTGAAAGAATTACGCCTTATACTTCGATGAAAGACTTCACATTTTTAAATCAATTACGGCTTCTGCTTACATTAAATACATAAAATGACTTTAGATTAAGTACATTCATTAATGAAAACAAACACATACTGTACTCTCTACAAGTGTAAAATAAGTTTCGCAATATATTTTTTATTAATTTATTTGTTTAAACATTCATGGTAATTTTTATTATTTTCTTTATTAAATTATTATTTTTTAAAATATTTGATTTCGATAAACAGTTGATTCAGTAGCCATTGTGTTTAGTCTAGTTTTCTTCATATTAGAGGGAATATGAGGATTTATTCTAATGGATAATTAAATGATATTTTGCAAAATTTTTCCTTAAACGAATAGTTCTTTTGTATGAGCTGCGATAGCAAATTTATTATTTGAAAGGAATACTTCTTATTCATTTTGAAGAAGCTAGGCCTCTTAGAGCTGGTGTTTTAAAGCTGAACCTAGCTGAATTATTGGTTTACCAACTACGAAATCGCAATACATGGAGCTGAGATGTCAAGTAATTGTATTTGCCATAACTTATTGTAAAAAAAAATTGGGATTCTATATTATTATAGAGACAAAGAAGTTCTTATGCAGGAGAATATCCTATTCACAAATCAATAACCAGACCAAAATAAAACAAACGAAATCACAATATGTGATGTTTCCCAGACAATTTATTTTCGACTACCTGTGACACAGACTGCCGACAAACAGCCGCCGAAACTGTTGCTTAAGTAAAAATTAGTAAATGTAGAAGTAAAAATGTCAACTCGGGCAAGCGCACACTGTCCCTATCTACCACCGCTCAACCAAAAAATTGAAAACACTCTCAAAATTTCATTGTAACTGTCACTATTATTCTCAATTTGCGACCAAATTGTCTTCTTACAGATAAAAACGATCTCTTAATTTAAAAGATAACTAATCGTTAATTTAAAAATACCAAAAAACTGTACAGAAAATTAAGGGTATATTGTCTTTAAAAAAATTACATGAGAATTTCTACAATTTTAAGGAAAAAATCTTACAAACTATTAAAAAATAGTACAAACTATTAAAATATATACTTGAGTTAATGGCAGTTGTACTACAATCAATTATTATTTCTTTTATTTTATGACGTAACGTTAAAGTCAACATGACATAGTGTTATGGACATCTTATCATAGAGGTCAGGAATTTTACTTTAAACGAATAAAAATTTCTTTGAAATCGAGTAAATTTTCTTAAATTTAAAGAAATTTGTTATTCAAACAAAGACAGATTAAGTCTATGATTTAAGGGCAAACTTGTTTTTAATTTCATGTCAAAGTTTTTTTCAGTGTAAGGTCCATTGAACGTGTCCCATTGTCATAAGATCCATTGAACGTGTTTCCGATTTCTAGCTTTAGCCGTTTGATCTGGGCGTTAATAATCTGTCAGTCACGCAACATTTTTTAGATATTTCTATAGATACATATAATTATCTCGTCAGATACGCTCAATTTAAAATAAACACCTATGTCTATGATGTATGAGGAATTTTGCCACTCAGTGTGTCTTTTTGATACTATGCACCTAGTAGCCGCAACAGACTACCGATTCATCTATACATACGAATATATGTACATTCATACATAGGTATATGACTGCTGTCATTTGAGTGATTCTGACATTCATTAATCGACAGCTATTGAACTGGTGGTGGCGCCATCATATGCATTTCAGCATCATGCGATTTAAGATAAGACGTCAATCTTATTTCAATAAATCATACTGCTATTTTCAAGTGTCAAAAAAATGTCCAAATTCAATACATATGAATAAGAGATAAAATCAGTAAATGAGACAAAACGAATAATGATTGCTCTGCACTGTCTTTTAGCTAGGCATAAAATGGAATTTCAGGAGCTTTTGTATACATTTTCACATGTCAACATTGGATTTGAGCATTTTATTCTGTATTGCAGGAATCTGTAAACCATTGATACATATCGAGAGACTTCATTTAGTTACATATGTATGTATGTATTCAGTATAATCAGCTGTTGTTTACAGCTTTCTATCAAATTTGTTTCACTTGAGGTTATTCACTTACATACATTTTGTTTTGACTTTCTCTCAGAGAGTACCAATATTTGTACTCTCTCAAAAATAGTTATTAGATCATTTTCACAGGAAAAATTTACGAACAGGCCTATGACTAATTTCACACTTTTCTCTTTCCACTGTTGTCTGCATATTTATAAATATCGGTTATTACATATTTTCTTATTTGTAGATAGATACCAATCAACAAACGATTCACACATTCAAAACCGTTCCTCAATTTGTTTGTCACTTGTGTGTTTTTTTCTTCTTTTTGTTTTTGGAGGTGTCGGATTTCCGGTTTTAACAAAACGAACGAACGACACATGTGGGCCATAAATTTTGTTGATATTCTTCAGACGTCCGTCCAAACACACCGACATTGTAATGATGTTCATATTTAGCAATTCTTAATTCTTCTTAATTGTGTTGTTTTTGTTGTTATTGTTATGAATTATGTACTGATAATTGATGGGGTGGTGATTGCTTGGATGTGTGTGGCCAGATTTGTTAGTAGCACTATGCGACAACAAAAATTAGGCATCCGAGGCACAGACTCAATCATATAGTCGTGATTTTGTTTACATTTGCGTGAGTAACGAACGTAAAGAAATGATTTTCAAACGCGAAAAAATTGTTTTCCGGGTCTTTTTTGAACTTTTTTCTGTAGCGATCGATATTATTTTAAAAAAATCGGGAAAATCGTTCTTAAAATACGCAAAAATATCAACCGTTGGGACGGATAGAGCACCTCAAAATAAGAAGAAAAAATTATGTGCATGTTATCGATATCTCGGTTAGTTATCGAGTTATCGTAAAAAATTATGCAAAATGAACTTAATATGAGAAAAAATGAAAATAAAATCGTTCGATGATTACATTAGTAGTTTCGAAATATCGAAAATAAAAATCGACAACTAACTTTGTTATGGATCAGAATTTTAAAAATTATCCTATGAATTTTATTTTTGCTCCTAATTGTTAAAATAACATATCGCTATCACCTATATATTAAAAAAAAACAAAATTTTATGGGGATTTAAAAAAAAATTGAGAAAAAAACATTTTTGCGTTTTATGAAATTTTTAATTGCTCTTGGACGGCTGAACCTATTTTTACAAAGTTATAGTAAGATATCGTCGAAACCGCAGAACCGATGTAAAGACTTTAAAAGAAGCGGAAGGCTACTTAATTTAGGGTTATTTAAATCATTACTTAAACAATTCGGATAAACGGTTATCGAGTTGTGCTAAAATATGTGTTTCAACCTCTTTATTTTGGGCATATCGCGGTTTTCGCGACCTCAAATATTGATGCAATGTGTGGATGATATGATTTTGAAGTGACATTTCGGCCATTTGTAATGTGTAATGATCAGTCATTGTATTCAGTAGTGTTTACAATTTCATCATGGAGAGATATACGCAAGAACAATGTTTACAATTTATTCAGTTTTATTATCAAAATAATCGTTCTCCAATTGCAACTTTTCGTGTGCTAAGTCAATTTTTTTTAAATCCAAAAAAACACTTTCCAGTCGACCTACGACCTTGACACCCATGAGCAATATGTTTGCTATCGTTAAGAGCTATCTTTTTACCATTGACCGATTGTGGTTACGTGCCACACAGCAACTGGACCAATTGAATTGTTGCGAGAAAAGTGTGGAAATTCGATTATTTCAAGAAATTGTGATATTGAATGGCCTCCAAGATGTTGTGATTTAACACCATTAGACTAGTTCTTGTGGGGTTAATTGATGTCATTGGTCTTTCGAAATAAACCAGACTCTCTTCAAATCTCCTCACAGTAGAGAGGAAAAGACTACGTTAGTGTCAGTTCTGACGCGACATTGAGTCTAATGAGACACTCTCCAGTTTGCTAGTTCAGAGTCAGCCAAGTTTGTCATTGTGATGTCTATCACTTCTGCTTTGTCTCTTCTCTGGAAATCAGGTTTTTTTTTGCAAATTTTGCAAATATATATATATATATATATATATATATATATATATATTTAACTTCTACAGTGAGCATAGGGCCGTAACAAGGTTTTTCCAAAAAATGTCAATTATTTTTCGGTCTTTGACTTCATGCCAGTTTACATGTGCATCCGATAGTTGTTTCATTATTTGGCGCGGGTCTTCCTACCCGCCTACTTCCTTGCGGGTTCCACTCAATAGCCTTCCTGGCGGTATCTTCTTCTGAAACTAGAGTGTATGATGAAATAAAAAAAGTGTATGATGAGATCAAAAATTGACTCACCTTAATGTCGATTCTACCCCATTGAGAATGGTGAGTGTTGGCATAGCATCTGACACTTTCATTCGGAGGTTCTTGTTCTTCATACGACATACAAATATACTGAGGTAAACAGCATTACTGGAATTATATAGAATTGCTTTTAAATCTTTTGTACCCACTGCACAAGAGTTTTTTCCTCCTCTTAATTCTTATATTAGGTACTGGATTAGAGCAATGTCAACATAATATAGGGTGATCCATTTCGAGGTTCGCTTCTTTTTTAAAGAAAAAACACAGAAAATTCAAATTAAATGGGGAATGTTTATTATCATCTGAAAGAACATTCTTTGGCATTTATTTTTTGAAGATTATATCTATCAAATGTTGGCCGCGGCTATGTCTCAGATGGTCCATCCGTTGAGTCGAGCATTTCGACTGGTAACTGGCGAATGACACGCGTGATGTTTTGCTCCAAGGCCTGAATCGAAGCGGGTTTGTCCGCCTAAACTTTAGACTTCACATATCCCCACAGGAAAAAGGCTAACGGTGTGATATCACACGATCTTGGTGGCCAATCGACCGGCCCAAAACGTGAAATTATCTGCTCACCGAAGCGTTCTCTCAATAAATCCATTGATTGATGCGATGTGTGGGAAGTTGCGCCGTCTTGTTGAAACCAGATGTCGCCGAGATCACGAGCTTCAATTTCAGGCATCAAATAGTCGGTTATCATGGCACTATAACGGTCGCCATTGACGTTACGTTCTCGCCGGCATCATTTTTGAATAAATATGGACCGATGATTCCGGTACGTCGGATCGGGAATCGGTCAGTGGCAAAAAGATAGCTCTTAACGAGAGCTAAAATATTGCTCATGGGTGTCAAGGTCGTGGGTCGGCTGGAAAGTGTTTTTTTTTGGAACGATTATTTTGATAATAAAACTGAATAATGTGTAAACGTTGTTCAGGCGTAAGTCTTTCCATGATGAAATGCCAAACAATACTTAACAAATATAACATGACAGCATGACACGACTCACACGTGACCTGTAAAAAAAGGCTATTGAAAAATGTATCTCTACTTAGATCACCCTATATTTGGTGAGTGAAAGAAGGAGTTCATCAGAGGGAGTGATGCGGATAAACCTGCATTACGATTAGATTTTCCATCTTCGGTTTTTTGGCGTCTAAACCAGATAGTTTGCACCCAAGCTCTAAGAACTCCTCCACGAGCTCTAAGAACTCCTCTGATCGCACATAATACCCACTCTTAGAAGCAGACCATCATGACCAGCATAAACTTTTGAAATTGGAATTGTCCATTGGTCTGTGCAGAGTCCGAAGTTTAACCATAGCACAGTGCTATTATTATTTTCATGGAATTTAAAAACCCAATATGACTAGGAGATGTTTGTCACTGCTTTAAGACTTTATGGTTAATGCATAGTGTATTTGGGTAGATAGTTAAAACTTTAGGTTAGGGTGGCAGCCGTATTTTTTATACCAGCTCACATAGACCAGTTTAGGTCCCTTTGCCTATCCACTACTAACAATTTAAAGGCAACGATCTGGTAACATCGCTTACAGCTGATAAATCATCAATAGCAAAATTAGAAATGAGCAAAACAGTGACTCGATTGATGACCGACCGGCTCTCTTTCGCACGAAAAAGGCGAATACTCTTTTATGGCAACTCATTAATTTTTAATAGTGCATAAAATTATGAATGAATTGAAGTAAATAAATACTATACTTTACAGTACGAGTGTGTGTGGTGTGTGTATGTACGTTGCATGTTTTTGTTGTTTATTTCTTTTTATTTTTTGGTGTTTTTTGTTTATAATTTAAAATTAGCGTAACTAATTGAAATTTATGTCACGTCATTTCTTCTGTTTTGTTTTCATTCTCTGTTGTATTCTTGCTCTTTTCAGATAATTTCTACATCACAATAAAAACATAATTTCTTCGGACTCACAAGAAAGTCAAAAAAGGCCGATAATTTTGTTTTTGGGGGGAATCCAAGTGAACGACAAACGACCGAGTTACACACCAGCCCCCCTTGCACACCAGGCCCCCTCCCCTAGACGACCAACATTGAGAGATACTCGCACGACTTGGTAGCAGCAACATAGGATTGTGTCAATATTCGGAAGGAATTTTATGTGTGGGAGTATCATTGTCGCCAGCCACTACTATCCAAACACATCCATCCAACCAACCAACCACCCATTCCAAGAAACAGCAAACGGCAGCGGCACGGCACAACACAACACATCAAATGAAAACAAAACAACTGTGCTGAGATTCCTCGGAAAGCAAACTGGAAAAGCAACACATAAATTGTGGATTTAAGAAAGAGCAGCGAGGCAACCCGTTTTAGGCGGTAGTTCTTAAAATATTTTCACCTTCACGATAAAATAAGATAAGAAAGAGAGCACTTTAAGAGGCCTAGAGAGAGAAATAAGAAAACTCTTAAAGTACTTCTCTTCAACCATTGCCTTTTTTGTTTCCTTTGGGAGTGTCAAAACAAAATATAAACATACAGGCAGAACAGCGTACCAAGTCATCACCGACGGTTATGGGTGGCAATAGCACGGCTGCCTTTAGCATTGGCGGCTACATGGGAGGTGGGTGTTTCTCAATAGTATTTGTTACTTTACATTCCGATAATGATGTTGTTACTAACATTTAAATAATTTAAACAAAATTAATCAATCATTAAAATTAAATAAAATAAACGTAGCAACATCAATGGCAAAAATTTTTAAAAATATGTTTCTAAATTCTATCCAAATCCATTCCCATTCAGGTGGAAGTGCTGGCAGTGGTGGTAGTGCTGGAGGAGCTGTTGGTGGCGTTACATCCGATCTAGTACCCAGTGGTTCCTCTTCAACACCCGGCATACCGTATTCATGCGGCATTAGTTGGGATGAATTCTCGGAGCGTCATGCTCGGGTTGCGGCAGCGGATTTTGCCAAAGCCTGTATTAGTTATATAAATGGCGGTTTGTCACCGGAGGAGGCGCGTAGTTTAACCTATCGAAATTTTGGTCAAAAATTCCTTGATTCGTTTGCGGAACACTATGAAAAAGAATTTCTGCGAAGGCGTAGTAATCTGAAGGTATGTGATGTGATGTTTTGATATTTTTCATATATGTATGTATAGTAACCTGTTCTCCGAAAAACTGCATTGATAATTTAACTAGCAAAGACACAAACCCTTTTTATACCCTTGTACACTCCCAAACTGTGGTACAGGTTACTACGACATTTTGCATTTGTTTTTATCATCTAAAAGGATAGGATATAGATATAAATTGTTTTTATATCGATCGGCTTAGAATCTATTTCTGATTCATCTTATCTATGTCCGTAGATGTAATCAAAGTACAGGTCGAAATTATGCTTCGATTACTATGAAACCACTGGCAAGCACTTATTTTCGACTCAATGATGATACCGATTTAAATTTATGAAAACCGCTTTATTTTTAGTCATAGATCTCCATGTACATATGGGGTAGGTATATCATGACAAGTGAGTCTATTTTTAAAATCGAAGTCTTCTGATCGTACACCAAGTTAAGTCCTATTGGATAGTAGTTATGACACAAAATGTCAAATATATTTTTTGTGAACTTTTTTTTGCAAAATTAAACCTTGTTTCAAAATTTTTGTCAAAACCCATTTTAATATTTTTTGCTCAAAACAAAGCTATTAGTGAAATGGGACTTGTTATTTATCAAAATAAGATAAACCTCTAAAAAGAATTGTGTTTTAACCACATAAGGGTTTTCCAACAAGAGGTGTTATTTTGGTATTCAAAGAAAAATGCCATTTTTTGAGATAAATGATCGGGTCCCAGCAAAAGCTCCCATTACCAGGTAACCTGGCGGTAAGTGAAATTCAAAATAAATAATGACTTACCATTTAGCCAACCTTCAGATTATTTTTACATGGGCATGATATTGGAGGAAAGTACTTCCATGCAAGCATACGAAGAGCTAACAAATAACTACTTACCCCCACGATTACGAAGATCCAACATATAAGTAGTTATTATTGTAATTTTAATAAGGGGTTAAATAACACCTTATCAGTAACGATTTTCATAACCATTTACTCATCATATATAATTAAATACGACGAGAATATTTTTTACTCGGAATATTCCCATCAAAAACATGTTAAGTACATGTCATTGTACATTGCATTAGCATGTAAGACATGTCATTACCCTCTGCATTACATGTAGTCAACAAATAATGACTTACTTATATTGACAAAGATATGTAATTGTAAGTCAATTTAAGATGGGTATTGTAAAATATGCAACAACAGTTTTTATTGAAGAAAATTTGATTTGATAAGAAAATAAAAATTGGCGTTGTCGCATATTTTACAATACCCGACTTAAAATAACTTACAAATAAGTACATATTTATGTCAATATAAGTAAGTCATTATTTGTTGACTACATGTAATGCAGGGGTTAACGATATGTCATTACCTGGTAATGCAAGTGGTAATGACATGTACTTACCAAGTTTTTGCTGGGGTGTTTATTTCATAATAAAGAGGAACAACATCAGTCAAATGGCCACCACGACCACGCTTAGAGGACCATATCCTTTTCATGAAATTTTCCATAACCAAATCGCAAAGTGGCTGCCCTATGTCCTCGATAGCCTCACGAATTCTATCTTTGAGGTCTTGAATCGACGCTGGGCTGTTGGCGTATAAATTATCTTTCACGTGGCCCCAAGATGTTAAATCACAAAATCTCGGTGGCCAATTGTGATCACCTCTTCGACAGATAACACGGTCCGGAAACTTTTCGCGTAACAGAGCAATGGTTTCGTTGCTTGTGTGGCACGTAGCGCCGCACAGTGTCGTGATTTCATATAAGAGGTGGCCAAAAATAGAAGGAGCCGTCGCAGGTGAATGAAATTTTGCATAAGTCGTTTTTTTCGGTCGGAAAGGAAAAAAACAAAGTTTTGGAAAAATTGACTAAAGGACAGATATAGCCCCCATATATATGTTTTGTCCGATTTATCTCTTTAGCCCTATATAAGCTGTACTTTACATCCAATCGTTTTGAAATTTAGCATAGAAGAGTTTCTTGACCCATAGACCAGTATTGCCGAATTTGAAGAAAATCGGGTCAGATCTAGATAAAGCTCCCATATATATGTTTAGTCCGATTTGGCTACAGAACGAATCGTTTGTAAAGAAAACAGGCTCAAATTTTTAAGTTCACCTTCATTTTCAATTTTGATTTGTTTTTAATTTATTTTTTATTTTTTGGATTTTTATCACATATGCATTTTGGACATAATAGTAAATGTTCAAAAAACGATTTAGTTTTCCATAATATATTTACAGCAAATCATAATACATTTTAACACATTGTGAAATGAACTTTTTATTTATTTGAGATAATATGTAATAAGTACAGATATATTCGTAAGTACGAACAAATATACTACTCACTATGCTGTTAACTTTTGGTCTAAAATTGTCCATTTGTGTGGGAGGTACCAAAAAGAGAGTGGCCACTTCTCCCATTTTTCTTGCCGTGTTAGCGACTAGCAAACTAATACTATGTGTGAAATTTCAGAAGATTCGAGTAAGTAGTATAGAAGTTATTAAAGAATCAATATTTCACTTAAAGTTAACCCTTTGTGGGGGAGGAACTAGAAGGAGTGGACCAATATGGCCCATCTTCGAACTTAGCCGGATATAGACAAAAATATAACCGCACACCAAATTTGAAGTCAATCAGTTACTCCTTTCAAGAGTTATCGTGCGCACCAGTCAGCAGACAGACTGACAAACAGACACACTGACGGACGGATGGACGGACGGACATTGCTCAAATGACTTAAAATGACCCAAAACGGATATCCGCCGAACATACTTAGGGTCTTAGGTCACTCCTTCGATGTGTTACACTTTTGGCTCGTAGCAAATGATATATACCCTCCTCTCTAAGGTGAGGGGATAAAAAGATTCACCAATAAAATTTGTGCAGAGCTGTGCAGCTGAGACTTATATATGCTAAAATACATACTTATAGCTAAAAAATATCAAAAAATTGGAGAGATGTTTTTTGATGTTTTTTTTTAATTGTCTACGCAAGTTTGTGTATATTGTCAAAACCTGACTTCACACCAGACCTGTCTTCTTTCTAACGGTACATCACATATGATCAATATTTGTAAACTATAACAGTGTTGCAATTGTAACAATATGTATCACACTTGCATTTCAATGACATTTTGTACCAACCGTTAACAAAAAATTTGAATTTAACCTCTTGTTACTGGATACGAAATTTCATTGTGTTTCTTAACAATTATCATTTTGCAAACAAACTATAACTTTGAGCCACAATAACTCAAAAACTGCTCAATATTTTTGGATAATATTTTACACTTTTTTTAGTTGTTGTGTTTTTCATAAAATTGTGTAAAAAAAAATCAACAATTCCAACATCAGCTCTCACCATTTTTGGCCACGCTCGTGACACTGTGCGCCGTCTTGTTGAAAGTAAACGTTGTCCAGATCAATACCATCGAACTCCGACCATAAAAAATCATTAATCATCTCTCGATAGCGCAATCCATTCACCGTAACTGTTGATCCAACCTCATTTTCAAAAAAGTAAGGTTCAATGACCTCGCCGGACCATAAACCGCACCAAACAGTCACACGTTGAGGTTGGGTTTTCCGAGCCCCAGATGCGACAATTTTGCTTGTTGACGTAGCCACCGAGGTGGAAATGGGCCTCATCGGTCAAGATGATTTTTCGATGATTTTCGAATTTTAATAATTTCAATGCGTTGTTGAATCGTGTATCGTTCCATTTTTAGAAATGGCGTAGTTTCTATTTGTCAAATGTCAAAGAATAAAAGCTTCAAAAGTGACAGCTACCGAAATACCGGGTGATTCAAAATAACACCTCTTGTTGGAAAACCCTGTATTTTAGCATAACTGGGAACCTTTTATCGTAATTGGTTGAGGAAATTGGTTAATTAGCTACAACTTTTTGAATTATGCTTTACAATAAAAAATGAAAATATAATAATTATGACATTTTCGACGTTTTGAAGAGGATCTAATTAAAAAAATTTTAAAATGTTCTCAAAAATTTGATTTTTCGCAATATCTTTGAAACTGCAAATGGGATGAAGAAATTATATTAGAAGATTATTTTATTTAAGCATTCCCGAAACAATTACGGTTAATGGTTCTCCAGTTTGCTAAAATATATGGTTGATCTTCAAGTTTTTAGAGAGCTATCTTTATTTTGATAGATACCAGTCCCATCCCCGGTGTTGCCAGACGAATTTGACCGAAAAACGTCAAAATTGGGGTACAAAAATCGTCAAAATAAATTTTCGAAATCGTCAAAAAAATCGTCAACACAAAAATCTACCAGAAATGTACAGCTTTTGAGTTTTTTATGAGGAAGGACATGTTTCGGAGATAGATATGTATTAATTAGTACTCTCAAATGATTATTGGTGTTCCTCAAAGTGATCTTAAAATTAATGTTGTTGGCGGATCTCACATTCTAGAACGACATTAATAATTACATAAATTTGGCGGGAAACATATCTCATACATATTAATTTCTTACGTTTGAAAATAGTCTTGCTCATATATTATTTATTTTTATATGTCATGAAAGCCACTAGCTTTAAGTTATTGGGACGAAGTTTGGCAAAATGCATGTAACAACTCACGTCAACAGGGTCCATTGTTTTATACAGCCCCCATACGAAGGTTCCAATAGATTCAACTTCTTGAAGCATTAGAAATCACTAGTACCAACCGATTAGACTGAATTTTGACAATTAAATATTATCTAGACAACTCAAAGGGTGACTGAAATTTGGTTATTTGTGATTACTGTTACCTATAATTATTCATATGAGTACTGACCTCATTTGTCAACATTTTGGTATAGCTCCCACGCGATGTGACTTTAAGCGCGTTAGAAACCACAAATACCAATCGATAGGCCTAAAATTCGGCAATTCGTATTTTATTATACCCAGAACCATTTCAAGGAGCAGTGACCCCATTGGACCATATTTAGATGGAACGATTCGTTGGAATAATGTCCTAGGTTCACGTTTTGACGTAGCCCTTACTTTACCTAAAAAATTTCACTGTAATTTCCTCTGCCAATTTTACATCTTAACTAAACTTTAGAGATTTTTCTTGTTATGTGATTGAGTGCGATCCATAAAATTTGAGACATTTTCTAAAATTTCTGATTTTTATTTTAAAATGGTAAATGGGAGATTAAATATATCCCGAAGGCATTATAAAAAATTGTTAATATAAGAACAATTTGTGAAGTTTTCCTTACTTTTTCCATATCATAAAAAATCGTCATTTCGGGGCAAAAATCGTCAAATCGTCATGTCCTATTTTTTTGTCCTATTTTCCTATCGTCAAAATGGCGATAAATCGTCATTTCTGGCAAAACTGCCCATCCCACTAATAGACTACAAAGCTCTTAAAGGAAATGACCTAAGCTTCGTTTTGAGCAAGAAAAAATACCAAAAATAAAAAAGGTACGGTTAGGTTAAGAGTGGCAGCCTGTAAAACCGACTCACTTAAACTATACAGTACATAGTGTTACCACAGGGACGTAAGGGAAAACGCAATCTGTCCATAGTCCCTCCCGTTGAACCAATTTGATTGCTTTAAAATGCCTAAAAGATGGCGGATTCCAACATCAGAGAAAGAACAGCCCAATGTTGTATGTCACCTTCTGGAGAGAGTGGGACACAGAAATCTATTTATTCTATTTATTCCTCCTTCCTCAATGTAATTATGCAAAACCTTTAATCTCTCTGCGTGCCGTCCAATAAGACAGTGATCTGACATGACAGACACGATAAATGAGACGTCCGTTCTCGACAACGACAGCAGTGCTTAGGGGCGTTTTCTAGGCCGGGCCACATCAGCCTGTAATGTATGCAGATCCTGACTGGTGACCACCTGTAATTTGTTGCCATAAGTGAATTTTCTCTCAAGAATAGCATGCAGACCGCTATAAGGCATGTCCACATATTTCAGGTGCCCTGGAGCGTGTAAGGCAGTTCCTAGTCTTGCAAGTTCATCTGCCTTGCAATTCCCCGATATGTCCCTGTGGCCCGACACCCATATCAGGTGAATATGAAGCTGTTCAGCTATCTCGTTAAGAGATCTGCGACAGTCGAGGGCAGTTTTTGAATTCAGGATTATAGTTTCCAGCAACTTGCTAGCAGCCTGACTATGAGAGAAACTATTTAAACGGTTTTGGTCAGCACATTAATTTTCTGTCATTCCGCTACCTCTTTAATAGCTAAGATTTCTGGCTGGTAAACACTACAGTTATCTGGCAGTCTTTTTGCAAGTGATGGCTCAAGTTGCTCAGAAAATACGCCAAAGCCCACTTGTTTATTGAGTTTGGAACCGTCAAATTTCCTCTGTCCTGGGATACGTCCATTCCATTCTGATCTATCAGGTATAAGAGTGAGATACTTCTTGTCAAAGGGTGGTTCAGTCACATTGTAATCAAGAGTGCCCGGAAGGTCATGCATTCCGCAGAGCTGTCCACCAGACGACAATGCCGAACAGCATTATTTTTTTTATTTTTTTTTTTGCGAACGGTCACAACTCTTACCCGCCATTTCCGACCGAGGGTCCACATCCCCATAACGTAGGAATTGCGTTCACACCATGATACGAACCATGGCGGGTTAAAAGTAGAGGGTGGAATACCAGCTACAGAAAAATATCAAAATGCTTATATATGTACGAGTATATATATTTATTTGATTATTCCATTCAGTAATACTAAAGTCTCTAAGGCCAAAAAATGCATTACATTGCAACTAATTCCTAAGTAGCATCTTAAAAATAAAAATAAAAATATATACATACTAGTTTCATATACGATATATAAAGGGTTTTCCAACAAGAGGTGTTATTTTGGTGTTCAAAGAACAATGTAATTTTTTGAGATAAATTCATAATAAAGAGGAAGGTATACCGTTAATAATGAAAAACAACATCAGTCAAATGGCCACCACGACCACGCTTACATGACCATATCCTTTTCATGAAAATTTCCTATGCCCTCGATAGCCTCACGAATTCTATCTTTGAGGTCTTGAATCGACACTGGGCTGTTGGCGTAGACCTTATCTTTCAAAGGAAGAAGTCGCAAGGTGTTAAATCACAAGATCTCGGTGGCTAATTGTGATCACCTCTTCGAGAGATAACACGGTCCGGAAACTTTTCCCGTAACAGAGCAATGGTTTCGTTGCTTGTGTGGCACGTAGCGCCGTCTTGTTGAAAGTAAACCTTGTCCAGATCAATACCATCCAACTCCGACCATAAAAAATCTTTAATCATATATCGATAGCGCAATCCATTCACCGTAACTGTTGATCCAAGCTCATTTTCGAAAATGTAAGGTCCAATGACCCCACCGGACCGTAAACCGCACCAAACAGTCACACGTTGAGGATGGAGAGGCTTCTCAACAATAACTCTTGGGTTTTCCGAGCCCCAGAGGCAATTTTCTATTTTTCAAATTTTATTAATTTCAATGCTTTGTTGAATCGTGTATCGTTCCATTTTTAGTAATGGCGTAGTTCCTACTTGTAAAATGTCAAAGAACAAAAGCTTCAAAAGTGACAGCTACCGGGTGATTCAAAATAACACCTCTTGTTGGAAAACCCTGTATTATGGTGTTGAATTTATTATTTATTTATTAAAATTTTTCGTTACCTTGAGGCTTCGGATGAACTTTCTACGCCACTATAGAAATCTATCCAGGATTTATTTTTATTATTTCTTAACTTTTTTGTTCTGCTTGAGTTCTTCCTTATATGTGTCCAAGTCCTGTGGGGCTCTGGTGGCCTTTGCCTTACCAACATCACTTAGACGTTTTCATATTTTGTATTTTAGACAACATTTCCTATCATATTACACTACTCATACACAAAGTGAGGGAATAACTTAGTCGGTTTACCCGACTGACATTTTCTTACTTGTGTACATATAATTATTTAAAATAATTGATTTACATTTTATTTTCGTATTTTCCTATTTTTTCCCCTAGGTCGGCAATGGTGTTCTAGAAGAACCAGAATATAACGAAGAACAACCAAAAATCTTCCAAAAAACATTCTTTCGGCGGCTATCGTTTAAGGGACTACGAAAGGGCAAGGTTTGCTATCATGTTGCCATGTTGTAATCCCAACATACAATTTTTTTACAAATTTTATCGCATACATTGTTGGGGAACAGTCATTTAAAAATGTGTTATCATTAGAATTTTCTATTCTTACAGACACTTTTTCACAAAAGTTCCGACGAAGAGGGCTCAAGTAAACATAATAAAAAATTTGCCAAAATTGTTGTGGAATGTCAAAAGGAAGGTATAGTCAATAATCTAACGCCCGAAAGTTTAGATCAACCGACTGGAACACAAAAATGGGAAAAATGTCGATTATGTTTGGTAAAAGCGGTAGGAGGATTTATGTTGGAGTTTTATATGCCACCAAAAGCGGCCAAGGTAAGAAACGACAAAACAAAGCTTTGAGGTCTTCCTCTATACTAAAGTCGAGCTCTGAGGTCTTTCTCAACGCTAGAGTCGAGCTCTGAGGTCTTCCTCTATACTAGAGTCGACCTCTGAGGTCTTCCTCTATACTAGAGTCGACCTCTGAGGTCTTCCTCTATACTAGAGTCGACCTCTGAGGTCTTCCTCTATACTAGAGTCGACCTCTGAGGTCTTCCTCTATACTAGAGTCGACCTCTGAGGTCTTCCTCTATACTAGAGTCGACCTCTGAGGTCTTCCTCTATACTAGAGTCGACCTCTGAGGTCTTCCTCTACACTAGAGTCGACCTCTGAGGTCTTCCTCTATACTAGAGTCGACCTCTGAGGTCTTCCTCTATACTAGAGTCGACCTCTGAGGTCTTCCTCTATACTAGAGTCGACCTCTGAGGTCTTCCTCTATACTAGAGTCGACCTCTGAGGTCTTCCTCTATACTAGAGTCGACCTCTGAGGTCTTTCTCTATACTATAGTCGACCTCTTAGGATTTCCTCTATACTAGAGTCGACCTCTGAGGTCTTCCTCTATGCTAGAGTCGATCTCTGAGGTATTTCTCTACACATGAATCTAACTCTGAGATCTTCCTCTATACTAGAGTCGACCTCTGAGGTCTTCCTCAATACTAGAGTCGAGCTCTGAGGTCCTTCCTCTATACTAGAGTCGACCTCTGAGGTCTTACTCTATACTAGAGTCGACCTCTGAGGTCTTACTCTATACTAGAGTCGACCTCTGAGGTCTTATTCTATACAAGAGTCGACCTCTGAGGTCTTACTCTATAATAGAGTCGACCTCTGAGGTCTTACTCTATACTAGAGTCGACCTCTGAGGTCTTACTCTATACTAGAGTCGACCTCTGAGGTCTTAATCTATACTAGAGTCGACCTCTGAGGTCTTACTCTATACTAGAGTCGACCTCTGAGGTCTACCTCTATACTAGAGTCGACCTCTGAGGTCTTACTCTATACTAGAGTCGACCTCTGAGGTCTTACTCTATACTAGAGTCAACCTCTGAGGTCTTCCTCTATACTAGAGTCAACCTCTGAGGTCTTCCTCTATACTAGAGTCAACCTCTGAGGTCTTCCTCTATACTAGAGTCGACCTCTGAGGTCTTCCTCTATACTAGAGTCGACCTCTGAGGTCTTCCTCTATACTAGAGTCGACCTCTGAGGTCTTCCTCTATACTAGAGTCGACCTCTGAGGTCTTCCTCTATACTAGAGTCGACCTCTGAGGTCTTCCTGTATACTAGAGTCGACCTCTGAGGTCTTCCTCTATAATAGAGTCAATCTTCAAGGGTCTACTCTATACTAGAGATGACCTCTGAGGCCCCCCTTCTATACTAGAGTCGACATCTGCGAATTCTAATGTTTTTTTTTTAATCTTTTTATACAATTTTTAGCCTCGTTGTGGTGTCTTTTGTTTCCTAATTTCGGAGGCTCGTGAAACTACAGCTTTAGAAATGCCCGACCGTGAGAATACATTTGTCCTGAAGGCCGACAATAACATGGAATATGTTATCGAAGCACAGAGTGCCGAGGACATGCGCAGCTGGCTCAAAACTATACGCTATTGTATGCGTACACCGCCCACACAACAGCCTACAACCGATACAGAGGTAATGGCCGCAGCTATGCAAGCATCGCCGATCATAATCAATCCAAATTCAGCAACTGGTGGCACTACAAACAGTAGCCTCCTGAATGCAGTACAAAATCCACAGTATCATCAACAGAATGCTATGGGCTCAAATGGTAATGTGGCGCCCAGTAGTTCACTCTCGGAAAATGCTCTCTCGTCAATAGCAGCTGGCGTTGGTGTGGCCGATTCTGCAACAGATATTGCCTGCACAGCTGCCGGCCACAACATAAACGATGTACAACATCGGCGTGGCGAGCAGCGTCTCTCCTCCTCTAGCAATATTGAGCCATGTGACGGTTTTCAGGATCCTGATGCCGATGTTAATGTCGCCGATATAAGCAATGAAATGCGTCAATATCCCTGGTTTCATGGTACTCTACCCAGATCGGATGCAGCTCGTATGGTATTGCAAAACGAAGCTCAAGGTCATGGTTTCTTCCTAGTACGTCAGAGTGAGACGCGCAAAGGTGAATTTGTGCTCACCTTTAACTTTAATGGGCGTGCCAAACACTTGCGCATGACCCTCTCGGATAAGGGCCAGTGTCGTGTGCAACATTTATGGTTCCCCTCCATACAGGAAATGTTGGAGCATTTCCGTCACAATCCTATACCATTGGAATCGGGTGGTACATCAGATGTTACCCTTACCGAATATATACACAATCAAGGAGTTCCTTATAATGTCCATGCCGCCGCAGCACCGGTTGATAATAATGGCGGCGGCGGCGGCAGCGCTGCAGTGATGGATGGTGGTGGGGGTGGTGGTGGAGCCACATATACTGTTCCAACGACTATGGCTGGTTCTTTGCAACAAACGCAGCAGCAACAACAACAGCTACAACAACAGCTACAACAACAGCAGCAACAAACAACACAGCCACAACAACAACTTCAACAGCAAGATCCATCACCGAGACATGTGAGATAGCCTAAATTTTGGAGTCAATTCAGTGTCAGTGATGATTTTTTATTTTATTTTTTTATTTCATTATTGTTTTTATTTTGTTTCGGTTATTGTTTTTGTTTGGGTTGTATACTTACGTAGGGTTTTGCTGGTGAGAAGAGAGCGTTTCTTTTGACCCAAAGGAAAGCGGATATTTTATTAGATGAAGATCCCGCTTATCTCTACGATTTCAAATTCTTAATAATTTGAGTTTTTCTTCAAAAATATTGGAAAATTAAAGAAAGAGAAAGCCGATTTTTTTTTAGAAAAAAAAACGTTATTTTACCTTTCTGGGTAACGTATGAGAAATACTTCTATGTTCGTATAATTGCGAATTTATTCTGCATTTATAATGTTTTTAACACGACATCAACGCTACCATTTGAAACGTTTTTTTTAATAGTTTCTTTCTTCACATGGAAGAAAGAAACATATAATATATAGCAAGAAGGAGTGGGCCGGCATATGGCACATCATCAAACATAGACTAAGCTTGCTTGAAAAAATTGAAGTCATCTCTTTTCAAGAGTTTTTCAGCCAGCCAGACACAGTTCAAATGATAAAATGTAAAAACAACAGTAGTCCCAAACAAATATACGGTCTTCGGTCATTCATTCGATGTGTTACGCTTTTGGTCCATAGCAAATTATAAACATCGTAAACAATGGATAGCCACATCTACTTGTTTCACAGAATAACCGTAAATTTATATATTTCCTGAAGAGATATCACAAAAATGTATATACCATTGGAAAGTCGCATTGTGATCGACCGATGCTGTGATTAGGTGTTATATATGGGGGATTTCATGTCAAGTGAGTCAATTTTATAAAGCGATGTCTCCTGATCGGGATCTATGTTTATTCCTATCTGATAGTAGTTATGACACACAATTTTAACGATATCGTTTAAGGACTGTCCGGTATGGTGGGTGTTGAATTTTGATCAAACCGTCCTTTTTTCCCCATCAAATAATTAGCTATTGTACAGGGTTTGCCAATAAGAGTGATATGATTTCTTTGAAAAAAAACACACTTTTTGTTAAGGGAATTCAAAAGTTTTTTATTTAATGTGAAGTACAATCGATAAAATTAAGTTATAAATAAAAAGTCATTCAAATGGCCTCCACGACTTCTTCTGCAGCAACGTATTCGATGAACCTAATTTTCGAGCACTTTTTCCACTAAATCAAGTCGTATGTCATGAATGGCACATTCAATATTGACTTGTAAAGCTTGAAGAGAGTCTGCTTTATTTCGAAAGACCAATGTCTTCAAATAACGCCATAAGAAATAGTCTAATGGTGTTACATCACAACTTCTTGGAGGTCATTCAATATCACAATTTCTTGAAATAATCGAATCTCCAAACTTTTCTCGAAACAATTCAATCGTTGTCAATGGCAAAAAGATAGCTCTTAACGAGAGCTAAAATACTGATCATGGGTGTCAAGGTCGTAGGTCGACTGGTAATATCTGGAAGGTCTACAAGGTACATTGAATCCAATCCTAGACAAAATAAAATTAGAAGGAACATCACCATTTATAACTTTCAGCACCATGGTTGTGTTCAGCATAATACGTCTATTCTTGAGAGTAGGCAGTCTTATCAAACTCAACCTGCTAGTATAGGGTGGAAGACTAAAATCACTATTCCAATGATGATGTCTTAAAGCGAATAATAAAAATTGTTTTTGAACCGATTCAATCTTACCGACGTAAGTCCCGTACTGGGGGTCCCACACTACGGACCCATATTCTAGAATAGGTCTAACTAGTGACGTATATAACTGCCTAGTTACATATGGATCTACGAATTCGTTCGCCCATCGCTTTATGAAACCAAGCACGCCATAAGCTTTATTCACCATTGTAATTATGTGATTATTGAAATTGAGTTTAGGATCCATCAATATACCAAGATCCACAAAGGATTCAACAGTATCTAAATTGGAACCATGAAGACTAAAACTGGATGGAATCGCCCTCGACCTAGAGAAACACATATGTTTACATTTCTTAAGATTGAGGTCCATGCAATTTATATCACACCATTTTCCAAAATTAATCAAATCATTTTGAAGGAGCATTGAATCTTCAGATGTTTTATAAGAATAAAATATCTTAACATCATCTGCATACATCAGTAAATTTGAACTAGAAATTGAATCTGGCAAATCGTTGATGAATAGCAGAAATAGAATGGGGAACCCCAGATGGAACCAAGATCGTATCAGAGCAGGATATACCAAATTTCACAATCTGAATACGACTATCAAGATAAGTCGATATCCAACGCAATAAGTTGTTACTAAAACCAATAAGATCAAGCTTATGTATCAAAAGTTTGTGATTGACTCTATCGAAAGCTTTACTAAAATCTGTATTAATCACGTCTGTCTGATTACCAAGAACAAACTCGTTTATAACCTGAGAAGAGAATTGCACCAAATTTGTCACAGTTGAGAGACCTTTACGAAATCCATGTTGGAATGGACTTAGAATAGACGATACTTTATGAGATAAAATCTCAGTAACCATTTTCTCAAAAAGTTTTGGAATTATACTTAATTTTGCGATTCCACGATAATTCCCCACATCAGTGAGGCTTCCAGATTTATGAAGAGGGGTTAAGTAAGATGTTCTCCAAATGGATGGGAAATAGCCATATTTTAACGAAGTATTAAATAGTAATGTGAGCGGAAGGGCAAGACTTTGCGCACAATTTTTGAGGATTATACTAGATACGCCATCAGGACCAACACTATTGGAAGAAGTAAGCTTGACCAAACTCGAAAATACAAATGGAAAACCAAAATAAGGTATGCTAAACTGATTCAATGAAGGAATATTGTAAGGGTAGGGGACGTCTAATTGTCTCTGTTGATGAGAATAGGTTGATGTAAAGAATTTTGCAAAAGCATTGGCGATTGATTGGTCACCACAGAATTCCTCACTATCCATTCTAACCATAGAAGGTCTTGGATTAGATCTACGTTTTATATTTACAAAATCATAGAAAGATTTAGGATTAGACTTAAAATTGAGGGCTAACTTCTCTAAATAGATTTCATAACATCTGCTAGATTCAATATTAAATTGAGATCTGGCAATAGCATACTTTGCATAACCGGTCTCCGAACCCGATTTTTTAAATTTTTTAAATAGTCTGCTCTTCAAGTTCTTAATAGCAGTCAAAGCAGGAGAATACCATGGTGGTCTATTAGAATTTTTAACACGAATCTTCGGAACAGATTTTTGAAAACAATTATTCAATACGTTATAAAACTGCTCAATAGCTGAGTCAATGTGAGTTGAATCATCACAACAGCAGATACAATCCCAATCAACGTCGAGGAGCATGGCATTAAGCAAATCAAAATTTGTTCTTTTGAAACAAAAAACTGCACCCTCATCACATGGGGTGTGTACACAGGGAGTGTCCACCATATCATACGTCATGGAAATACCCAGCGTAGGGTGGTAATTATCCTCCGGTATAGAAATTGGAGAAATTCTGAAAACATCGAATAATTGGGAATTATCAACAAATACTAAATCAAGTAATTTATCAATTGAGTTATGAATTCCATTAATCTGGAATAGATCGAGATCAGAAAAACGCCTGACAACATCGCAGGTCCGCTCAAAAGAGCTTGATGAAGAATTTACGGGAATAAATGCCTCAGTATCGGGCAATGAAAGCCAGGAAACGGAGGGTAAGTTAAAATCACCTAGAATTATAATTCGATCAACATCTCTCAACATCGAAACCACTCTGCCGATAGCCGATAAGTGATTGTCATAAACAGAAATTCCGAGTTTGGAGGGATGTAAGAGCAACTGACGAATAATTTGGTTTTCCCCAAATTAACAGAGACAGCAATGAATTCGATGTCGTTAGTTATGTCAACAAAGACACGTTCTGATGACAACGAACTAACTACAGCAATAAGGACACCACCCCCAATTTTATAAGGACGATCTTTTCTGTATACTACGTATTTATTAGATAAAATTTCCGAATCAAATACACCAGGTTTCAACCAAGTCTCGGTGAAAGACAAAACAGTGAAATCGAAGTCAAAGCTATCAGCAAATAAGCGGGTTAATTTGGCCCTAAGCGGTATTAAGCCCTCTTACATTCTGATAAGCTATGACCAGAGAGTTTATTAGTTTTTTGGCAAGTTACAATGCCTCGCAGGTAACCGTGCCAGATTATCTACCCTATCCACAAATTCTTTTACAAATGCCTTTGGAGGCCAAAAATTGGGATCTACCAAGTTATCAAAGATTTCAGGTTGAACAATAACCTTAAATGATGATCTGGTAGCAGTTGAAGGCAATCTCATCTTGACTGTCTTCAAATAAAAATCACCATCAATCTTGGACCTAATATAGTCGTCTAAATCCTCAGAGGACGTATCCAAGGCATTGCGCACGAAAAGTTGCAATTGGAGAACGATTATTTTGATAATAAAACTGAATAATTTGTAAACGTTGTTCTTGCGTATATCTCTCCATGATGAATTTGTAAACACTACTGAATACAATGAAAAACAAACAAGTAAAAAAGTTTCAGTCGGGTAAACCGACTAAGGTATACCCTCACTTTGTGAGTAATGTAATATATACCACTTACACTTATAAATCTGTCAATTTGTGTGGGAGGTACCGAAAGGAGTTTTTCCAAATACACCTATTTTTCAGTAAACAGTAGATTCTTAAATACATTGCATTGTGCCGAACTGTAAGCGTTTATGTGCACTGGTATATTAAAGTTACAAGCTATGTAATTTTGGTATGATTTGCTCATTTTGTGTGGGAGGTACAAAAATGGGCGGGGTGATAACGCCCACTTTTTACTGGACTATAGGCACTATAACAGCATTACACTGTACAAAATTTCAAGTATTTGCATGCACGGTATTAAAGTTACAAGCCGTTTACTTTTTGTACGAAACGGTCCATTTGTGTGGGAGGTACCATAAGGGGCTGTACAATAATGTCCATTTTTTTACCGGACTATAGGCGCTACAAAAACATTATACTGTAGAAAATTTCAAGCATTTTTATGCACTTGTATTAAAGTTATAAGCAGTGACATTTTGATGCAAAATGGTCCATTTGTGTGGGAGGTACCAAAAGGGGCATGCCAACTTCACCCATAGCGATTATTATACTAATATTATGTGTAGAATTTCAGAAGATTCGAATAAGTAGTATAGAAGTTATTAAAGAATCAATATTTCACTAAATAGATAAAAATAGATAGATAGATAAAAATATTACCGCATACCAAATTTGAAGTCAATCGGTTACTCCTTTCGAGAGTTATCGTGCGCACCAGCCAACACACAGACGGACGGACATTGCTCATTCGACTTAAAATTACCCAAAACGAATATCCGCCGAACTCCTCCGATGTGTTACACTTTTTTCCGTAGCAAATGATATATATCCTCGTATCACTAAAGTGAGGGTATAATGACAGATCATGACATATTACAAATGACCGAAACGTCACTTCAAAATCATATCATCCCTATTGGAAACCCCGTTATATGGTTAGCTATGAGCCAAAAGTGTAACATATCGAAGGAGTGACTTAAGACCCCAAGTATGTCCGACGGAAATCCGTTTTAGGACATTGAAAGTCATTTGAAATCTGTCCGTCCGTCCATCTGCCTGTCTAAGTAGTATAGAAGTTATTAAAGAATCAATATTTCACTAAATAGATAAAAATAGATAGATAGATAAAAATATTACCGCATACCAAATTTGAAGTCAATCGGTTACTCCTTTCGAGAGTTATCGTGCGCACCAGCCAACACACAGACGGACGGACATTGCTCATTCGACTTAAAATTACCCAAAACGAATATCCGCCGAACTCCTCCGATGTGTTACACTTTTTTCCGTAGCAAATGATATATATCCTCGTATCACTAAAGTGAGGGTATAATGACAGATCATGACATATTACAAATGACCGAAACGTCACTTCAAAATCATATCATCCCTATTGGAAACCCCGTTATATGGTTAGCTATGAGCCAAAAGTGTAACATATCGAAGGAGTGACTTAAGACCCCAAGTATGTCCGACGGAAATCCGTTTTAGGACATTGAAAGTCATTTGAAATCTGTCCGTCCGTCCATCTGCCTGTCTGACTGGAGCGCACGATAACTCTTGATAGGAGTAACCGATTGACTTCAAATTTGGTATGTGATAATATTTTTTTCTATCTCAGGCTAAGTTCGAAGATGGACCATATTGGCCAATTCCTCCCGGTACCTCCCTCACAAAGGGTTAAAATTTAGTGAAATATTGATTATCTAATAACTTATGTACTACTTATCCAAATCCTCTGTAGTTACACACACAGTAATAGTTTATATGTTGCTATCAGCTTGAGAAAATGGTCAAAGAGGCCCCGCCCCTTTTGTTACCTCCCACCCAAAAGGACAATATTGTACAAAATAAATTAACTGCCTACAGCTTATAACTTTAATATCAGTGTATACTTTAAAGTTATTAATTTGGGACTAAAGGTGAGAGGATTCGTAAGTCGGTTTACCCAACTTAACTTTCTTACTTGTTTAGTTTTTATATTTTACAAAATATGAGGACATTTCTGATCTCTCGGAAGTAGAGAAATAAGGGAAAAAACAAATATGTTCCATTTCATGAAAATGAAAAGTTTTCCTATATTTATTGGTTGACTTCAGCTCTCGGTTATTTTATTTTGTATTAACAGGATTAAAATCGATATTATCTAAGGATTATCCAAATAATTTTATTTTGCCAGTTCAGGTGACAAATTTCTTTTGGTCCCCCCATTCGAATTATTCATGCATTTATTGTTTTTTATTCTCTTTTTAAGCTCTGGTCTTGGCTAGCAACCTATCATGTTTTTGTTTTCAGATATTTTATTTCTGCCCGTTTTATTCGGTCTGTAATCGTTATGATTTGAACTTTCGTTTATATTTTGTAGCTTGAATCCTAGACTAGTAGATACTCTTCTCTAAAATCTTTGAATTTGTAAATAAGAAGTTGTTATCGTGACTTGAAATTTATTGAAATGATCAAATTTGTTGGCAGATTTTAATGGGATCGATTAAATGAAATATATTGAAATGATATACAATTTTTTTTTGTTATTCCACATTTTTAATGTGATTATATTTATTATTTAGTTAAATTACGTTAAATTATTTTGTTAAATTGTGTTAAAAGTTAAGAATTCCCCTGTAAGCCATTGGGATTTTATTTATAGGAACTATTTTCACCGAGTCTAGATATTCCACAGCTAGAGCTAACCAACAAGTTATAGTGAGATTGTATGGAATTAAAGTTCTACGGGTAGCAAAGTGGCAATTTAAAAGCAAATGTCACTTCATTCCACCTTAGACTTCACCTTTTCTATATCACAGTTTAAGTAATCACTTTCAACTTTAAATTTTTCGTAGAGAAAATCATCGCATTAAAAATATGTTGGATAACTTTTTGGCCAAGAGTATTTTTCAATGATAACTTAAGATTATTACGCGGTTTCCTACGGCATTTTTTTCTATTTAGACAACAAATTTGATCATTGAAATAAGTTTATATTTACGGTTGTTGACGACTAAGCTGGTTCTAAGCATTTTTTTCTATTTAGACAACAAATTTGATCATTGAAATAAGTTAATATTTACGGTGTTGTTGACGACTAAGCTGGTTCTAAGCTGGTTCTCAACTCAGAAAATCTATTTTTTATTGAAAAATTTCCTGGTCGTCGGAACACCATTAAATAGCTCTTCTCTTAAACTCTTCAATAATAATTGTTTTTTTTTCTTACCATTTCGTCTCGCATTGCATTGAACCAACCACCCACTATCAAATAAACACCAAAGGCATGTTTTTTCCGTAGAGTATAGTTCGCATTTTTCTTTTCTTTTCATTTCCCTACTCCCAAAAAACAAACAAACAAAAATCTAAACAACCGTTTTCTTTCTCTATACTTTACTTTATTTTCTCAATTACCTATCTACTATATATTGTATTATGGATCTATACAATTTCTATTAACTTGCAAACCTTTAATTTTTTTTTTAATATAAATACAGTCACAGGATGTAATCTCCATGAATTGTAGTGTACGTTTAAAAACAAACGAAATGGATTTGGCATTATTATTGGCAGCCGGTGTGGCCACGCGTCATTATCAACACCAACAACAACAACATCATCAGCAATCACAACAACAGGTATGTTTTGACAAAAGAGTAGAATTTTTCACGAATTGAAGTTATTATATGATTAATTTTATTGTGAGACAATAAGATTTGGGACAAAGTCCAAGACAGAACATTATCACTGTGTGGGCAAAATTCACTTTAACTTACCCCGCATAATTTCGACCCCCAAAATCAAATGGCATTAACCGTGACATACCGTTTTCGAGAATATTAGCCATTAAGTTTGCTTGGCAATCAAACAGGTTAGATATTTCAGATATAATTTTAGTAGAAAGGGGTTTGGAATAGTGTCACATGTCAAAGAACGAAATAAAGGAAACACTTGGAAGTAATTCACCCAAAATACCAGAAACCCCAGCTCACTCCCTTACCACTTAAAATCTCCCTTGGAATGTAGCAAAAGATTTGTTTGAAAAAATTCAATATAGCTCCCCACAATACAATTGTATGTCAGCTCAATGTTTTTTAACTCGTATATTGTACTTATTGTTGGTTATGCATTGGGTTAAAATTGTTCAACGATAGCCAATAAATAGGAAAAAAGTATTTAAAAGCCACTGGGTTGACATAAAAGTGCATTGTGAGGGCCTATAGTATTTTTTACGAGGAATATTTCTGTCAAAAATATATACCACTTTACTCCTTCAAGGGGCATAGGAGTAATAATATGATTTAAGAAATACGATTTTTGTTGGGGCTGTCAACATCGCCACCAGGCATGCAGGTATTTATGGAAGTATTTAGTCCATGCATTTATTAGGGTTATTCCGCCCACGATCGATCGACAGAGTTTCGTTAGCGGGGAACACAAAGTTCGGGTGAACAAAGGGTGAGGTTGACATTTGGAAAGAATTGGCTATTTCATCGCTTCACGTCCCCATTAGTTCTCCTTATGGTATTCTTGTCATATGTTTCTTTCAAATACGTCACCCAAAAAATCCATATATTTCTATGACTTTTGATATATCATTATTTGTGAAGGAGATTTTCAGTGGTAAAAGGATGAGCTGGGTTGTCTGGTGTGTTGGGAGAAATACTTCTTGAAGTGTCTCCTGTATTTCGTTCTTTGACATGAAATATCTATTCCGAAGCCTTCAAATTTCATAAAATATCATCTCTTGATGAAGTTGGAAAAAACAACCGTTGAAACGTTGAGAACTGAAAATGAAACTGATTAGTTTTATATAACAACAAATTCTGACCACATATATTTTTTTATCCCTTCACTTTAGAGAGGAGGGTATATGTATATCATTTGTTACGAGCCAAAAGTGTTACACATCGAAGGAGTGACCTAAGACCCTAAGTATGTTCGGCGGAAATCCGTTTTGGGTCATTTTAAGTCATTTGAGCCATGTCTGTCCGTCCGTCTGTCTGTCTGCAGGCTGGTGCGCAAGATAGCTCTCGAAAGAAGTAACCGATTGACTTCAAATTTGGTATGCGGTAATATTTTTCTCTATCTCCGGCTAAGTTCGAAGATGGGCCATATTGGTCCACTCCTTCTAGTACCTTTTAGTGAAATATTGATTCTTTAATACATTCTACACTAAATACTTACTCAAATGTCAAGAAAAATTAGCGAAGTGGCCCCTCCCCTTTTGGTACCTTCCTCACAAATGGACCATTTTACACCAAAAGTTACCAGCTTATAACTTTAATACCAGTCCATACAAATACTTGAAATTTTGTACAGTATAATGCTTCTATAGTACCTAGTGTCCAGTTATTGGCACGCCCCTTTTGTTACCTACCACACAAATGGACCATTCTGTACCAAAAGTAAATAGCTTTAAACTTTAATACCAGTACATACTTTAAAGTTATTAAATGCAATTTGAAATGATAATAATTTACTCAAGGTGAGGGGATTCATAAGTCGGTTTACCCGACTGAACTTTCTTACTTGTGTTGCCTGGCGCCATCTGACATTACCATTGGAAAGTTCGAAATTTTTAGCATAAACGTACTCAGAGCGTTTTTACCTTACGACCATCATTTGTGCTGTTTACAGTGACTTGAAAAAATCAATTTGGCTTTCGACGTGGATTATCACGACAAGTATGCATCGATGAACTTAAATCCTTGTATGGCGATGAAGCACTATCCTATAGCACTGTGAAAAACTGGTTTAATGAATTCAATCGTGGCCGACGCTCGCTCAAAGACGAAAGTCGTGAAGGTCGTCCAAAAACGGCCGGTGTGCCAGAGAACATTCATGCCGTGCGTGAACTAATAATGCAAGATCGTCATGTGACATACCGTGAGATAGAGGCATCCTTGGGCATTTCTTCCACCAGCATACATTCGATATTGCATGCACACCTGGCCGTAAAAGAGGTTTGTTCTCGTTGGATCCCGCACAATTTGACAATCGCTCAAAAAAGGCTC
The DNA here is from genome assembly GCA_963930755.1 of Eudasyphora cyanicolor. Classification (NCBI taxonomy): domain Eukaryota; kingdom Metazoa; phylum Arthropoda; class Insecta; order Diptera; family Muscidae; genus Eudasyphora; species Eudasyphora cyanicolor. Next base: position 45,936,591 of record OZ005734.1, on the reverse strand, counting down.
GTGTCTATTGGTGCAAAGAAATTTTGAAAAAATACGATCGCGGTGCTTCAAAAGACGTTTATAAGATCGTCACAGGTGACGAATCTTGGATCTATGCGTATGAGCCCGAAACAAAACAGGAATCGACCGTGTGGTTTGTTCTCGTTGGATCCCGCACAATTTGACAATCGCTCAAAAAAAGGCTCGTGTCTATTGGTGCAAAGAAATTTTGAAAAAATACGATCGCGGTGCTTCGTTTATAAGATCGTCACAGGTGACGAATCTTGGATCTATGCGTATGAGCCCGAAACAAAACAGTCTTCGAAGACGAGCCAAATCCAACGAAAGTTGTTCGTGGAAGAAGCACTTCGAAGCAAATGGTCGATGGTTTCTTCGGCAAAACTGGTCATGTGGCGACTGTTCCGCTTGATCAACGTAGGACGGTCAATTGTGAGTGGTACACCACAATTGGTTTGCCTGAAGTCTTCGGAGAAATTCGAAAAACGAACAAGAGAAGACGAATCATTGTGCACCATGACAATGTGAGCTCTCACACATCGGCTCAAACCAGCGCCTTTTTGACCGGCCAAAACGTCGAATTGATGGGTCATCCGCCGCACAGCCCTGATTTGACACCCAATGACTTCTTCTTATTCACTCACATCAACTGCTTGGTCAACGTTTTTCGACGCCTGAACCAGCTGTTGAAACGTTCAAAAACCATGTTTTAGAGGTGAATTTTCAACACACTGTAACCAAAACAATTCGCGCTCAAATGATAAAACGGTCTGAGTGAAGTAATGCTAAAAAATGTCATACTTTCCAAAGGAAGTTACAGTTTTCATCTGACAACACCAGCATTGCCAGGACGAAGTTATGAAACATGTGGATATTTACGTACCATACCATTAGTAATTTTTCCATAGAAATTTAGCGCGTTTACCAACTAAACTTGTTGACGATTTGTATTAGTTTTGAAATCTGACAGGAAATAATTATCCAAAGGTCCTCTTTAATTCGTTTCTTGGACGTGAGTATTATTCCGAAGCCTTCCGCGTCAAATTTCCCTCCGAGATAAATAAACTTTTTTATTTCCGAGCAAACTGTGTGGTAGAGTATCTTGAAAACAATAGCTAATCTAGAAAAACGGCTTTCCAGATTGTATTCAGCATGGATACACCAATAGTGTCAAATTTCCTTATTGGTATGCATTTTTCTGCTCTCGAGTTTAATTGTGCTCACTAGATGGGCGGACCGACATCTCTGCAAACATTTTTGTGAATTTTTGGCGATGAATTGTTTGGCGATGTTTACGCGATCTTTCTCAGCGAATAAGAAAAAAAAAACATTTTTCTGATTCGCGAAAAGCGAATCGCCCGCGGTTCTCCAAATGCGATTCGTACGCGACTCGCCACAGGCACACAGGCGAACTTTTTGGCGAATCGCCTGATAGCTCGCGGGTGATTCCACTCTACTCGCGGGTGAATCGCGGACAATAGCAAAATGTTTGCAGGGATAGCTCAAGTGTTGATATCCTATACCAGCTTATTTCACACTAATGCATTCATTGATTGATACATTGATATTAATTTTTCTATATTTTTTTTTAAATTTTTCAGTTGACAACAGTTTCTAATTCAACAACGTCTGTAGCAGCAGCAACATCGACAATAATATCAACATCCTCTTCAACAGCGGTAGCTCCTTCGTCCCATCATTCAACAGCAGCAGCAATGAATGCTAACACAACACAACAACTTAATCATTATGGTGATAATGAAGACGTTGGAGGCGGCTCACCATTTGATCGCACTTTGATGGGGGCTGGAGCCGTTGTCTCTCTACCCCCCGAAAATATACGAGACTCAGCATCGCCAACACAATTGGGAATGTCAAATGCCGCTGTAGCAGCTGCTGCCGATCTAAATCAATATTTGAGAGCTTCAAGTGTTTCGCTGCAATCACAAACCACTTTGGGAGGTGGTGGCACCGGCTCCTCGGGTAGTGGTGGCAGCAGTGTGGGCGGTGTTGTCCATCTCACAGCACAGCAACAGCGTCAGTATCAACAACATGTAGCATCATACAACGATTCCAATATCACTCAGAGTACTACACCAAGAGCTGTTGATAATCAATATAGCTTTGTTTAAAGCTATGTTGAGATGCATACATACATAAGTATATAGATATGTGAGATCGAGGAAAAAACTCCTTAGTCATATAGATTTCAATGAGATTTTCCGTTTGGGGGGGGTGTGTGAGGCGAGATTTTGCTTCAGAAAAGCATTATAATACAATTCTGTGATTTTTTAGAGAAAAACTTATATATCAAAAACATGTACAATTGTGGGAAGACTCCAAAACACAGTATTCTGCTTTAATAATTGTTTTTACTTAGAGCAAAATACCCCAAAACGCTTAATTTATTTCAAATAATTTAAAACGTCTCTAGAATTATTCCTATTAAACTGACACTTTATGATGTTTCATATACATATATAGGGTGGATCGCGGTAATTTGCTTATTTGCCTTAGGCTGCAGTGCAAAAAAGCAAATTCCCGCGTAGTATTTCCCACAAAACCATAGAATTAACGGAGTGTACATACAAAGCTATAGAAGTTTCTTGATATTTTTTAAGTCTGCTATAGACTTGATCAAATCCATCCACCCATCAAGGCTGCCAGTTCTTTTATAAAATAACCCGGATCTTTTTCATAAATGTTAGGAGAGGGAGAACTTTCGATAGATATCACGACTCCACCAATTGATGTGCTTTTCACAAAAAAATAATAATAATTGCAAAGATATCGAGGGTGTATTGGAAAAAGGTCATTTCGATAAACAAAAATTATTAGAAACCAATTGAGAAAATTTATTTTTTATTTTTAGTACTTCATATGTTTGATCCCCTGGCGTCCTACATTTTGCTGTGTTGTTTTTTTTATTAACTCACCCCTGTTTTATAAAGACCGTTCCAGAGCTTAAAAAAAACATTTTTAACTAAATTTTTATAAAAAAAAATGAGCCTTGCATCATCTGCTTCATATACAAATGTAATTAATTATTATAAAATTTGTCTGCATATGTTCTTTTTTAACTCATCATTTCCCTAATCGAATTGCGAATAGAATCCGGGAATTAACTGTAAAAAATACTGTTGGATTCAATCATCATAATGCTATAAACCTACTGACTACTTTGTGAGAATAGGTTACTTTTCGATTTCAACCCTCTGTTTCCAGAAAATGAATTAGACAAACGAATATTTAACAAATCTGAAGAAAAAAATGTATAATTTTAAAAGTTATAGCCACTGTAGCAGCTTTTCCCTTTTTCTTTAAGATTTCGTTTCTGCAAAGGATTTTTTTCCTATTAAATAAATGTCAGTTTTTAACGAAATGGCCTTTTGTTCCTTGTCTGGAACGACAGGAATAAATATTTAACAAATCTGAAGAAAAATCGATGTATAATTTTAATAAGAGGTTTTTATATATATTTCTGGTGCCATCTGACATTGGAAAGTTTGACATTTTTAGCCTAACTTCACTCAGACCGTTTTGTCATTGGAGCGAGAATTGTTTTGGTTACTGTGTTGAAAATTCACCTTCAAAACATGGTTTTTGAAAGCTTCGACAGCTACTTCAGGCGTCGAAAAACTTTGACCAAGCAGTTTTTTCTTGATGTGAGTGAATAAGAATAAGTCATTGGGTGTCGAATCAGGGCTGTACGGCGGACGACCCATCAATTCGACGTTTTGCCGGTCAAAAAGGCGCTGGTTTGAGCCGATGTGTTAGTTAGTTTTTCGAATTTCTCCTAAGACTTCAGGCAAACAAATTGTGGTGTACCACTCAGAATAGATCGTCCTACGTTGCTCAAGCGGAACAGTCGCCACATGACCAGTTTTGCTGAAGAAACAGGCGAACATTTGCTTCGAAGTGCTTCTTCCACGAACAGCTTTCGTTGGATTTGAATCGTCTTCGAAGACCTACACGGTCGATTGTTGTTTTGTTTCGGGCTCATACGCATAGATCCAAGATTCGTCACCTGTGCCGATCTTATAAACTTAGTGTTGCCTAGGCCAGAAATATATATAGCAACCCTCGTAGTTATAGCCATTCTAGCAGCTCTTTTCTTCTTCTTGTTTGCAGTATTTGAAAACTTACAGCGCTAGCTAGCATAATTCAAAGTATTAAAACGATGTTTCTGAAAAAGTAAATTTACAAAATCTGTCTATCTTATCATTCCAATATTGGCGCTATGCTATAGTACTCAGATTGGGTCAACATGTTTTATGTTTTTTAGATACTTGTACTTGCAGATACCTTTTGAAATACTGCCTTACAACATTCAAGACCCATACTGACCCCTCCTAAGAAAGAAAGTCCCATCTCCATTTTAGTAGTTTTGAGATATTTACCTTTTTTGTATTAAGGGTATTGGTCTTAAAATTAGAGTTGGGCACTTTAGTTCTTTTTAGTTCAGTTCAATTGAGTGAACAAGTTTGTTCATTTAGTTCATCAGCTCACCAGCTTACTTTACTAAACAGCCCCTTAGTTCAACAGTTCATTTCGTTCAAATCAGCCGCTTTAAAGGAATCTGGTTGGAACATGAATGGATTGAGTTGAATATATAAACGCGTTTGTGTAAGAAGAATCCTACATCCGTGATGACATAAAAATAGAAACAACACATAACAGCTGAGAAGAGAGAACGAAATGACAGGGTTGAACCACTGAGCTGAAATGAACCAGTAAAGTTACCCGTTCAATTGAACTAGTTCGTTCACGAACTACACATCTCTACTTAAAATATAAATTTACCAAGTATTTTATACCAATCTGATTTGTGTATCCAATCATTTCGATAGTGGCTCTGATATGATACGAGTATATTACTCAGATTGGGTAAAAATGTTTATTTTGTACTAATAAAGCTATAACTTTTTAATTTATTCATAGATTTTTTCGGCCTATTTTATTCTGTTTTCGATTTCTCACGATTTTATTTAAGGCTATGGGTTTTAAAATATAAATTTACAAAATTTTATCCCGATCTGGTTTGCCCTCAGTGCTCAGATTGTGTCAAAATGTTTATTAATACTAATAATGCTATAATTTTTTAATTTATCCATAGCTTTTTTTCGCCCAGCATTTTCTTAGCTACATTATTGCCAAATATAGTTAAGCGGTATCACCAAGTCTGAATTAGTTGTTGGACAAATGCTGATGACACCTTTTTCGAGGGGCCCACTGATTTCAGAAACTTTAGGGGCGCATAAAAAAAAAATTGGTCACCAATTTCGCCAAACCGAGTATAGGGTTATACTACCCTTTGATAGTAGAATCGAACCTATACTGTCAAGTCCGTGCATTTTTCAAAAAGTGTTCATTTGATGCATAGTGTAATTACATTTCCAATTTTTTTATATTTCTGTAAACAAAATCGGGAAAAGTTGTTTATAATTTAATTTCCAATTTTTTTTTTTATTTTTGTAAACAAATTCGGACAATTCGTTGTCAAATTAAGTGGAATATGATTTTTAAAATCGAAATTTTTAAAAAAGTTGTGTTAATACATAATAATAACACTGTGGTAGTCCAAAAATGTAACCGAAATGTGACCCTATGGATACACCAATTTCGTCCACGCTGAATCCAGTGGTATTAGCCGCTTTTCAATGTTAGTTCTTGTTTTCGCGATATTCGACCACAAAGTTTGCTAGGAAATCTGAGAGGTTAGTTAACTTGGTGGTGATTTTCGTTTGACATATGGTAAGATTTGATTGCAATTTTTCAGTGGCAAGGTGGTGAGAGGGGTGGACGACTGTTTTGAGAGAAATAATTATTCAAAGCTTCCCTTTAATTCGTTCTTTGGACTGAAGCATATATTCCGAAGTATTCGATGTGAAAATCAGCACTAAAGCAACTAACCTCTCTGATTTCCCAGTAAACTTTGTGGTCGAATATCGCGAAAACAAGAGCTAACCTAGAAAAGTGTCCAATTCGAGCACAGCGTAGTTGTACAAAAAATCTGGTAAATCGTTCTCAAGTAATGTGGAAAATTATTTTTAAAATAGACAACCCTTAATATATCCCAAAATTATAGGTTGTAATTGCATGGATGCAAATAGATGACAAAGGTATAATATCCAAAAATCCCTTTATAGCTCAGTATGTATATTCCGCCTCCTCCCCCCACAAACACCGAAAATCTCCAAACAGCAGCTCCAAAAATAATGATATTACATAAATATATATCGCCAACATAAATGCAAGACAGTGTAGTAACAAAATTTATTTGTAGATTTTAAAAAGGGTCATTGAATAAAAAATATATTTCTAGAGAATTAAACTCACTCACACGTTCATTGAGGCATTTTGAACTACTTTTATATCGCAAAATTGTTATTACTTTGTCTGGCATATGTTGACGATGTACAACATATTTTCTTTTCCATTATGTTATTTCTTTTTTAATTGATATGGTCAACGAACTTTTGAGTGATGAGTCTCAAACGCAAAAAACAAAGATTTTATTTACTGTTGATTTTGTTTTTTTTAAATACCATTTTATTTAAAAACAAAAGTTTTATATATTTTTTGATAGACTACAATTTGAGAGACTTTTATGTGCCATTGTTGAATTATAAAAAAAATGTTGTATTTAATTTATGGTTTTGTATAAGTTCCCATTAACCTTCAAGAAAAAAACCCAAAACTGATAGAAAAAGAAAGAAAAACTAAAATTGTATTCCACAAAATGGGCACTTTATTAAAAAAAAAATGCTAATGAAATTTCTTCGTAAAATATCGCTTCCAAAAATTATATACCGTTTAATTAGCAAAGCCCTAAGCTCTAACGGTTGTTATTCCCCCTATAAATATATATATATACATACATACATATATTTATTTATACATTCCACCCCCTTTTGGGGTAGAATGTTTTGTTTTTTTTACATAAATAGGGGATCTAGCGGCCGAGCTTTAGCGGTTGAGACTGTACAGATTTTGAAATCAATCTCCTTCTCTCTCTATATATATATCGCTTAGAATGAATGGATGATTTCAAAATAAACTCGATGTTCTTCATTACTGTGTGTTCAATTCTATTATACATAATTATTAACAACTATCATCATTGAAATTTTCTAATAATTTAATTTTCTTTTGTACAAATCCACAAACAAAATCATTTATACACATTTTTTTAATTTCTTTACTATTTCTACATACAATATTTTTGTAATTGCCACAAAAAAAAGACAAATGAAATCTTAATTTAAAAACAACAAACAAACAAAAAGAAACGCGAAAAAAGATATATAACATTTAAGAAAGTATAACTTGTTCTTAAAATCTTAAGGCTTTAAAGAAGAAATTATTAAGAAAACGAAAAAAATAAAACAAAACAAACAAACACAGCAACTATAAATTATCCTATACATATATATATATATTTATATAAATTTATTTAAATAAATACATACATACATATATAAATTATACATAGTAAACGAAACTAAAGTAAATAATATTTATATTAAATTATTTTTAAGTTATTTGTATATTTATTATATTATATACATATATATATTTATATATATAGTATATAATAACAACTAATAATGTTATGTACATTTCCTAATCAAAACAAGAAAATACAAGAGTGTGTAATTTAAACCTAAGGAAATATAAGCCAAATTATTATGGAAACGCAGAGAATTGTTCACGAATGATGAAAATGGGCCGGGCCAGCTATTTCAAGGCGGGTGGGGGAGTAGACAATTTTGAAAGAAAATACACGCTTCAAATCCCCAGGAAAAGCGCACCTCGAAATGAAAAAGTAAAACACAATGGACATTTTTAAAAAGGTTTTTTTAATTCTCATTTTAGTGTACATATAATTCAAGTCTACATCATTCCTTGCTCAAATTCATCTTCTGAATTGGCGATCGCATGAAAAAGTAAAACACAATGGACATTTTTAAAAAGGTTTTTTTAATTCTCATTTTAGTGTACATATATTACAAGTCTACATCATTCCTTGCTCAAATTCATCTTCTGAATTGTCGATCGCATCTTCTATTTCCTTATCCAAAGTCCGTACACGTTCCCTCTTCGATGTTCCAGGCAAAATATTCTCCAATTTCTCTGGGTATCCAGCTGCTTCATGCAATATAAATAATTTCAAAGGCTCTATGAAAAAACCAACTTTTTTGGGAACATTGTACAATTTTCCCATTATTATATAGGGTTTTTATATGTAAAAAAATGTAATGTAAAAAAACACATAAATTTGAAAGTGAACTTAAAATTTTTATTATCGATTAAAAGAATAACACGATAAATATTGGCTTCCAAATCGGCAATCGTGGCTGGCTTTGTCCCGAAGATCTCAGACTTTACATATCCCCAGAGAAAATAGTCCAATGGTGTGGTATCGCACGATTTGATGGCCAATTTACCATAGCAAAACGTGAAATTAAATACTCACCTAAATGATTTCCTAATAAGGTCATTAGAGCAAAGTTATCATTACCGAAGGTTCGGAAAAATCCATTAATTGAGATCATTGCTATCAAACAAACATACTCACCAGAAGAAATAGTTGATCGCGCAAAATAGGCATTTTACGAGGGATGTTGTGAAATTTGGTTAACTTCACCTTCTTCACCCGACTAGAATACCGGCAAAATGGTAATGCATATGATTTATTATTATTTTTTCGAAGTGCCGTCTTGTTGAAACCAGGGGCCAAATCACAACATTCGATATCGAGAACTTTTCGATCGAAAGGGCATTTTATTTGTTGTTAATAAGAAAAAGTAAACATTGGAATTAATAAAAACTGTCCAGATAAGCTATATACGAAAGTATTTAAAAAAAAACTTGAATTCGACAGAATCTAAAAAATGTAGCTTCTGTCGAATTCAAGTTGAACGAAAATAAAAAACACATTTCGATCGTAAATTACTCTATATCGAATGCCGTGATTTGGCTTCAGAGCTAAGCGAGGCCATGCGCTTGAATTTCAGGAAGCACATAGTCCGTCATAATGGTGCGATAACGGTTACCGTTGACGGTAACATTCTGATTTTCAATGATTCCACCAGCCCATAAACCACACCATACCGTAGTTTTTAATGGGTGTAATAGTGCTACTCGGGTTGCTCATCAGCCCAAATACGGCAATTTTTTTAATAACGTATCCATTGAGCCAGAAATGTGCTTCACCACTGAACAAATTTCGATTACGATACTAAACAAAAATGACAAAGAAGCTTGTTACGATAAAAAAAAGCATATTGAAAATCAAACCTCACGTTTAATCAGCCGTTATATTTCTATAACTACGACAGTTATCGAAAATTGTTACTTTAATTTCCCTGCCTTTTTTAATTCGATAACACGAAAGTTATCGAAAATTGGTGCATGATTTTTTTTCCAAGCTTAAGATACAAAAAATGGTAAAAAAAAAGAATTTTTTCAATTTCAATAACTAAGGCAATCGATTTTTTATTTTTCCGTTTTTTTTATTAAAAAAATCGTATTTTCATTTTCGATATTTTGATAACCAATGTAGTTATCGAAAAATTTCTTTTTATTTACTCTTTTTTTCTCATATATTAATATGAGAAAAAATATTTTCATATATTATTTTATTATCACAAAAAAACATTTTTTTTTTAATTTTTTCGAACATTAACGTTCAATCGATTTTTTCAATTTCTATAACTAAGACAAACGACATTTTTATTTTTCCGTTTTTTTTCCAATCTTTTACTAAAAAAGTAAAAAGCGCATATTCGATAACTAAGGTAGTTATCGATCAATTTTATTTAAATTACTTTTTTCTCATATTGAGCTTATTTTACCAAAATTACATATTGATTTTCAACGTACAAATTATGCTTCGGCAGAGCCCATTCGTAGAATGTGCATGGATTTTAACACTTTATATGAAGTTATTGACATTGATGTAGAAATTGATGTAGTTAGATCTAGAGTAATATCTTTTTTAAATGTGTAAGTAGACTAATTTTATTGTTTGCATGTGCCGGCTGATGAAATTTTTCTGTAGCTGGTATTTCCACCCTCTACTATTAACCCGCCATGGTCCGGATCATGGTGTGTACGCAATCCCTACGTCATGGGGATGTGGCCCCCTCGGTCGGAAGGGGCGGGTAAGAGTAGTTGCGTTGGGAACGTTCGAAAAAAAAATACATTTTTTCGATTTTTTCAAACTTGAATGTCCGATGAATGAGCTTAAAAAAGTAGATTTTTTGATTTCGATAACATGATATTTACCAAAAATTTTTATATTTCCGTTTTTTTCATTTTTTCATTTTTTACTTAAAAAGTAAAAAAAAGTGCGATAACATTTATTCACATTTTACAAAGATACCATTTTTCGATTTTTGTAAACTTTAACGTTTGATAACACTACAACATAACTAAGGTAAAATTATAACGTCTAATAGCTCATTAGTTTTTCGATGCACATTAGTTTTTCGTTTGATTTTTTTTCAATTTCGATAACTAAGGTAATCACATTTTTAAATTTTTTCGTTTTTTTATTAAAAAGTAACAATCTTATTTTCGTTTTCGATAATTAAGGTAGTCATTGAAAATTTGTATTCAATTTTGGTCCTTTTTTACATGTTTCCATTTTTTTTACTAAAAAAAGTAAAAAAATATATTTTAATTTTCGATAATTTTATTTAAATTACTTTTTTCTCATATTGAGCTTATTTTACCAAAATAATAAATTTTTTCCATTTCTTTAAACTTGAAAGCCCGATAACTCATATGCACATTATTTTTTCTTCTTATGTCACATCGAGAGGCCTCGGAAATCATACTCTTCCCTGTGATAAAACAGATTTTTCGCTCCTCTGAAAACATTGGCATTTTATGATACACTATGCAATATAACGTAAGTTATCGAAAATTTTTGCTTTAATTTTCCTGCCTACTTTAATTCGATAACACTGAAAGTTATCGAAAATGTTGACCTGATTTTTCCCTTATTCAAAAAAAAAAAAATTTTAAAATTTCGATAACAAGATAGTTACCAAGTTTTATATTTCCGTTTTTTACATTTTACATAAAAAAAAATTATTTTCTATATTACGATAATTTTTATATACACTTTTTGCAAAGATACCATTTTTTGATTTTTGTAAATTTTAACGTCCGATAACACTACACCATATCTAAGGTAATAGAAATTTTTTATTTTCTGTACAAAAAATACAACTTTTTTTCAAATTTTATTATTATTTTTTTTTTTTCGATCGATTTTTTTTTTTCAATTTTGATAACTAAGGTAATCAATTTTTTTATTTTTCCGTTATTTACTAAAATGTTTTTTTAATTTTCGATAACTAAGGTATGTACTTATTGAAAAATTTTATTTAAGTTTGTTACTTTTTTCTTATTTACAAAAAAATACAGTTTTTCGATTTCTTCAAATTTGAACGCCCGTTAACTCATATGCACATTATTTTCTTTTTATGTCTGTCTGATCGAGGGCCCGGATATCATACTATTGCCTGTTATTAAACAGATTTTTCGCTCTCCTGAAAACTTGGATTTTATGATATTTATTATCATATTTTTTTGTAAATTTTTCCATTAAAAAAAACTTTTGCAATACAAAGTAAAAATCGAAAATTTTTACTTACATTTTCCTGCTATTTTTAAATAACACGAAAGTTATCGAAAATTTTACTTGATTTTTTCTTTTTTCAAAAGAGCTTAAAATAGTCGATTTTTTAATTTCGATAACTGAGGTAGTTATCGAAAAGGTTTGGTTTTTATATATCGTTTTTTATAATTTTATTTTTTTTTTACTAAAAAAGATAAAATCTTATTTTATTTTTCGATATAGCTTTAACAAAGGTAATTCGCAGATATATTGACCTTATTTTAAAAAAATATAATTTTTCAAACTTTAACGTCCTATACAAACTCATTATTTTTAGATTAATTAAAAAAAATGATTTTTTCAATTTCGTTAACTAAGGTAATCGAATTTTTTTTATATTTCCGTTTTTCATTTTTTTACTAAAAATAAATCGCATTTTCATTTTCGCAAATTAAGCTGATTATCGAAAAATTTTATTTAATTTCATTCGGGTCTGTTCTGTAATCACGCGATTTGATATCACGGTGATTTCAAAACACCATCGATTTTAAAATCATTATTGGTGCTCGGAAATGGTACGATTTATTGCTTAAAGTAAACAAGAATCAATTTAAACCAACTATACCAAAATCGGACGATTTTCGAACCCTCCAAGAGTGATTTTAAAATCAGTGATAATACTAAACCACCGTGATATCAAATCGCGTGATTTCACAACAGGCCCGATTAATTTTTTAAAATTTTTAATTTTTTTAAATAAAAAAATCTTATTTTCAGTTCCCTAGTATCGGAACTAATAATAGGGTGCCCAATCTGGCAACATCATACTCGTAATAGGCGTGTTTTCGTTACACCATAAGTGCTTAATTTGTATGGGGAGCTAAGCACTATTAGTTCCCGATGAAGTTTGGTGCTTGTGTTCCTGTCTTAATAGAGTATGATGTTGCCAGATTGGGCACCCTACATTTAGCAATATGGCATCCCATTTTTGGAGAGATTTTATCAATTATTGTGAATTAACGGGAAGAAGAAGAACAAAAATGGGAAATTATTTCAATATTTGCAAAAAGAGTGTAAACAATTGAACATAGAATAGTAAATATATGTTTTATAAATACTTTTCACGAATTTTTTGTCTGTTTCGCACTGTTCTTTCTTCGCAACTCATGACACCATTGCTACCAGATAGTGAAAATCCGTCACTTATTGCTTATGTGCCAGTTAGTGGAAGTCAGTTGTTTTCGTTGCAAAGTGCTAAACTAAAATTGCTAGCTTGTAACGAAAACATGCCTAATATTTATTGCTGCATAGTGTAATTTCTAGGGAAATTTCTCGGAATCTCATCCCGGGATGAGTTATTTAGGAATTGAAAGAGAGCAAAAACAAACCCCTCGAAAATGCTACCAAGGAAAATTTTTAAAATAATTTTCTGTTATTGGGAAATTCATTTTTGGATATTTTGCCGTATTATTTAAGATTTTGTTTCAGATTTTTTTTTTGAGGTCAACTATAATAGCTAAAGAAAATACATCTCAGCAAATTCTTTGAAATCGGAATTTCGTGCTCTGATTGTTTTCTAGGAATTTATAATACTAAGGAAATTAATGTAAGCTAAGGGTTTGAAGCCAAAATGTCATTCTCGCGAGAGTTTTTAAGTATTCAAAATGGTTGGATAGGATATTATATATTTGATAAAAACTAATTAAATAAATAATATTTAAACTATTAAATATTTTCTTCGAAATTTAACTCCACCTACCTAAGGCTCGGCGGCCCTACACGCCTTTGTGTCATCTTAACAACATATTTCTGTTCCATACTTTACTCATTGCAAATCAATGTTGTGTTTTTTCTTTCGTTTTTTATTATAATTGAACATAATATAGTTTTTGTTTTTTAGTTTAGCTAAAATTATACAAAATTAAAACAAAACAAACGCTTTTTTCTTATTTAAAGAATAAAAACAAAAAACAAACCTAAATTTAAAAAAAAAATATATATATACATATAGTAAATGATTATTAAAGAAAGAAAAACAAAGAGAAAGCTTAATAAGCTTTGAAAATTTACCATTTAAAAAACACAAATAAACATACACACACAAAACTATTATTTAATAATATAAAAATAAAATGTAATTAATATTGAAGCAAGCAGCAAATAAAATTTCAAATAAAACATGAAAGAAACGAAGCAAATTATTTCCATCATCATCATATTGTATGCTATTATGAATTCTAGTTTTAATATTGCGTAAAAGAAAACAAAAACCAAACCCATAATAAATAAATAAAAGAATTATTTACTATAATAAATAAAATACTAAAGTAATGCATTAAAGAATGATTAATATTTAAATTATCTAAAAACATTAGCCCTTGCAGGCTTTTATTTGTTTAGATTTTTTATAATATTTGTAGTTATTGTTAAGTTTATGTTTAGTGGACCTTTTTATGTTTCAGTTGTCCGTTTAGCTTAAGGTGATAATAAAACAATGTTGTTATTTTAATATTATTGCTTCATTTCTAATTGTTATTCCCGATATTTAGAACGATTTCGTCGATCATCCATCTTCAGGGAGTTACAAATTATAAAAACCAAACAAAAATAAGCTATCCTTCTGACAGTTGTCATTGTAAAGTGAAAATGAAGACAATCGACGAAGTCGTTCGAAATAACGGGAATAAAAATTAGAAATGAAACAATAGTATTAAAATATTTTTTTTTATTTATGACCTATTTATGAAACATTTGTAGTTATTTAAAATAAATTAAAGAACAATCGAGCAAAAAAATAGTGATAAGGATAAAAATTAGGGGTTATCGAGTTATCGGATTGCATATTTGGTAAAATGACAATTTCGTCGATCATCCATCTTCAAGGAGTTACAATTTATAAAAACCAAACAAAAATAAGCTATCCTTCTGACAGTTGTCATTGTAAAGTGAAAATGAAGACAATCGACGAAGTCTTTCGAAATAAAGGGAATAAAAATTAGAAATGAAACAATAGTATCAAAATAGTTTTTTTTATTTATGACCTATTTACGAAACATTTGTAGTTATTCAAAAAAATCAAAGAACGATCGAGCAAAAAAATTGTGATAAGTATAAAAATTATCGAGTTATCGGATTGCATGTTTGCTAAAATGAGTTCAATATGAAAAAAAATTAAAAGTTAGATAACATTATTCCATATTTACCCTAGTTATTACTTGAAAAATCGATTTTTTATTATTTAAAAACATTTGAGTTATCGAAATGTCCAATGGGATAAGTCCAAATACAATGGCCAAATCACTGCATTCGATATCGATTTCTTTACGATCGAAATGTGTTTTCCAGCATCTTTAAGTGTTTAAACGTTGGAATAAATCTTTAGGTTGTTCCAATGTTTAATTTTTCTTAACAAAAATTAAAATGACTTCGATGGAAACGTTTTCGATATCGAATGTCGAGATTTGGCCCCAGCTTTGCGTGAAATCGTTAATTATTGAATTTTTCGATTACTAAGGCAGCTATCGATAATTATTAAAATTTATCGGTAACTAAGGCAGTTACATATAAATAAAAAAAATTAGTTTTTTTTTATAATTTTTGATTTTGAGCCTCTTGGAAAGAAAAAACATTCTTTCAAAATAAGAAGAACAATTAAGCGCCTTTTATCGATATCTCGTTTAGCTATCGAGTTTATATTCGCAAAAATATTCCCAAAATATTGCATTTTTTGTAAAATGAGCTCAATATGAAAAAATAAATTGTTTCGATAATTACCTTTGTTACCGAAATTGAAAAAAATATATTTTTACAAAAGTTTGTATGAAAACATGACTGTCTAAGGGCGGCAAGAGTTAATATCCAAGGCCCCGCGATCTGACATTGGAATGTGTGTAGAGCACCTCAAAATATGAATTTAGTTATTGTGTTATCGGACGTAGAAGTTTGAAATAATCGAAAAATATTGAATTTTTTGTAAAATGAGCTCAACAAAAAACAGGAAAGAAATACAAATTTTCGAAAACGACTTGTTATAAATAGAAATTAAGAAATCTTTTTTTTAAGTAGAAATTTTCTAGGGTATGTACAAAGACGACAACGAGGACCAATGTGTCGTAGCGTAAAATTGCGATAACTTTCGAATGGACAAAAGTATTCCTGAGTGGCCAGCCTTTGGCCGGTATCAAAGATGTTCTCTTCTGGAGTATGTCCAAAGACGACTACGCGGATTAGTGTTTCCGTGCGATTTTTTTAAAATAATTTTTCTTTGAAGTTATCGGTTTTTTCTTCAAATTTTCGATTTTGAGTTCATTGAAACGAAAAAATAGATTTTTCAAACTTTAAATATCGATAATTCTATAACTAAGCAAGATATCGATAACATGTCCCTTAAATTTTCTTATTATTTTGCTCTATCCAAATATGTGGTAATATTCTCCCGCGGCATGAATATGATACACAAGGCCCCGAGATCTGACTTGGAATGTGTTCAGAGTGCCTCAAAATAAGAAAAAGCTTTAAAAAAACAACATGTTATCGATATCTCGCTTAGTTATCGTGCTAACAGAGATTGTTTTTCTTGTTTTAAAAATTATCGAAAAATACATTAATTAGTTATCGAAATTGAAAAAATCTTTAAAAAAAACTTTTTTTTATAAAAAATTTCTTTACTTCTTGTTCCGAGGTGTCCTGTCCAAATATGTGTAAGCAGATTCAGGGTACGACTTAAATACGACGTCTGTTAAAACATTGTATGTAACCGAACAAGAATTTTGAATTCGATTTTGAGAGACATTCGTACGCTTTCGCCCGTATTCGCGTATCTCTTAGGGTATCTCTTAAATACCAGTGAACACGTCCGCCGTCTGTCAAACTTGTATTAAAAGGTAATAGCTTCGTGTGATGCAGAACCAATGAAAGCGTCCGGCGGCTGTCAAACTCGAATTTATACCTTCAATAGGCATGCTTTCGTTTTCGCAGTGTGGCAACGCATTTATGGAGAGATTGTTGTCAATTATTGTGAATTAACGAGAAGAATATTTGTTTTAATATTTGCATAAAGAGTTTAAACAATTGAACTTAGAATAATAAATTTATTATTAGTTTTATAAATACAATTAAATATATTAGTTTTATGAATGCACTTCGCGATTTTTTTTACTGTTTCGCATTGTTCTTTCAAAACAACAAAAATATTGCGTTTGATCTTTTCCTGCAACTCGTAGCGCCATTGTTACCAGATAGTGGGAATCCGCTATGTTTATTCGCCGGTAGTGGAACTAAGTCGTGCTATAGCGAGGCAATTTTTTTTCCAAGAGAGCTCTTTCCGCCTGCCTCTCCCTACAAACTTTGACACTTGCTTGAAAAAATTGTCATGTGTTAATCTCAACTAAGTTGTTTTCTTTGGAAACTGCTAAACTAAAATTGCGCTACGAAAACACTAATGTGAAAATACACGGATGTTTGTTTATATGTCCAGATTCACACTCGGCAACTTTTCCAATCAAGTGTCAAAGTTTGCGGAGAGAGAGGCAGAG
The DNA here is from genome assembly GCA_963930755.1 of Eudasyphora cyanicolor. Taxonomy (NCBI): domain Eukaryota; kingdom Metazoa; phylum Arthropoda; class Insecta; order Diptera; family Muscidae; genus Eudasyphora; species Eudasyphora cyanicolor. Next base: position 45,919,425 of record OZ005734.1, on the reverse strand, counting down.
AGCTCTTTCCGCCCGCCTCTCTCTCCATCAAACTTTGACACTTGCTTGGAAAAAGTTGCCGAGTGTGAATGTTGACTATGTTCCGAGACATTTTGATTTTGCACACATGTGACAACGCGTTTTTCTTAGGTCGAGCTGGCAACGGGTACCCGGTACTCACAAAAATAAATACCAATGTCGCAGCTCTAGTTTGTTTTTGTTTTTCCTAAACTTTCACTTGTTGTGTCTGTCCGTCCGGTCGCATTCATTCATTTGCTCTCTCTCGCGATTAGTTTAGTTAGGTTTTTTAGTGTATAGTGCGCGAGAAACAAAAAAACCAAAGCACTTGAAGAAATTCAATATGGTTTAAACAGATCTCAGATTTCTTTCGGTAGCCCGATAAACAACACGTACACCAACACAACAACGGTCGGTCATATTCGATATTCAACGCAATTCTTTCAAGCGGAGCAGCATTTGTGAAACGGAAACGGAATGTCGGTGAGACAACGGCCGGGCCCTTCAGCCAGTAGCAGCAACAACAACAACGATGTTGCAGCTAATCTATTGGACAACACCCCAAACGAAGAAGAATCTAATAAGACAAAATCCAACAAGGATGTGGAACGAACCAATCCCATGGTGTTTGTGGTTTTCATATCTCTTCTATTTGACTTGTTGGCATTTACAATAATCTTACCGTTGTTGCCATCGCTGCTAGAGTATTTCAAAAATAATGACAGCTCGGGATTATATTCGGTGCTTACAGAACGCATAAGATGGTTCCAGGAGCTGGTAGGTGCTCCAGACCGTTATAATTCTGTTCTGTTTGGTGGCCTCTTAGGATCGATGTTTAGTTTCCTGCAATTTGTGGCCAGCCCGGTGGTGGGAGGGCTGTCCGATCACTATGGGCGAAAACCGGTTATTGTTGTTTGCGCGGTAGGTCACATCCCCCTTTTGATGTTGATTTATTTTTACATTCATTATTAATTGTTATTGTATTTTTTTCATAGGCTGGCATTGCTTTGTCCTACCTACTGTGGGCTTTCTCACGTAATTTTGCTGTCTTCGTTCTGGCCCGCTTTGTGGGCGGTCTGAGCAAAGGAAACATCTCCTTGTGCATGTCGATCATTACTGATGTTTCGAGTGGCAAAACTCGAGGTCGTGGCATGGCTTTGGTGGGCGTGGCCTTCTCGTTGGGCTTCATTGTGGGCCCTATGATTGGAGCTTTGTTTGCCATCTTCTCGAATAAATCAACAGGACCTTGGTTTGTTTTGCCCTCGCTGTTGGCTTTTGGTTTGGCAATGGGTGATCTTTTGGTCTTGGTGTTCTGTCTAAAGGAGACCCTGCCAAAGGTAAGTTTTTAAAAGAGTTATTATTACATATCATTTCATTTTTCATTTCATTTATTGTAATATATAAAGCCTACAAGGTCAATATAAACAATAATTTTGGTAAACAATTGTTCTCTAATCTAAAATACAATTATACAGTTAAATTTCTAATGATTAAATAAAGTGTGTATTTACAAGCATACAAATAACAGTGGCTCCCCAGCCATGAATCAAAAAGAATTTAAATAGTAAATAAGCAGCCCAACCAGCAACCAAAAACTAATTACTGTTAGATGTAAGGTGTTCAATAATTTTATGTTGAAATACATTTAAAGAATCAGAAAAATTACGCAGAGTAAGAGGAATGTGATTCCATATACGAGCCACTCTAACCACAAATGATCGTTCGTACAACTGAGTAGACATATGAGGAATTAAAATCTGGGGATTCCTTGTACTTCTGCAAAAGACAAAGTTATCTCTAAGTAACAGTAAACCTGATTTGATAAGCTTATAAAAAGATAGTAAGAAACGAAATTCAACCAGAGACTCAAATGGAAACCCCAAAAAATGGAAAGCATGATGTGATACGTGGTCATGTCGACGCAACCCGTAAACATATCGTATTACCATGTTGAAAATTCTTTGTACTTTAGAAAAACTATTTGCAGAAGTTCCAGATACAACTTCGATTGCATAGCAAATGTGAGGCATTAATAAAGCAAAAACGATCTTTTTCTTAATATAATATGGAAAATAAGTATTTGTGGAATAAAGCCTCCGAAGAATCGGGATAACTTTGGCTGTTAATGAATTAAAATGTAGAATAAAGTCAAGCTTATTATCCACTATGACCCCGAGACACTTAATCTCCTGCACAATCTCAACTATATTTCCATTTATACAAATATTAAAGTCGAACTGAAGCCCGCGAGGGTTGCCAAAACACATAGCTTTGGATTTATTAGCATTAATAAGTAGGCTATTACGGCCCAGCCAACATATAATACTCTCCAAAGTAGTATTGATGAATGCTTCCAACAATTCAAAAGAGTTACCATCAAAGAGAAGATGTAAATCATCAGCATAAAAAAATGTTTTACAATGTGATACATCAATATGATTTCGCTCTAAAGGAATAAATATTATATAATATACTAAAGATACATTCAATATACAATATACTAAAGATGCATTCAAAAACTACACTTTCTCAACTCGAAATGAGAAAACATAAATTTATAATGAGATACTTTTAAATCAATTTATCGAATATTACAAAATTCATCCGGGCACTTATTTCAAGATTAGGTCCATATTCTCCGATGCCTAAACCCATATATTTTTTTCTAAAATTAAAACGGCTGTTAGGAACAAATAATTGAATATCTCGAGAACATTTTGGATGAAGCCTGATCAACAGTAATTGTTTAAATGATATGTATGTTGGACAATAAACAGTTTGTGTGTTTTTATCTACTATTTTTATTTCTTCTTAATTCTCAATATCATAACAGTATCTAAAATAAATTTTATTAATATGAATTTGTATTTTCTCATTATTTTATATTTTCCCATTACGATTTCATATAACTCATTATGAATTTATATGTTCCCATTACAAATTTTTATTTTCCAATATGAATTTACACATCTTACTATGAATTTACATGTTCTCATTATAAATTTACATTTCCCAATATGATTTTATATTCTCTCAATACAAATTAAAAATTACCAATATAAATTTATGTTATCAATGCAAACTTGAAAAAAGTGTAGAGAAAGTTTGTAAAGTTCGTCTTTAAAATGAGGAATTAAGGAAAGAAATTAATTTGTAGGTTCGATTTTACAGTCAACCTTAAGTTTTATTAAAAACTTGCACAAAGACGTTGTCCTGCACGTCCAGTTCGTGATCCACCAGTTTGATATTCATTGGCGACACCTACCGGGTATACATACAGTCTGCCAAGAAAGTGTTTTGGCATTCGTTTTTCAGGGTAAAAAAACTAAAGCTGAGTGTAGACGATTGCCAGATCGGCAAACGTTATCAACCCTGTTAAAGTGCTGCAAAAATAAGGACAATGACAAATTGGTAGGCAAAGGTGAATTGATTGTCAATAAAAATACATTATAGACAGTGTTGCAATTAAAATGTTTTTCTGGCAATGGCGCCGTTGTCACATGCATAAACTTCGCACATATAACAATCTGCAAATTATCTCGCAATGATTTTTCTGCTAACTTTGCAAAACGAAAATTGTATGTTCACACGGTTGTAAATTCACAGGTTTGTATTTTTCTGACAATGTTGTGTTCTTACCTTAACCTTTTTTATTTTATTTAAAAATAATTATCTTATAAATTGTACAAAATTTTGTTTTCCAAAAAAATTTATCAGAAGGTAAATTTTTTGCAATGTAAAATATTGTTATTGTTGTTTGGTTTTGAAATGTATTTAGTAATTTAATAATTACTAGACCGATGGAGACAGGGAAATTTCTGGATGTGTGGAAACGCATAAAAAGTGTGCCAATAAAAAAAAGAAGGAGTATTACCTACCATCAATTATTTTTAATTAAAGACGAAAAAATAAACTATTGTTTTATTTTACTCAATCAGATTTTAATTGGCTGAATTGAATTTTAGTTGATTGAATCAAATTTTTAATCATGAAACTTTACAGCTCTTTACACAAACATGATAACTTTTACTTACATTTTTCTTGTTATTCGGTCTCGACTAAGACTATTTACCGTCAATTGTACTTAGCAAATCACATTTATAAAATCTAGCAATTTTACCGGTTCTTAACTTGTTCTTTTTTCATCTCTGCTATTAAAAAGTCATTGACATACTTAAGAAGACCTTCATAATTGCATTTTATTTTGTTTTAATCTAAAATTTGCTTTCATTTCAAATTTGCTTTCATTTCAAATTTGCTTTAATTTCAGGAAAAACGCGTTAAAGAAATCTCGTCGTCCATTTCATATGCTCTGCAGTTGTTAAACGTTTTCTCTATATTCAGGTGAGTCAACACAAATGCCGGTATATTTTTTAATGCGGTTAAATAAACTTGTCATTTTTTTATTAATATTAATTATCATTGATTTTGTTTGTTGTTGTGTATCACGTTTTCACGTGGATGAATTCACTTCAATTAGTTTCTTATCTAGAGAGACAACACAAAAATAAAACAAATAGCTATGAATATTAATATTGGGAAATTTTGTTTAAATTTAAAGAAACCTAGACAGCTAATTCCGATATGTATGTATACAATACAATAACAAAAAAGGCGGAACTACTATTGATTGACAAAGTAGTAGATATTATGTACTGTTTAAATTAAATTTGTAACAGTTTAAACTTTGGAAACGCACCGTCATAGCTTATCTCACCATTTCAACGAGGGCACTAATCTGATATTCTATGTATTACTTGAATTGTTTAATTTTTATCAATAATATTTGTTTGAAATACGACATTATGCCACTCACCACAACTCATATATTTGCTATAAATTATGACGGGTATTGATAAAAAAGTAACGGATTAAAAGTGATCACCATTTACTTTGAAGTTCTTTTGCCAGAGAGAATTGTGACAATCCTGATCTAGAGTTTGATAATACAATTATTTTATTCTATATACATATATACATTGGTTGATAAAAAAAATTAGGGGGAGGACCTAGTATATCTATATATGTATAAACAATTGTTGCGTGACTGACTGAGCAGCGCTCAGCCCCAGTGGCTGAAGCTGGGTTGATGTGTCGATGTGACAAAAATAGAAGGAGTAACTTAAGAATTACGATTTTTGGTACCAATCTGTATTTGGTCATAAATAAGAAACATTTTAATTTTGGACCTCATATCCCCATGCACATTTTCTGGTTCCTCAAAAAATCACCAGACTATAACACTACATTGGAACATTGTATAAGTATGTATATACATACATATGTATATGCAATTTAACACGTCATAATATTTCATACATATAAGTTGCAGTGCAAAGGCTTCAAAGGACTTGAAAATAAATATATCAAGAACGCTCAAGAGTGTCACTGGTTTTCGACCAATGTTTGTAAAGCTTAATAGTCTTGCTGGGTGCAAAATTTGAGAGGAATTGGTTTAATATCCCTCGCCGCAGCTCCTTAGTCCCTATTTACACTAGGCAAGTTTTTCAGCAGATTTTCATCAAATTCTCTTTTAAACTTGCACGAATAACTCAAAACGCCCAGGGAGAGTTTTTTTACCCCCCTCTTGCCGACTGCCTGTCTCCAACAAAACGCCGATAATCCGCTGAACATTCAGCCAATGTAAATAGGGACTTAGAAGATCTTGAAAAATGTGTTTGTTGTGTATTTGTTTGGAATTATCTGTTCTCGTCAGCTGTGCTGCAAGTTATCGAGTGAACGAACTCTGCACAAAAGCTGAGAGCAGTCATCTCAATCATTGGTACCAACATACATACATTCTTATGATTAGCATCAACCCAACGGCAACTCAACTAACTTTTAACGCACTTTAATCTGACTATTTCGCAATTAGTTGTGGTTTATGCTTGGGTTACTTTTAATGAAGCTAACTGACTATTTTAACATTACCATGTCCTAAGCAGGATAAAATGTATCCTAGGATACAATGTATTACAATTACTCATGAGTTTGGGTATGATCCAACAGCTGTTTATAATACAGAGATGCTAATATAATTACAGAGCTGTTAAGTTAGAGTGTATGACCAATGAATAAGTACAGTACGCTATTAACATACATTACAGTGTTTTTGGTCCATGTAATGTGCGACGCATCTAAATTTAAGGGCATTTTGCGTAGATTACAAATATGGTGGGAACCAAAGTTGTGCCCACTCCAAAATTTACACCATCGGTAGAGTACATATGGACCATTTTTTATAAAAAAAAATTTGATCGATTCTGAGATATTGCAATTTATATTTTTATTTCCACGAAAAGTGACCGAAATAAACTTTTTTAGATAAAGTTAGTATTTTTTATGTAAAGTACGTGGAAAGAACTTTAAGAAATAATATTTTCTATTTTCAATTTCTTGTGCTTTGTAGCATTAAAATTAACTTCGAAAAACCATTACAGAGAAAAAAAAACATTTTTCGATCTTTGACCTCGTCTCCTGCCTCCAATTTGTTTAATAGTGTGGGTCATTACTCCCACATACTAGGGCACAATTTTCTGAGAATTTGAGAAAGATCTAATCTTTGACCTGTGACACTTCTGAAAGAACTACCCATATACGTACGAAATTTTAATTCATTCGGTCACTCCTTTCCACAGATAGCACCATTCAGTCGAACTGACAGACGAATGGACATTAATTAATTCATATTTTTTGTAACCCATGGAGACCAAAATTGCATCCAAATCTACATATGTAAATATATGCAGAGAGGGTCGGTTTCATTTGGAATTACCCCATACTTTTCATTAGGCAATTTCTTTGGATGATTTTTGAAATCACCCAATTTCATGTTTGTGACACGATTTTTTAAATAATATTGACTATCCTTCAGATAATTTGCATTTTTGATTCATATATCGCCAAAAATGTTGCAAATATATTTTGCATATATAAATTTATATAAATTTTGGTTAAAATCGGATGAAAATTGAAAGATATGCAAAAATCCGTGGTCTACTAATGAAGTAAAGGATTCTGTCGATGTTGTGCGATGACAGAGCTTTGAGATCTGCAATAATGAAGTCACCTAGGGAGCGGTTTCTTCTAGATAGTAAAGGACATTGGCAGAGAAGGTGCTCAATCGTCTCCAGCTCCTCCTCATCTAAACAGAGCCACTTTCATGTTAATACTCTAACATTACAGTGTCCTGTGAGTACGCCCACCAAGGCCAATATCCCTCTTTGTGACTGGCCAGAAAGACCTAGTGATCTTACTGTCCGATCTGGTTGACCATTTCTGGTTAGCTAAATCTCTGTAGAAGCGCTCTATCTTGCCGAAGAATTCACAGTATTATTTAGTTTTAAATGTTTACTGCATTATACGCCAGAAGAGTTTCCTTACTTGACTTTTCGAATAATATTATCACCTTCATGAAAAATATCATCACCGTATAAATCTTCGTTTAAAAGATACTTGTTAGATTTTTTAAGCAGTCTTATTAAGTAAATAAATAATTTTTTTAATGGATTTCAGTCCCAGCTCTGTTTTTCTATATTTATCATCTACTCGCATTTTTTAAAGGATAAGCGGTTTTCAATAGATTTGAAATGATCTACATTTTTCCTGTCGAAAGGCGTACTCTTGCTCTATACTCGACATTTCATTTCGTTTGAGTATAATATTGATTTTGTGAACCCGGTCCCCAAACTTTTTGGGCCATACTCCGTTTCGTTATGTTTAAGTTCGCTGGTTCAACAACCTGAAGTGGTCTCGCAAAGACTGGACGAGTTTACTTATAAAGGTTCTCCCCGATGACTTCTTGACGCTCTAGAGGAAACAATTTTTCAATTGATCTATCTGCAATTTTAGCATTTATGCTTTATATTACCTAGTCCCTTATAAAGCCCCATTATAAAGGCCATTCCGATTAGACTCTTGACGCTCTAGGGGAAGAAGCTTGTTTTTAATAATTATTCTGAAATTTTATATGCCGGGAATTTAGAAATTACCCTGTGATACAAAATCGAACTTTCCGAATGGGAATGGGATGAGACCAATTGCAAATGAAAGTTGACATTATCCATAACAAAACCCTCAAGGGTTTTTTTCAGGTCAGTGCGAGATTTTTTTTACACGCATTTGAAGTTGCGTGTAAAAAAAATCTAACAAGAAAAGATCATTGAAAATTTGATAAAATAATGATTATTTATTTTTATTATCATGTAAAGTTTTGGTATCTTACGGTTTTTGGGGTCGAGGAAATCATTTATTACCTACAACTCACGATAGATGGCGCTGACATGCAAATGGTGCTACTTCTTGTCGATTTTCATTGAAAAAGCGGTTCAAAATTACCAACTTCAAATGCGTGTAAAAAAAGTCTAGCACTGAACTGATAAAAACCCTTGAGGGTTTTGTTAGGGATAATGTCAACATTCGTTTGCAATTGGTTTCATCCCATTCCCATTTTGGTTGTTGCACTGTGTTATTACTCGGTTTAACCTGAGACAATTTCTAGTAATAATGGCTCGATATAGCCCTTGCATATTTATTCGTGCATAATTTGTCAAATAATGGTGGAGGGTATTATACAGTCGACCCTACCTGACTTTATCCTTTCTCTACTGGTTTTTAATTTGAAAAAAGTTTCAAGTTAGTTCATGCTATGTATACATAGATACATATGTAATATAATCAAATGTATCACTTTGACTTCTATACTCCTTACAGTAAATAAATATTACTAAATATTATTTTCAGATTTTCTGCAATCAAAAATGTTCCACAAAAACAAACAAAATCACTAAAAACTATTGGGCTCATTTACTTCATCTATTTATTCCTTTATTCGGGTTTGGAATTCACTGTTACCTTCCTCATGTACCATAAATTTGGCTACACCTCAATGGATCAAGCGAAAATGTTTTTGACAACTGGTAATATTAATTTGCAAGAAAACTGTCCATTCAAATAAATAATTAACTATATTGTTTGAATGCTTGCCCCTTTAGGTATTATAATGACAGTATTACAGGGATCTGTTGTAAGACGTTTGCCTGAAAAAGATATTAAAGATTATGCTGTATTTAGTTTGTATCTATTGATTCCTGCCTTTGCTCTTGTTGGCATTGCCCATTGTACATGTCTATTATACATGGGCATGATTTTGTATGCAATTTGTAAGTATATGCTGCTGGCATGTCTAGAAAAATATCTGCATTAATAACTTGGATTTTTTACTATTATTTTAGCTACTGCCTTTACAGTAACTTGCCTCACGACTTTGGTCTCAAAATACGGCAATGATGATCAAAAAGGCTCAGTATTAGGAATCTTCAGATCTTTGGGTGCCTTAGCTCGAGCACTTGGACCTGTGGTCGGCTCAATTGCTTTTTGGTGCATTGGTTCCAAGATGACATACATTTTGGGTGGCCTTTTGTTGTTGATACCTTCCTATGTTTTGCAAAAAACTCAACTTGCTTAAATAATTTTCTATGTATTTTTCCTGTTGTATAATTAACATACAATTTAGCATTTCTTATGTATTATATATAAAATATTTAAATGTATTATTTAGTACTTACATACCTATATATGCCTTTTTATGAAAAAGAAATATTTTTATACAAACAAATGAGATTTTTTTTAAATAAAATAAGAAAAATAATTTGACACATACCTTTTGTTTAAATAAAGAAGTATTTCACATTGGAACAGGCAAATGTCCTCACAGAGCAAGACTGCTGATATTTTTCAGCTAGTGTATTTCTTCATCCGTCTGCTATAAAAGCGTTTGCCAAGCCTTAGGTTTGAGTTTATGTTAGGGTGGCAGCCGTATTTTTTTTTATACAAGCTCATATAGACCAGTTTAGGTCCCTAGTGTTACCACGGGCTGAAATGCCTCTCATCGAAACCATCCTGTTTGATATACAAATTTATCGATAGTACGAATATCAGTACTGGAAAAATCTGTTAGGCTGCCTAGAAAGGCCGACCCCAGTATGTCCAGTCTTCGTTTACTCAATGCTCTCCACTTTTTCCTCATCTCCACAGCTTCTGCAGAAGTCATTAGAGTCAATACCCAATCTTTTGGCAAGCAGTGTCCCGTCAGAACTGATACTAACATAGACAATCTTTGCCTCTCTAGTGCGAGGAGATAATTTGATCTTCTCAGGTCATACCTTGGCCAGATTTGTCTAGCTACCCTGCAGGTGCCGATTTCTGTCCGTCTTTCGTTGGACTGCCTGATTGTCTCTTGCCTAAGCCAAAGTTTGCACGTGGATAGTGGCGCACCAATATATGCAAATTCTTCGAGAATTTGTAAAGTCGTCCCTTTCCCAGCAAGTTCATCGGCTTTGCAGTTCCCCGGGATATCCCTATGCCCAGGCACCTATGTATATGAGGTGTATATTAAACTGCTCAGCCGTCTCGTTAAGGTATCTGCGGACGTCGAGGGCTGTTTATGAATTTAGTCCGAGTAAATGACAACGCCAGTGTTGGTTACTATGCCACTTGGCGACTTCCCATATTGCCATTATTTCGGCTTGATAGACACTGCTGGTATCCGGTAGTGTGTGAGCTATATCCAAACTAAGTTCTTCACAGTGTACTCCGAAGCTAACCTTTTCATCAAGCTTCGAACCATCAGTGTAAAAGTGGAGATGGTTTCTATTACCTGGTATTCTGCCAACCCGGGAATCATAGTGATGTACTTTCTCTCGAAGATGTACACAGTTGGTATATAGTCCACTCGGTCAGTTACCATAGCACTACACTTTGATATTCTCATGTGACCGTAGTTCTTGTCCACATTGATAGGCAGTTAATCTTATTGCCGCTTTGGTTGCAACTTCTCTCGCCACAATATTAATCGGCAGTATATGGAGTAGGGCTTGTAGAGACTCGGTCGCTGTAGTCCTTAAGGTTCCGCTTATGTTCAGGCAGGCTGTTCTCTAAACCTTTGTTAGTAAGTTGGTGATGGTTGGTTTGTCAATTGCCGTCCACCATACTACAACGCCGTATAACAGTATTGGACGAACTGCTGCTATATATATCCAGTGGACGATTTTAGGAGAGAGGCCCCGCCGCGACCCTACAGCCTTTTTGAGGAATATAAGGTGACGTTGGCCTTCCTTACACGTTCCAATACGTTAAGTCTAAATAACAGTTTTCTATCTAGAATTATTCCTAAAATTTTGCAATTTCAGAAAAGACTAGATCTGTTCCATTTGTCCGAGGTGGAGGGTCCACGTGTGGGACTTTATTCATCTGAAAGAGAACCAATTCTGTCTTGTTTGGGTTTACGCCCAAACCGCTGCTTCTGGCCCATCTAGCCAACTTGTTCAGAGCCACCTGTATAATATCTCGGAGGATGTTTACGAATTTCAACTTGCCTCTGCGTTTAGACGACGTAATTTTGTTTCGGTTATTCCTGTGTGAATTGCTGTTGTTTCAAAGTGCGAGTGAACAACACAAAACGTTGAGCCCGAGTACGGGAGAGTTATTCCCCACTCTTGCCGACTGCCTATCTCTCCACCAAGACGACGAAATCTGCTGAACATTCAGCCAGTGTAAATCGGCACATACAAAACAAAAAGTTTAAATTCGACTTTGACAGAAGTCGACATCGTACGTCAATTATTCAAGTAGTACCCCAAAGTCATGTGGTGCAAAGTAGACATTTTAACGCACAAAATAGTACGAAAAGCCTTTCAACATATACATCGCTGGGCTACATTCCGATACAACTCTGAGTGACAGCAACGACAAGAAACGAACTTGTATAGCAGAAACGAATTTTTCTGGTGTCTCGTCGCGAAAAGTCAAGTCGCAAAAAAGGTAGAAAAGGTGATTAATTCATTCTCAAACGTAGAAAACATTGAAATTTCCAATTTCTATGAAACAAACGCATTAATATTTAATTGTTGCACTTGCATATGAAAAGAGTTTTGCAAAATCAATGAAAAAGTGTGTTCAGGTGGTGACAAAATAAGAGAAAACAAAGAAGCCCAATTTTTTTTGCAAAAGAAGAAAGTGATTACAAAGAAAAAAGTAACCGCCCCGTCATTCTGCTGTCCAATTTTTGTTCACAGTGGTTTTTTTATAACAACAAAAAATTAACATAGAAATTTTTTCTCTCTTCTTTCTTTCAATTCTTTTACGGAATTTTTTTTATTGTCTGCGGCGATGTTGGACGGTCTTTTATGTTAATCATTGACTTCATCGCTCGCTCACTCGCTGTCGTCGTTCATTGTACGGTGTTTCTGTTAATTTTTTTATTTTGGGGCTGCTGCACTTGTAACTCGTACGGGAAAAAACTACGCTACACAAATCCCAATCTACAACGTCGTCGTCGTCGCTTCTCTTGTGTGTGTTTCCCTTTGTTGTGCTCCTCTTGACGTTTTGCTGCTGTGCCTCTGCCCGCGTCGCCCTGCTTTATGACACAAATGCTGATGATGGTGTGAGTTGTGATTTGGATTTTCTGATTTTTCGGTCACTTTAACAAATCCAAACTGCATATTTTTATTAATTGTTCTTTTGTTGGAGTGCAGTAGGACACACATACAACAAACACACAAAGCAAAAAAAACTACTACTAAATAAATTGATAAGAGTAACCAACCAACCAGAAGAAGAATAACAAACTATACTTGGAAGAAAGGATTAAAAACATAAGAGAACTCACTCGTTCGTTCCATCGTTAAAAGTAACAGAGAAAGCAACAATACAACAAAATGGGCACAAGGGAAGATGAGTACGATTATTTATTCAAAGGTAAATATAATTGATTATTTCTATGTATAAGAATAATTTTAAAAAATTCACCTGACATTTACATATTTAATAATTTTATCTATCGTTATTTCCCAAATTAATTTCATTATTACTCATTTTCTCTTATTTTCATCGTGTTTGTTCATTCAATTTCTAATGCAAAAAGGAGAAAAAACATTCCAGTGATATTGACTGGTAATCATCATCAATTGGTGATGCCATATCGCATAAATGTTTTTGTATGAATGGGGAATTCTTGAGTTGTCGTCCTTCTTTGTACTCACAAAAACGGAGCTTTGTTTTGTTGAGAAATAAAGCAAAGAAATTTCGACATTTTTTTATTTTGTAAACAAACAAATATCACGTCTTGATGAGGTTATGTCGAACTGCATACTTGAGTGTACCAGAAATGTAACGAACATTCACAAACATGAAATAATTTTGCAGTATTTTGTTAACTTGCAGGTATTCACGAATCGAAATAATTGTTTGACAAGATTAATTAAGCATTTCTGGTTACAGGTGTACAGAATGAGAGGCCTAAAACCCTATGTATGCACATATGTACCTATTGATTTGAAGATTTTGTGTTATATAAGCTATATCCTTCCTTTCTGGACAGTGCACACAGTGACTTTCAAAGGCAAATTTCGTTTGTGACATATTTTCATTTTATGTTCGCAAATGGACAATATCTGCCAAATTTGCGATTTGTTTTTGTTTACTTATAACTTCTAAAATATCTACACCATTCTGGGGCTTCTTACAAATTGACAAATTCATATAATTCAGTGACATTGGATACGTTTTTCCATGCCCCTACCACTACCCTGCCTTTGGTGGCTTTTCTCCATTTAACGAGTAGCTTCAAATCTATGTCACAACTTATATGATTCGAATTTTACCTTTACGTTTTACCAGTTCCTAAAAAAGAAGGAAAAGGGTATCTTGGGAAAGTGCTGGAAATTGGCAGAGTAAATGAAAGCTATCTTCCACAGTCTCAAGTTCCCGTAGATAAATTCTCTCCATTCATTTCCATTATGTTTTTCGTTGCGATCATTTGGCACATTGCTGATATCATTTGTGGAGGGCTAGTTTATCTGCATGCACCATTCTGAATGTCTCTATTGTTAGGTCAGGACAAATGTTACTATTCGTGTGTAGGTCTATATAATATAACCAATATTCACACGAGTTCGTATATGTAAGAATTATCCAGAGAGTTGGGATTTTAATCTCTTTGAAAAAGTTATCACAAAAAGTACTCGGACGAAAGGTAACAAACAGCTGATTATTGTTTATGTTACTCTCAGTAAATTCTTTTGTTTAATTTATGACAGCATATTTGCGAAACGTCATACCACCAACAGAATACATAGCGTTTTTTGTTTTTTAAAAAGTACTTCATTATGACACTGATCAATATTTTTTTGCGGCGCAGGGTTTTGCAGTCGATTTGTATATAAGAGACAATACAGTTCTTAGCATAAAAGGTGCATTCTTTGAATTAAATGGAGTTCTCGCGATAAGCAAAAAAGATGGGTTGAACCACATATTTTTCATAACTCGAAAATCATTTATCAGAATTAGGCTTGGAAAGTCTTAAATTTGTTCATCTGTTTTGCGAAGGTATCTTACAAGGTATTGGGGAAAATTTTAATAATTTGCAAAGAAAATCGTCATAAAAACATTGTAAAATGCGCAATTACTATATGGTCTATTTGTGGTATCTATGACGTAAAGAAGTCAAATCGGGGAGATGCTCTATATGCCTACATACCTACAGATGTAAGAAGTATATGTATCAAATTTCAACCATCTAGCTTAAGTATTATAGATTTTAGCGTGATTACAACAGACGGACGGATATGGTTAAATCGTCTTAGAATTTTACGACGATTAATAATATATATACTTTATGGGGTCTCAGGTCAATATTTAGTGGTATTACAAACGGAGTGACAAAGTGAATATAACCCGCATTATATGGTGGAGGGTAATCGAACGCTCTTTATCCTACACCAAAACAAGATGTTAAACCTAACGAAAATGATTGTCAGCGAGGAGACATACAAAATATAATATAAAACTATGAAGCGAATTGAGTTATGTCTAGATGTTAATTATTTGAATTCAAGTAGTAACGTGTCAATGTTCTTTTAAATCTAAACAGTTGAGAGTTGAGGAAAGAAAAACATTTAAAAGGGCAATTTTACTTAAAACTTGAAGAAGTTGAAAACTACTAAATTCTGGATACTTTAAAAATTAATCAACTAATTTGGATAAATGGTTCTCAAGTTGTGACACACTTCCAGACTTGACTCATCCCAGAGGATATGACAGGAAGACACTGAAAAAATTCGTGTCTAGTACCGATTTTCTGTAACCAATATGGTGTCAAAAATATCATAAATAAGGAGCGTCTGTTTCTGGAGCAAACGAACGTCTTCCAGTAAAAATTTGTCTAGATTATTAAAACTTTTCGAGAAAGCAATCAGATTTATTAATTGTACGATTTTTCATTGGCTTAACAAAGATTTTTTCAGAGGAACTAAATTAAAAGTTCCTTGTGATGAAGCATTATTTGGAAAATCGTAATAAAAAAGGTAAAGTTTTATATCACATTACTTTACCTTTACAGAAAAAAAATTATTGTGGAAGTTTTCAGAAAATATACTTAATAATAATTTTGGTTAGGAAACCCTTAGATTAGTGAACGAGTGTATACATGCATATGTAAATTATATAGTATTCTAAGATCGTAAGTATTTTTGGCGGAAATCCTTTTTAGGATATTTTAAATTATCTAAAGATAAGTTATCAAAAAATTTTTTAAAATTTTCTCAAAAAAAAAATTATTTCGCAATATCTTTGAAACCGCTGATGGGTTGAAGAAATTATGTAAGAAGAAGATGAAGTCTACTTAATTTAGGATTACCTAAAGCTTCTGAATCAATTACGATAAATGGTTCTCCATTTGTGCTAATATATATGATTCAACCTCATTTTTTGGAGGTATATCATTATTTTGATAGATAAACAGGTACCAACACCTTAATAGACCACAAAGTTCTTAAAGGAAATGACCAAAGCTTCCGTTTGAGCAAACAAATTAAAATATGAGTTTTTACAAAAATGGCAAAACAAGTGTTAATTTCAAAAAACATTTTTGCAAATTTTTTTATCTTCTTAAAAAGATTGAACCTGTCGAAACAGGGCCGCTAGAACAAAATTTTAAAGTTCGACACCCTCCAACTCGGACAGTCCTTAGCCGATCTCGTTTTAATTTCCTGTCAGCCTCGTTTAAAATCATAGGCCTAATTGTTTTATTCGATCTGCTTTCATAGTACATATTTTGTTTTTGCACTTAGGCTCAAGATCGTTATTGTTGTTTTCAGTACATGAAAACAACTTTGTAAAAATTAACGAAGTAAGTGACATGTATTGGGGGTGGTTGTAATGGTTTGTCAATATCCTTATTACTTATGGTACTTTAATTCATTAGCTTAGAAATAAATGATGGCTAATTCTGCAAATTGTATACAGCACATCGGGAAATGTCGAATGTTATATGGCATATTGTTATTCAAGTTACTGCTCTGACTTGAAAGGATCTTTGCATTGTCAATGTCTGAAATCGAAGTACCGAATTCAAATTTGGTGGATAAGTAGGAAAATACCCTAAATTTGAAAAGTTTTCAAAAGTACATGCTAAGAACTTGCTCAAATTTCTTCGCAATTATTTCGAAATGTAAAAAATGAACTTATATCGCTGTTATTGTTATTGTCATCTGTGGTTTTCTAGAATAACAGCCTTTGTCGGAAATTTTTGCATAAATTATGTATGACACTCCCATTACAATCCATTTTTTTAAGACTTTCACAAGACTAACACCCAACATTTACATTTTGCATCAAATATACTGCAAGAGAAAAAGTATATTGGCTCTACTGAACATTTTGATTTTTTGAGATGTGCTGTTATGTTTGAAACCCACAGATTTATCAATTGCCTAATAATAGAAAGGGCCTATCGATTTATGTTTAAGAGAATTGTTCCTTACAATTTCTAACAGGTACTAGATTAATCAAAAACGTTACTAATAACTACATTAAAAAAAAAACTATAAATTTATAGTCTGTTTTATTAAAAAATGCCTACAAAATAATTCAATGAAAAATTCTTTATTTTTTACCCTCTATTCTCAAACACCCATTTTATATTAGGAAGCCATCGATATGTTTTAAAATCTGACTGCTTCAAGTTTAAGTTTTGGAGATAACAGATTAGATACTAAAAACTCTGCATTTTATCTTTTTTGTGATTTAAGCCGTCATATTACAGTCCACAGTAAAACTGCGTACAAGTGGCAACACCATTCTAGGTTTATTTAGTACGATGACGTATGTTTTTTTTTTAGCTTTTTTGTTTGTGTCTAAACAGTAAGTTTAATTGTTGAAGTCATTAGCCAATTTATGAGTTGTGTTGTATTCAAATATGAGTACATTTTTGGTCTTATAAACTTGTGAACTATTTAGTTGCTGTGCTTCCTCTCTTGTACATTTCTCCACTCGTTTTCTCTCTGTATCTCACACTTCCCATGCCAACATACAAGATAGTAAGTAATTCGCATTTTTTAAAAGTGCACACTAAAATTTCTGAAATTGTTATTGATGGACTCAGTTTTAATTTTTATTCTCCACCCACTCACTCTTCCGACATTCTTTTACTCCCCTCCCCACCCATTGTTTAGAACTTCATCTCGCTCTCTAGTTTTATTATTAGTTATTTTTTTATGACACGTTGCATAAACTCGTTTTCGTTTCTGTTCTTTTGTGTGTGTGTTTTTTCATGTTCTTAGTTTGGTACTCAGCTGATTAGTCGACTTTGTCGAGTTATTCTATTTATGTTTTGTATGCTTTTTAACTCCCTTTTCATACTTTCTTTTAGTAGTGTGCCGTGTCGTCCGTCGTTCAATTATGTAGCAATTTCTTTCCTTTGCTGGCTATGTTTGGTGCTAGGTTATCGCTCGATTGTATTGATTAGATTTATGAATTTAATCAATATATTCCCTGACCAGATTGTACTAATAGTTTCATAATATCGAATAGAAGCTATAGATGTACGTAGGTTTTTTGCTGTTCATAGTTAACATTGGATAAATGATGATGAAATGAGTAATTATTTCTCTTTTTCATGGAAATATAGTTTATCGCAGATTAATTCCCTATGGCAATGCATTATAGTCGTTAAATTATGTTTCCTTCGCATTATCAAGATGTTCAACTGTTTCTAATTATTAGGGGTGCCGTATTTGCTAATATGATACCTACGTTCACATGGCTAAATAGTGGCGTTACACCAAATCTCACAAAGAAGGTCATTGATTCATAATCATGACCAAATAAATGCCCCTGCCTTTTAGCAGTTGGATTTCTGAGGTTAAGTTTTGGACCTTATATACCCTAATAGAGCGGAATTAATTAATTATATTTTTCCCTCACCTTACAGGTTGCTACGAAAAAAGGTGTAACACTTCGGAAGAGTTAACATACGAGGGTTACCATTTATATTGTGAGCTTAATAATAAAGAACCTAAAGGGTAGTCCAACCAAAACGCACGATGTTAATTGTAAACAAAACAAAAAGTTTTCAGAGAATTATCTTAATATTTTTTATTATGACAGATATAATACAATTATGTGTGAAACAAAATACGGCTTCGGTGGCATACCTCTATCCGATGGTCCATATTTTCAATGAATCTGAGACATAATTGAGGTTGAATGTCGTGAATTATCTCATCCTTTTGCTCTGGAATTGTTCTTGGCGTATTGACGTAAACTTTTTCTTTTAAATAACCCCCGAAGATAGAAATCCAACGGTGTCAAATCACATGATCGTGGCGGCCAATTAACATCGCTACGACGCACAGAGGTATTTTGTATGCAAAAAAAAAACAATTGTTCGACAATTATTTTTTAAAAATCCAATGATGCTGTTCTATAGAGAAGTGTTTCAATAAGAAAAATCCATATTTTGTTTTCGTAAAAAATAATATTTTGTTATAGAAAAACTCTAGTGGTCACCTAAATATTGTAAAGCGATAACTAATGAAAATTTGCATGCAACTCTGTACCAAATACATATATGTATGTGAAATATTTTCAGTGCTAGCATTTAAATGTTGTTATTATTGAAATGCAGGATCTCCTTTTTAAATTAAAAATAAAGCTATTTGGATTACATATACACGAGGGCAACACCTAGTGTTGCCTGGCGAAATCTGACATTTCCATTGGAAAGTTTGACATTTCTTAGCATAAACGTACTCAGAACGTTTTGATGGACGACCATCATATGTGTTGTTTACAGTGACTTGAAAAAATCAATTTGGCAAAAAATGGAATTAACTCGTGAACATTTTCGTGCGATAATTTTTCACAACTTTCGACGTGGATTATCACGACAAGTGTGCATCTATGAACTTAAATCTTTGTATGGCGATGAAGCACCATCCTATAGCACTGTGAAAAACTGGTTTAATGAATTCAATCGTGACCAACGCTCGCTGAAAGACGAAGGTCGTCCAAAAACGGCCGTTGTGCCAGAGAACATTGATGCCGTGCGTGAACTGTCGTCATGTGACATACCGTGAGATAGAGGCATCCTTGGGCATTTCTTCCACCAGCATACATTCGATATTGCATGAACACCTGGCCGTAATTTGACAATCGCTCAAAAAAAGGCTCGTGTCGATTGGTGCAAAGAAATTTTGAAAAAATACGATCGCGGTGCTTCAACAGACATTTATAAGATCGTCACAGGTGACGAATCTTGGATCTATGCGTATGAGCCCGAAAAAAACAGCAATCGACCGTGTAGGTCTTCGAAGACGAGCCAAATCCAACGAAAGTTGTTCGTGGAAGAAGCACTTCGAAGCAAATTGTCGCCTGTTTCTTTGGCAAAACTGGTCATGTGGCGACTGTTCCGCTTGAGCAACGTAGGACGGTCAATTCTGAGTGGTACACCACAGTTTGTTTGCCTGAAGTCTTCGGAGAAATTCGAAAAACGAACAAGAGAAGACGAATCATTTTGCACCATGACAATGCGAGCTCTCACAATCACAATCTCATGTTTTGGAGGTGAATTTTCAACACACTGTAACCAAAACATGAAGTGAAGTTATGCTAACAAATTTCAAACTTTCCAATGGAAGTTCCAGTTTTCATCTGGCAACACCAGCATTGCCAGGACCAAAATATAAATAGCAACCCTCGTATATTGTTAAATAAAGAAATTCTAAAGTAGAAAAGGATTTATAATCCTAACCTCTTGTTATCCTTATATCAACTGTAAAACTATTTGATATTATACGCAATAAAGAAGAATTGAAGAATTTAAGAAATGAAACACAGTTTTTTGGATATTATTATTTCTCAATTTGTCCAACGTATCACCATTTGAAAATCTTTATTTTCCCCTCATCTTAGAGAGGAGGGTACATATCATTTGCTACGAGCCAATTGTGTAACACATCGAAGGATTGCCCTAAAACCCCGAAGTATGTTTGGGGGAAATTAGATTTGGGTAATTTTAGGTCATTTGAGTTATGTCCGTCCGTTCGTCTGTCTGTCTGCTGGCTGCTTCGCACGATAACTTTCGAAAGGATTAACCGATTAACTTCAAATTTGGTATGCAGTATAATTATTCTCTATCTCCGGCTAAGTTCGAAATGGGCCATATTAGTCCACTCTTCTAGTACCTCCCCCACAATGGGTTAACATTTTGTGAAATATTTATACTTTAATAACTTCTATACTACTAATTCAAATCTTCTGAAATTCCACACATAGTACTACTAGTCGCTAACACCTCATGAAAAATGGGCGATGTTGCCACGCCCATTTTGGTACCTTCCTCACAAATGCACCACATTGCACCAAAATTTAACTGCTTATAACTATCTTTAATATCAGTTCATACGAATACTTGAAATTGTGTACAGTGTAATGTTTTTATAGTACCTAAAGTCCAGAGAAAATTGGGCGTTACTGGCACGCCCCTTTTGGTACCTTCCACACAAATGGACCAATTTGCACCAAAAGTTAACAGCTTATAACTTTAGTACGGTACTTTATTTATAAAATTTAATTAAAACAAACAAAAATAAATAAATTTACGAATATTTTTTTGGACTTAATTGTTTGATAATATACTTTGCTATTGTTTTATTTCTTATTGTTTCGCTTTATGTTAAGTATAGTTTAATTCTCAATTGGTCTTTCATAATTATTTTACCCCTTTGAAGGTAGTCAATGTGGATTATACCGCGTGCTTCCCAACAAACGGTTGCGATAATTTATTGGTGACAGATTCGCCTCGTCCTACTTGGCGCCGATTCATCCCGAGAAACATACTGTTCTTCAAAAACGATGATGGGCAGAATGTTATTCTCAACAGTAAAAATTAATTAATTAAAAATTAATCTGGCTAAGGTGTGGTTCCAACAGACTTCGGCCAAATGTTAGGATTTTGGCCGATGTTCGGCTTCGACCAAAAAAACCGTCTTCGGCCGAATTTTAGTGTAGATCACCAAAGTATTTATCAAGCCATTATTTGTTTGATAAATACTTGGATTAAGTTTGGCCAGGCCGAAACTTATATACCCTTCAACATGGATCGCATGATTTCGGGTACAAATAAACTGTTTATATCAAATTTCAGCACAATTCGTTGAAATTTGTGGTCTTTGTGGCTTTACTACGTCAAATCTAGAGGGAACTTTGTATGGGGGCTATATCAAAACATGGACGTATGACTACCGTTGTTTGTGTGAAAGATAACGAGTATAAATAAACCCCAGTTACCAATTTTCAGACCGATCAGTTGACATTTGTGGTCTCTATGACGTTAAGAAGTCAAATCGGGGAGGTGCTATATATGGGGGCTATATCAAAAAATTGACCGATAATGTCTATTTTCAATCCCAAGTTATCTGCAGCTATAAAAAGTATCTATAACAGATTTCAGTCATTTAGCTCAATTATTGTAGACTGTAGCGTGATTACAACAGATGGACGGACGGACATGGCTAAATCATCTTAAAATTTTACGACGGTTAGGAATATACATATATACTTTATGGGGTCTCATATCAATAATTAGAGGTGTTACAAACGGATTCCCAAAATGAATATACCCGTCATAATATGATGGAGAGTACAAAAATTATGTTTAATCAGCACACAAAATTAATTTTTCTGTTAAACACAAACTGAATGACGCAGCTTATTAAAATTCTGACAAGTCATCTGACAGATACCTCTTGGCAGGAGTAGTATCGCCCTTTCATTTAAGAAGCGGGAAAAAGTCACAGATTTTTTTTGCCTGCCCTCGTATATACATTATCTGTGAAATAAACAGTTTAAAATGCAATCCTTTAGTTTTCCATTCTACATAGTGCAAATTGAGAATGCGTTTTTCTTAATTTGCCTAATTTGATTAATTAATTGTTGGTGAATCATCTAAATGTTCAAAAAATCCATAAATTGAGTCACCATGTTAGTAAGCAGTTTATTTATACTCTTATCTTTTTCTGATAAGCTTTATTAATAATTGACGAAAACATCTTTGGCTCATATAGATATACATAAATACTTAAATGTATATAGCGTCACACCAGACCACAAGGGCAAGAATTACTTAATCCACATAGAATTTCGACGACTTTGTCCAGGCAACCATACTAAAAAGTATATGACTTCAAGGACCATTTTCTCCCAAACTTAAGTTTTTTCTTTTCTCGACAAGAAATTGATTCCAAGCACTTGTAATTTAATAATTATTGCAATGTCTGTCGAGTGTATCGTCTGTATAATAAGAACATGCCAGTAGCAAGTAATACTAACCGCTTTGTTTTTATCAATAGCTTTGCGTGTAATGTCGTCATGTGGACATCTTAGTATGTGCCCAATCCAGCACATTTCCTCCTTCGTAATTCACTGGCAATTGGGGATTGCTGCGTTCGTGAGCAGAGCTCTGTGTTCGGTATTTTATTATGCCCGAAAATCCGTAGTATTTTGCACAGACATTTGTTGAAGAAGATCTGGATGGATTGATATCATTCGTCCATGTTTCACATCTATACAACAAGGTTGATCTTACACACGAATTAAAGATGTCCAATTTTAAGCGGGAGATTTTGATGGAGTTGGCCTTCATGGTGCGATTTTGTATATCCATAGAAGAGCCTCCATTGTTGGTAGGTAGAAATTGTTCACATCTTTGAGCTCTGCATTCCGAATCTTGAGGCTGTGTTGATTGTCTTTGTAATATTTATTCGAAGCCCTGTTTTTCTTTCTTCACCATTCTTAGGTTTTCGGCCATATCGAAGTAGGGGTGTATTATTAGACAGAAGTCATTAGCGTAATCTAGGTCACTTATGGCGATTTCGTTTATGGAAAAATGTCCCCTCGCCGTCGAATACAAGAAAATATTTGCACCTTTTAAGTCGAAATGATGTAGTCACTTGAATTTAATTTAACTCCAATTTTCAAATTCCTAAAATGTGTAGTTTTTGCAAAAAAAAACGCAAAGAAAATGCTGCACTTTTTCCAGATTCAAAATCGCCATTAGTAGTTTATTAAGTCCCCATGATGATGTAGGACTATGTTAAATAGCAGTGGTCATATAATGCAACCTTGTCGGAAGCCAGCTTTTACTGGTACCGTTCCGCATACTGAATTTTGCGGCAATTTTCATTGGTATAGAGTTTTTGGATTATACCAATTATTTTCTTGGGCACACCTTTGCACTGAAGGGCTTCCATATCGCAGAGTGGTTATACCCTCACTTTAGTGATACGAGGGTATATATCATTTGCTACGGCCAGAAGTGTAACACATCGAAGGAGTGATCTAAGACACTAAGTATGTTCGGCGGATATTCGTTTAGGGTCATTTTAAGTCGAATGCGAAATGTCCGTCCGTCTGCTGGCAGGTGCGCACGATATCTCTCGAAAAGAGTAACCGATTGACTTCAAATTTGGTATGTGGTAATATTTTTTCTATCTCCGGCTAAGTTCGAAGATGGATCATATTGGTCCACTCCTTCTAGTACCTCCCGCACAAAGGGTTAGAATATTGTGAAATATTGATTCTTTAACAACTGCTATACTACTTACTCGAATCTTCTGAAGCGTTATCACCTCGCCCCTTTTTGGTCAAATAATACCACAATTGAATATCTCTTAGCGTTGTTATACCAGAGCACATAAACACTTATAATTCGGCACAGTGCAATGTATTTAAAGTCCCGAATCCCGAATTTTCTCCTCTAAGGTATTTGTCCAGTGTCGCACTGAATCTACTATTTACGATGTTTGCTATTATTTCAATAACCACTAGCGTGACCCTGTCCACTTCGTTGACCCAGAGGAGATTGAAGATTTCCAATCCCTCCCATTTTTGGACCAATTACGGTTCAAACGGGATCACGATCCAGTCCCAATCATGGAAGTAAATAACGACAGTAGGAATCATAGCTCCAAATTGGCTTATATGGGCGGCGCCACGCCCCCTTTAGTCAAGAACTTATGTACCTATGTCACCCGCTAGGTTTATCTTAAGATTCTCTGAAAATTTCATCAAAATAGGTCCAACCGTTTTGGAGACCATACGTAACATACACACATCCATTTTTATATATATAGATGCATAGACGGGTGATGCCCTTAAAATGTTTGCACCCTGTTAGATCCCTTTTTTTGAGTATTTATGTGTTATGACCTCAGACCCTTAATAAAGGGTCTTCCCAAAGGGGCTTCCGGACATCAACCAAAAAATCCATATATTTCTATGACTTTTGATATCGTTCACTCACTTCAAGAGTGACATAACTCAAAATTGAAAATTGTCAAGATGTGTAACTTTAAGTCCGTATAAAAAGATAAGTAACATGAAATAACATGTTAAAAATCGCTTGAATAATCCTAAATATGATTGTTTACTTATGGACCAAATTTCGCTGAGATTAATTTATGGACATTTGCAACATTCGCATTTTTGTAAAAAATTTTAAATTTTTAGTTATGTCACTCTTGAAGTGAGTGAGCGATATATTATTATTATTATGGCGAGCTTTTCAGGGGTAAGGGTACGAGCTGGGGAGTCGGGTGTTTTTGGAGAATAACTTCTTAAAGTGCCTCCTTTATTTCTTTCTTTGTCATGGAACAACTATTCCGAAGTCTTCTGTTCCAAAAAAAATAGTTTTCATCGATAGGTCTTTCAAACGAAAGAAATAAATTTCGATGCTATCTCACACACACGTACTTTTTTTAATTAAAATTTAAAGCCTATCTTTAAATAAAGCGCTTAATGAAAGACCCTATACTTGACAAAACAGGCTACCACCCACAAATATTCAATATTTCTATGACTTTTGATTGAGATTAATGGGAGCGGGTAGGCCACTAAAAATAAATCCATCCATAAAGTGAGTAGTAACCTCTTTAATTTCCCAGCAAAATGGTTGTCAGATTACCTCAAAATTTAGGTCCTCCGACAGCTTTATTTCAATCCACATACAATTATAATAATTATTATGTATGTATATGTATTTAAAACTGTTCCAAATAAAAAATCGTATGACACATTTAAGCAAACATTCTTCAAAAAAAACAGACCACCAACATTATACTTGACATAGATATGTCGGTTTTATGCGTGCGTGAGTTTGTACGTATGTGTGAGTGGGTGTGTTCTAACTGACTCGGAAACCCACTTATTACTAAACATGTTTTGATGAATCCATTATTAATCATTCACCGATTCAAAAGCTTTTGCCGATCTTTGATGCAAGCACGCATTTAAATATAGCAACAAACCACCCATTCTAGAGTGAGTCACTGGACCAACTTGACTGAAAAAATGTGATGCTATTGGTTGGGTATGTGTGAACGAACCTACCGATATGATGGATATTATGTACATACATACATACCATATACATAAATACAAAAACATCTGCATATCAGTAAACGATGATGGTAGAATAAAATTCCACTAACGACGACAATGTGAGAAAAAATAACGAAGAATGCTCTAATAACACGACAATGATGATAACATATCAACACAACACTCACAACTCAAGTGTGAATGGCAAAATGACGAAAAATAAATAATAATAATAATCTGCTCAGTTTCTCTGCAATTGCATTAGGAGAGAAGTTATTATTAATATGAGTATGTATGTGTTGGAATAAGAAAAAAATAAAACTTAGGTTGTCCATGATTTTTAAGTATATATGTAGATCAGTGAACTGTTTTGCAAAATAAATTATTACCGTATGGAAGTGACTTTTCGATACACTTCTAGTAGATATGTATGCACGTTACTATTTATAGCATAACCTTGTATGAATTCCAGCTAATTGCAAATTTTGTTGTGTATAATTTATCTAATAGATAGATCAATCACCCCAAGCTGTAATGTAAATGTAATTTTTGTTTAATCATTTAGA
Organism: Eudasyphora cyanicolor; assembly: GCA_963930755.1. Taxonomy (NCBI): domain Eukaryota; kingdom Metazoa; phylum Arthropoda; class Insecta; order Diptera; family Muscidae; genus Eudasyphora; species Eudasyphora cyanicolor. The sequence continues at coordinate 45,893,146 of OZ005734.1, read as the reverse complement.
GCTGTTTATATGCTTATACCTATTACTGATATTGACTATTATATTCTGCAATCTTCAGATCAAATCATGTTTATATATATATTTTGTAGATAAATGTTAAAAAGTACTACATTCAAAATTTTAGTCCGATTCCTATATTACTTTGGCCTAGACAAGTATTTTATAATTAGTATGTGTAGAAATATTAGAAAAACAATCTCATTTTCGGATTAAAAGGAAGATAAATTGGTATGTTAAAAGATATTTAACGATGTTTTTACCGAAATCGTTTCCCATCACTTGATAATGAACACTTGCAACAAATGAACACTTTTTGAAAAATACACGGACTTGACAGTATAGGTTCGATTCTACTACCAAAGGGTAGTATAACCCTATACTCGGTTTGGCGAAATTGGTTGGTAAAAATCAGTGGGCCCCTCGATAAATGAGTCAGCAGCTTTTGTTCTACAACTAATTCAGACTTGGTTATACCGTTTAACTATATTTGGCAATAATGTAGCTAAGAATATGCTTAACAAAGTTTCTTAAAATTTTAAGCGAAAAAAAAATTTTCGTTACTTTTTTTTGAAAAAGTGAAGGAAAAAACTATTTTTATACCCTCCACCATAGGATGGGGGGTATATTCATTTTGTCACTCCGTTTGTAACACCTCTAAATATTGATCTGAGACCCCATAAAGTATATATATTCTTAATCGTCGTAAAATTCTAAGACGATTTAGCCATGTCCGTCTGTCCGCCCGTCCATCCGCCCGTCTGTGGTAATCACGCTACAGTCCGCAATAATAGAGCTAGGTTGATCAAATTTGGTACAAATACTTCTTATAGTTGCAGGTTGTTTGGGATTGCAAATGGGCGATATCGGTCCATATTTAGATATAGCTCCCATATATAGCATCTAACTTGTTGTGATTCCTACTGTCCTCATCTACCGTATTTTTATGTTTTCGGTGTTATTTTCTTTAGGTTTGAGTTATTTTGTGAGGTCACATACTATCCATGGTGGAGGGTATATAAGATTCGACATGGCCGGAGGGTATATAAGATTCGGCATGGCCGAACTTAACGCTTTTATTTGTTTTTTGCTTTTTTCAGCATAACTTGCAGGGACCCGTAATCTTTCACTAACAATGTTTGGCGAAATTGTAGCCAACGTAAATGTGAACAACATTTGTTAACATATTAATACAATCTTAGCGTGTCTAGGCACCCTAAATAGTTCAAAAAACCACATTGTACCTCAATAATTTTAGTGTTTTACTATAATGTAACAAAAATATTTTTTTTTGGTGTAGGGCATGTTCAGCAACTTTATAGAAAATATTAAGGCCAATATTTTTGTGGAACATAACTGTAATTTTTGGCCCCACTTTAACAAATTGTAAAAACACCCCTTAAAATGGGGAGGGCGGGGATGAAATGTTATACAAAAATGTTGGCCATTTAATTTGTTCTTATGAAGTATTTTGTATTTAAAATTTGAAAAAATATAATGTTAATATGTAGCTGCACATAACACATAGATATTAAACCTACAATACATGTATAATTGGCCTTTATAGGCTTCTCTTGTATTGATATTTGAAAATAAATAAAAAAAAAAATTAAAAAAAAAATTGTACTATATGTATCTGAACCAGGGATGTAACGAATATTCGCATTATTTTAACATTCGCAAAAACCATCTTTGGATTATTCGCTTTCGCAAAAATATATTTCAGTATTACTCAAACTTTTTAAGATATTAATACCAATGAAAACCTCTTCCACTTCTCTTCAAAACAGTTGAAAAATATGCTTGACCTTGTGGTAACAGGAGGTACAAATATGGAAAACATTCTTAATACTTGATTATCCTGGAAAAGTATCAATTTTGTTGGTACTAAAGGTTCAAACTATTATTCGCTTTCGCAAAAATTCATATTTCACTATTCGCTTTTGCATTCGCAAGAAATATATTTCAATATTCGCTTTCGCTAAAGTCACTTTCGTTACATCCCAAATCTGAACACACTAAAGCTCAAAACTTAACACAAACACCAAAAAAAGGTCAAATTCAAATTCAAGTTAATTCAAATTAAGAATAAATATTGTCTGTTTCATCTATTATGGTAAATGGTCAACGAATCTGATCAATTTTAACATTTATTTAAGAAGGCAAACATGTCCTCGGGGAAAATTCGAACTGCCCATCTTTAGGATGGGCTAAAGGAACGTAGTGAACATTTATTCGCTACTTCACCCGGAGACCAATTCTGGTCCATTGCGTTTGTCCTGCCAAGTAATAAAGATATTTGTGGGTGTTTCCAAAGTAACGGTCGTTACCGATTTTCGGAGATTTTTTAAATAAAATAGCATCCTACGCAAATTTGCCACAAGGATTGCTTAATTTTTGGACTTACGAAAGTTCAAGCATCGGTAGCAACCGAAAGAATTTATAAAAAATGTAATTTCAATAATTTTTTAGACCATTAAAAAGGTAACGGTCGTTACTTTATAAATGTGCTGATTTCAAATTTCGGAAACAAACATCATGTTTTGCAAAGGAAGTGTCAAGTAAAAAATCTGATATAATTCTTTGAAATGATTTGTTTAAGGAATGGGTCTATTTTTAAACCAAAGAAAATTAGCTACCAAAAAAAAATTTAAAGTAACGGTCGTTACATTATGAAATGTTAAAAGTTTTTTGTTTTTTTTTTCACGAAATTTTCTTACGGGTTCGCGTTTGTTTTTTCGTTCCTGACTTTGGCGTTCGTCCGTCATCACCTTTTTTTGATCCAGTCTTCGTTTTTTGAGCGCTCTCATTCTTTCCTGCGTCTACTTTTCGTTTTTTCTGTATTTTTGCATCTTGTTAAGTTGCTCCATGATTTCTCAGCTAAAATCAGTAAGAATCCAGTTAAGTACGACGAAAATAGTTCAAATGCAAAACACCAATAAAAGGTAACGGTCGTTACATCTTAAAAAAAAATGTTTAAAAAATCAAAATAGCCTTTTGATGCTTATTTGGCCTTACAAAATGTTTCATCTTAATTACCTTCTTTTTTTCCGCTACAATAAAATTAAATCGTTTGAATGAATTACGAAAAAACAAACTTTTGTGCTTTTGTGGTAACGGTCGTTACAGTCGGTGAGGTTGTTTTTGAACTATTAAAAAAACATTAAATTTTAACTTGTCGCCTTTAATTTTTGTTGCTAAGCATGAAGAAAAGTTTCAGCTTCCAGCTTGCCTTCGATTTGTTCGTAAAAAGTGACCGCGCAATTCACGGGAAAAACGCACACGGTGTATTAAATTCAAAGTAACATATTTTAGTTGATATAAAGAAAATTAAAGTTAATCTTTCGGAAAATGACAGATACATTTATTTTGTGTAATATTAGCGGAAAATTTAACGTTTTTTTTTTCAACTAGTGCTTATTTCGTGAATGGTAACACAGATAATTAGTTTTATCATTCCGCTAAACGAATATGGTTGTGTATACGCTTGAACAACGCAGGGAGCGATTGACTTGATAATTAGTTTTATCCTTCCGCTAAACGAATATGGTTGTGTATACACTTGAACAACGCAGGGAGCGATTGACTTACAGAAGATGCCGATTTTGCCAAAAAAAAATCATCTTTTCAGATGAAGCTCATTTTGTAAACAAGCAAAATTGTCGCATTTGGGGCACAGAAAACCCGCACGCATACATTGAATAGCCGATACACCCAAAACGAGTCACTGTTTGGTGCGGATTTTGGTCCAGAGGCATAATTTGGCCATTTTTCTTTGAAATGATGAATTTTTGTTCACAAAAATTGAAGAGGAGGATATTGGCAACATTTGGTTTCAACAGGACGGCGCTACGTGCCACACAGCCGAAGCTACACTCGATGTTTTGCGCGATGTTTAAAAAAAAAAAAAGTTATTTGGCGGACCCTTAGCTGGAAAGGTGTCCGATAGATTAAGAAGTAAGAAAATAAATAAATTAGAAAGATAACATTAAAAAATACATAGATGGTAGTGTGGATTGATTATTTTGAGATATCCTAATTGAGCTTTGGGCTTTGATATGTGATTTGACAACTTTATCAGTTGTTTGTTACCCACAGTCATTTGGACCCTTGGCTAAATTATGGATTACTCTCACGACAAAATCGGCAATAGAATCAATGTAATCGATTGTAAAACACCAAAATAGCGTAGTCTTCTTGTAGTCAGTGCAGGACATTGGCAAAAAAAGGTGGCCAATCGTTTCAATCTGCTCCTCACTTTCGCACATTCGACAGTAGTCTGCGACATCGTGTTGCCACTTTGTTGTCATTAATCTGATGTCGCAGTGACCCGTCAGAACCCGTCGAATCTTTAGAATGTTTTCCGTTCTCGTACGAGTCTTAGTTGACCATAGATTTCGAGAGGTCCTGCACACGAGTAAACCTCTCCAGTTCTGGGTATCCTGATTTCTGAACCAGTGATATTTTGCATTTATTCACCGCTTTTGATTTTGTAACATTTGGCTTCATTGCCCGACTCCCTACGTAGATAGTATTTGCCTGATTTCCTGCCTGACCTGTCAGGAATAATTTTGTCAGAGAAGGACATTGAGAAAAGTGACGATACTATGTAGTCTGTTGTTTGCTCAAGCCCGTGTACCTGACTTAAATCTATTACCTCTTTCAGTAGACTTGAGTGGCCCCAATTTAACGAACCTGACTCTCGAAGACGTAGGGCACACTTTGTGGCAACATATTGACCTTGTGGTTGAATGTTCAGTATTAGAAAAGTATCTAGTTTCACATGTGGAGTACTTCTTCTTGCACATGTAATGCAATACGTAATACGTTGTATTTTTCACAGTGTACTGAGGTAGCTGCTAGTTCTTAGAGCCTTCCATCAGACCAAAAAACCTATATGTAATTATCGGTCGTACTACAGCCGTGAACAGCCAATGAACTGTTTGTGGCCTGATACTCCAATTTTAACCTATGGAGTTTCCTCCGTATTTCTTTTCCAGAGAGAGACTGACTGGTCTGTAGACCTTACTTCCCGCCACTTCTTTGAAACGAAAAATTTTTGCAGTAACGCAACAAAAATCTCAGAGAGCAGTTGTATTAACTTTGGCCCTGCTCGTTGAAGAATGGATGGATTAAACTCATCTGTCCAGATGATTTATAGGGTTGAAATGAATCAAGTGCCCCCAACATCCTTTCTTTCGTTACCATGGTTTGTTCTGTTTTTTGAAAGCAATGCATCCTAACGAAGATAACATTGTCTATTTGCAAAAAGTCTATGGATAAATGTATAAATTATGACCCATATTGTACAAACATGGAAATTAAAAAAATTCTCATTTTTATTTTGGAAATTGTGTTTGGGAGGTACCAAAAGGGACGTGGCGCTAACGCCCATTTTAAATATACTATGGGTACTATAAAAACATTACACTGTACAAAATTACAGGTGTTTGTATGTGTGTGCAGGAATCGAAGTTATTATGCATTGTATGACAGGTACCAAAAGGGGCGTGGTAATAACGCCCATTTTGCACGGGACTATAGGTATGTAAGGCATAACACTTCACAAAATTTCAAGTATTTCTATAGACTGGCATCAAAATGGTCCATTTGTATGGAAGGTACCTAATAGGGCGTTGTGACTTTCCCACTTTTCTTAAGTTGATAGCGACCAAAAAACTAAAACTATGTGCGGAACAATGAAAGATTCTGATAAGTATTAAACAAGTTATTAAAGAATCAATATTTCACTAAATTTTGACACTTGGTGGGAAGTTACTCGAAGGAGTGGACCAACATGGTCCATCTTTGATATAAGCCTTGGTCAAATTGGAAAATGATCGTGCTCACTACCACAGCCACACAGACAGACGAACGGATGGGCGTTGCTCAAATGACTTGCAATGCCCAGAACGAAGTTCCGCCAACTATTTTGGAGTTCTCTTAGGTCACTCCCTCGATGTGTTACATTTTTGGGCCGCAGCAACTGATATTTCTATACGTACCCTCGGTCACAATAGTGGGTATATAACGAACAAGATTTTGTTGAAATTCTCTTACTTCTACCAAAAGGGCTATAATTTCTACATAGATTTTTTTCAAGTGGGCATTGTTCCTTCGTTAGGATGCTAGCTTTCAAAAATTGCAACAAACAAATTTTTCGCAATTGTTTTTTATTTTCTGTTTTTCGTGACAGCAAAAAAAAACGATTTTTTTATAAAATCTAATTTTTTCAAAGTATTTTAACGACAATTACTAAACTTATGTTTCTAAGTGAATTTGACATATTTAACATATGTAGCCCTCAGAATTAAATTTAAATGGTATCCCGGATTTATCGAGCTTATACTTCAAAAAATGTGGTACAAGTACTAAAGACACCATGCAAGAAAATCGGAATTTAAAAAAGATTTATCATAAACATTTTTTTAAATATATTTTTTTTTGTGTTTAGGACACCGTATTACAAAAGAAAATGTTATGCACAGCCCTTTGACACATGTTTTGTAGACTAGTGTAATGAGAATCTTCGCCAATAATATGCCGAAAATGGTTTTTGTTCATCTTTTTTTTTTTTTAATTTTTAAGAATAAACTTAAATTTGGACTACTCTTTTCCAGTCAAACAAAACGTCTGCTCCCGGACTATAATATTACAACCTGGACTATAAATTGTTTTTAAATACAAATACACTATTAGCAAGATGCCATATCCACATTTCTTTTCCAACACACTTGTTAACATAAAAAAGTTTGCCCTTCTATTGGCACTGGGGAGCATTTTCAGCATTAGCTTTGTGTGTGCGCGCTGCTTATCCATTGGGAGTCATTTCACATTTAATTGAAAACGAATTGCATTACACACACACACCTCTTAATGGCCTTGAGGTGTTCTATTTTTAGATGGTATAACGTCAAAAATCCAAACATTAGAAAGAACCCCCAATGTGTGGAGAATATTTCAAAAAGGAAACTTAACGTTCGAAAATTCCGCAGTTTTTCTAGTTTGCTCCGAATAATGTAAGAAAATCTTATTAAAGAACAAATTATTTGTGATGTGACGTATGTATTTATGTACTGTATATGTTAATAAATATGATTGATGGATGCATTGAAAGACAGGGGCAGGCAGACAGACAGGCTACGCTCTTCTTTGTATTCACAGATTACACAAAAAAGAAAAAAACAAAAACTAACTACAAAACGGGAATCCATCCATCCATGACGACGACGCAGCGACAACAAAAGGTCGGCGGCGTATTAATTGCCAGATCACAGATCTCAACCATAGTACTGGTAGTATTTAGCCATCAGTCATTGGTGGAGTGTACGGCTTTTTACAGGAAACGGAAAATTTAATAAATAAGAAGAATTTAATTATTGTATGTATGTGTAAACGAATCGACTGATGAACCATGCATGATAAAAGAAAGTTTAACAAAAAAAAAAACAAGGGGAGTAGTTCATGTTGTTGATGTCAAAAGAGAATCGACGATAGATACTATTTTTTCTCGCTTTTTTTATTTTTTTTTTGTGATGTTGGTTACACGATCACCAATACTCAAGCACACATCCCCCACCCGACCACATCACTCCGGACAAAACTAAGCATTGTACTTTTAATTAATTTGAAGATACTTATTTGTGATTGTTTTGGCGGTGGCTTTTTTTATATGGGGGAAACCAAATTAATGAGACATTTCACATTTTATATGTATGATGTGACATTTTGTTAAGGTCTGTCCACAGCATTACAAGAAATTTGAAATAGAATCTCTCCAGAGCATTACTACAAATTTGAATCCCGGTGGAGACAATTATTTTGTGATCTTGTTTCGTTATAAAACAACATATCGCTCACTCATTTCAAGAGTGACATAACTCTATACAAATGTTTATAAGAAAATGAAAAATTCGCAAAAATATTTTTTTGCGAAATTAAAATTTGTTTAGACATTTTTGTAATAGATACCTTAGAAGATATTGCGGAAAATGCTCACATTTAAAAATTTAATAATTTTTAAATGAAAGCGTCGTAAAAACATCAAAGCATGCACAATCTTTACAAATGTATAATATAACAAATTTAATTTTCGATTCTTTCAAACTTCCTGAAACAATTAGGATAAATGATTCTCGAGTTATGCGAAAAAAAGACTTCTAAAGAATTTCTTTATACAAATGACGGCCTCTGAGATCTTTCTCTATACCAGAGACGACATAATAGATCTTTCTCTACGCCAAAGACGTCATCAGAGGTCTTCCTACATACTAGAGTCGACCTCTGAGGTCTTCCTCCATACTAGAGCCAACCTCGTAGGACTTCCTCCATACTAGAGCCGACCTCGTAGGACATCCTCTATACTAGAGCCGACCTCGTAGGACATCCTCTATACTAGAGTCGACCTCTGAGGTCTTCTTCTATACTAGAGTCGACCTCTGAGGTCTTCCTCCATACTAGAGCCGACCTCATAGGACTTCCTCTATACTAGAGTCGACCTCTGTGGTCTTCTTCTATACTGGAGACGACATCATAGGTCTTTCTCTACGCCACAGACGTCATCAGAGGACTTCCTCCATACTAAAGTCGACCTCTGAGAACTTCCTCTATATTAGAGTCTACCGCTGAGGTCTTCCTCTATACTAGAGTCGTCCTCTGTGGTCTTCCTCTATACTAGAGTCGACCTCTGAGGTCATTCTCTATACTAGAGTCGACCTCTGAGGTCATCCTCTATACTAGAGTCGACCTCTGAGGTCTTCCTCTATACCAGAGTCGACCTCTGAAGTCTTCCTCTATACTAGAGTCGACCTGAGATCTTCCTCTACTCTAGATTCGACGTCTGAGGTCTTCCTCTATACTTGAGTCGACCTCTGTAGTCTTTCTCTATACTAGAGTCGACCTCTGAGGTCTTCCTCTATACTTGAGTCGACCTCTGTAGTCTTTCTCTATACTAGAGTCGAATTCTGAGGTCTTTCTCTATACTAGAGTCGAACTCTGAGGTCTTTCTCTATACTACAGTTTTCCTCTATATTTACTAGAGTCGACCTTTGAGGTCTTCCTCTCTACCATAGTCGACCTTTGTGGACTTCCTCTATACTACAGTCGTCCCCTGAGGTCTTCCTGTATACTAGAGTCGAACTCTAAGGTCTTCATCAATACTAGAGTGTACCTCTCCAAACGGAGTTTAGTTTAGTTGTAGTTTTTTAATTAGTATAGTTTGAAATGGAGTTATGAGTATATTACGTTCTTCTATACTAGAGTCGATCACAGAGATCTTTCTCTATACTAGAGTCGATCTCTGAGGTCTTTCTCTATACTAGAGTCGACCTCTGAGGACTTTTTCTATACTCGAGTCGACCTCTAAGGACTTTCTCTATACTAGAGTCGACCTCTGAGGACTTTCTCTATACTATAGTCCTCCTTTGTGGTCTTCCTCTATATTAGAGTCGTCCCCTGAGATCTTCCTCTAACCTAGAGTCGAACTCTGAGGTCTTCATCTAAACAAGAGTGTACCTATCCAAACTGAGTTTACTTTAGTTACAGTTTTTGAATTAGTATAGTTTGATATGAAGTTATGAGAATATTAAGTTTTGGAATGGAAGAATCGAGAGGACCCCCATGTAGTATTTATTTTATTAGATTTTTGTTTGAATGTTGCACGTTCGAATCGATCAGTTTTTTGATCAGAACTCTTCCTTGAGAAAGCGATGCTTTTAAGGCGAATTATAAATGATAACACACTGTGCTCTGGAAACCATGTAAACACATACCCAGATACGTATATCCTGTGTTGTTTGGCATTTCAAACATCATCATTTTGGTTGGACTAAATACTCAATTCTCATATATTCACATGCATCAATATTACTTGTCGATCATCAGCATTTCATTAATTCGTATTATTATTATTTCTTTTTTAATTTTTGATTAATCTTTTTATCCACAATTAATAATACAATTCTATTTTTCTTACTTTCAGTTGTTCTAATTGGTGATTCTGGTGTCGGCAAAAGTAATTTACTTTCACGTTTCACGCGCAATGAATTCAATTTGGAATCGAAATCAACGATTGGTGTGGAGTTTGCCACACGTAGCATAGAGGTAAGCAACGACAATAACTGCAAAACAAAAACTGTCTCAAAACAAAAGAAAGCTTATAAAAGCGAAGGAGGGGAAAGGACTCGACAAGAGTAGTTCAAATAAAAAATAAAATCAGAAACCCTCAAATTATTTGTGAGAGGGAGAGAGCGCAGAGTTTACTCTTGGCCTCAGAGACTAAATGGTGTGGGGTGGTGGGTTTGAGCCAGCAATGTATTGATTTTTGGTTGTTGCCATCATGAGCAGCGAACATTAAGGACTCGAGGACTATAAATTCAAATTCGACAAGGCAAATGCGAATTTTTATTTGTTCTACAGTACCACCTTAGACGCTCACACTAATACCATAGCCTGTGACGACATGCGAACTCCTCTCACAAAGGTTAAATGAAATTGTTTAGGTCAGGGAAATTAGAAAACACACAGAGACAAAGACATTTGATAACACACATGCACATTTATGCCTTAGGGCAGGGAGAGGTATGTGTTTTAGGTAAATGACACCATTGACATTTTTCTCTTTTAATTTTCATAAAAGCTTTAAAGTTGTGAATAATATTACCGTCAAACAGAAACCACTACCACCACCACTTCACCTACACTCACATATCTAAATACATAGTAAATATGTACGTAATTTACATTTTACATATGTATATTTGTATTTACTTCAACACTGGGCTACACCTTAAAAACTAATTTATTTTCTTTTTCGTCCTTTTTTCGTTCACTATACAATAACTAAAAAACATGAAAATGTACAAACAAAAAAACCCACCAACAAAACAACAAAAAACATCCCAAAACAGGTTGATGGCAAAACAATTAAAGCTCAGATATGGGACACAGCTGGCCAGGAGCGTTATCGTGCTATTACATCGGCCTATTACCGTGGCGCCGTTGGTGCTTTGCTTGTCTACGATATTGCAAAACATTTGACATACGAGAATGTCGAAAGATGGTTGCGAGAGCTGCGCGATCATGCCGATCAGAATATTGTCATCATGTTGGTGGGCAATAAGTCGGATCTAAGACATTTGAGATCAGTACCAACCGATGAGGCTAAACTCTTTGCCGAGCGCAATGGATTAAGTTTCATTGAAACTTCAGCGCTAGATTCTACTAATGTTGAAACTGCATTCCAGAATATACTCACAGGTAAGTGGCATAACAACACTATGCAAGTTCTATTAATTTACGCTTATTCATTTATTTAGTAATATTGCATCCTTCAAAACTAATAAATCCTTAAACTAAGCAGCAAAATGTACAGCTCTATGTAGTATAGAGGAAGGCCTCAGAGGTCGACTCTAGTATAGAGGAAGGCCTTAGAGGTCGACTCTAGTACAGAGGAAGGCCTCAGAGATCGACTCTAGTGAATAGAAAGGCTTCAGAGGTCGACTGTAGTGAATAGGAAGGCCTCTGAGGTCGATTCTAGTATAGAGGAAGGCCTCAGAGGGCGATTCTAGTATAGAGGAAGACCTCAGAGATCGACTCTAGTATAGAGGAAGACCTCTGAGGTCGATTCTAGTATAGAGGAAGGCCTCAGAAGTCGACTCTAGTATAGAGGAAAGCCTCAGAGGTCAACTCTAGTATAGAGCAAGGCCTCAGAGGTCGACTCTAGTATAGAGGAAGGCCTCGGAGGTCGACTCTAGTGTAGAGGAAGGCCTCAGAGGTCGACTCTAGTATAGAGGAAGACCTCAGAGGTCGACTCTAGTATAGGGGAAGGCCTCAGAGGTCGACTCTAGTATAGGGGAAGGCCTCAGAGGTCGACTCTAGTATAGAGGAAAGCCTCAGAGGTCGACTCTAGTATAGAGGAAAGCCTCAGAGGTCGACTCTAGTATAGAGGAAAGCCTCAGAGGTCGACTCTAGTATAGAGGAAGGCCTCGGAGGTTTACTCTAGTATAGAGGAAGGCCTCAGAGGTCGACTCTAGCACAGAGGAAGGCCTCAGAGGCCGACTCTAGTGAATAGGAGGGCCTCAAAGGTCGACCCTAGTGAATAGGAAGGCCTCAGAGGTCGACTCTAGTGAATATGAAGGCCTCAGAGGTCGACTCTAGTGAATAGGAAGGCCTCAGTGGTCGACTCTAGTGAATAGGAAGGCCTCAGAGGTCGACTGTAGCGAATAGGAAGGCATCAGAGGTCGACTGTAGTGAATAGGAAGGCCTCAGAGATCGACTCTAGTATAGAGGAAGACCTCAGATGTCAACTCTAGTATAGAGGAAGACCTCAGTGGTCGACTCTAGTATAGAAGAAGATCTCAGTGGTCGACTCTAGTATAGAGAAAGACCTCAGTGGTCTACTCTAGTATAGAGTAAGACCTCAGTGGTCGACTCTAGTATAGAGGAAGACCTCAGAGGTCGTCTTTGGCCTAGATAAACACATCTGATGTCGTCTTAGATGTAGAGGAAGACCTCTGATGTCGTCTTTGGTGTAGAAAAATACCTATGATGTCGTTTTTGGTTTAGAAAAGTACCTCAGAGGACGTCCTTGGCGTAGAGAAAGACCAATGATGTCATCTTTGGTGTAGAGAAAGTCCTCTGGTGTCGTCTATCGCATAGAAAAAACCCTCAGAGGTCGTCATTGGTATAAAGAAAGACCTCAGTGGTCTTTTTTGGTATATAGAAAGATCTCAGAGGTCTTTTTTGGTATATAGAAAGACCTCGGAGAACGTCATTGGTATAGAGAAAGACCTTAGAGGTAGTCTTTGGTGTAGAGGAAAACCCAAGGATGGTATTTGGTATGGAGAAAGATCTCAGAGGTCGTCTCTGATATAGAGAAAGATCTCAGAGATCGTATCTGGTATAGAGAACGACCTCAGAGGTCTTCTCCGGTATGGAGAAAGCTCAGAGGTCGTCTCTGGTTTAGAAAAACATCTCAGATGTCCTAGCTGATATAGAGAATAAACTCGAGGAAGCGATTCGGAAATATGTAGAAAAATTAGAATGTTTTTTATGTCTTGGATGCACTAATACATTGCAAAAATTTTTAAAATTTAAATTTACAGATTAACTATTTTCCCTGTTTTCTTATTTACAGAAATTTATCGTATTGTTTCTCAAAAGCAAATACGTGATCCACCGGAAGGTGATGTTATTCGTCCTGGCAATGATGTACCCATTGATATTAAGCCGACTGTTACTAATGATGTACGCAAACAATGCTGTCAGTGACCGCCTTATAGCTGCCCCCAATCCTACTACAACTATTACACCTTTATTCAAGAACACGCTAAAAGCCCATGTTATGATTTTTTAAAATTTATTTCCCATTTCTATTCTTTAAGAAGCATTAATTAATTAATTAGTGAAAACAACAACAACAGTAACACAACAAAATATCGGAAAAAAATAAAGCAGCAATTTCCATCGTGTTTGCTTTTATTTTCCCCTCAAAAAAAGAAAGTAACATTAATTAGTAATTAATTAGCTTCATTCTCCCGAACAAAGAAGATTTCGTACATTAAATCTCTTTGGTTTAGATTCTTCCTCAAAAAACAATTCCCTTAATTTAATACTTTAATTTGCCAATCAAACACATACATTCACAAATAATATTCACTTGAAAATAAATCAAAATTACAAAACAAAATAAAACGTTTGAAAAGAAAACGATCAGAAAGTAAATTAAAGAAAAACTAAATCCAAATGCAAATTCAAACTATCTAAAGAACAACACTTTCTTCTCCTTTATTTAGCTAGACTTCTTTCTTCCACTATACTCCCCTCTCCACCTCAAATCCGTCTTCTTCTACTTACGTTTCAGTATCTGTTATTTCGTCTGATTTGCATTCAAATTTATTTTTTAAAAGACTTTTTTTAGTTTGCCTCTTAATAATTTTTTTATATAAAAAATTTAATATTTTTACATTTTAAATTTAAAAAAACAACAAAAATTTAAAAGCAAAAATATATAATATTAATTAAAGTAAAGTATATATATATTTGCGCGTAATTTAAAGAAAAACAACAACAAATAAAATTTAAATATAATTTCAAATGAAATAAAACAATTTGAAAAATAACAACAAAAAATCATTAGAGAATGTTTAAAAGTTGTATTTTAAAATCTTGATGTTTATTATTGCGTTATTTGATGGGGCCGAGGTATAGATAGATTATGTAAAAAATACGATTTGTTCATCTGCAGTAGAATTGGCATTGTCTCGATTTGTATTTGCTTCGTTTAAAATTCCAAACTTTGATTTTAGTCCAATTTTTTGTAAAATGTTCTCCCCTACTGTAGACTTTGTTTTTTTCAAGAGCACAATATTTAGGGAAGTATATGATATTTTAAAGAAATTTTCCAATTTTGAGAAATTTCTATTTATTTCGGGACTAAATAAATCAAAAGTTGAATTTTCATTCGGATAGTAGAATGGAAACTACTCGGAAAACCAGTAAGGCACCGTATGGAGAGTGCATGAGATGTTGGAGGATTTAGAATATGCTAATAACATCTGTCTCATAGCTACACCAATACGGCTGCGAAGCTACAAACTCTTGCGAAAATAAGTACGAACGCTGGACTAAACTCTCAACCCCATTTTTATAAAATAACGAAGAGTTAGAGGACGTGAAATCTTTTTGTTATCTTGGATCAATAATAAACCAAACAGGAGGTTCAAGAGCGGATATTGATAATCACATTAAAAAGGCTTCACAAGCTTTTGGCCAACTTCGAAATCTATGGAAATCGTCTGCAATCTTCCAACGTGTCAAGATGAAAATGTTCAAGTCGAATGTTAAGCCTTTGCTCTACGGATGCGAAATCTGGAACGCAGCACCTATTGACAAGCAGACTTTGCAAGTATTTATAAATAAATACCTGCGTAGAATACTTCGTATATAAAGGGTTTTCCAACAAGATGTGTTATTTTGGTATTCAAAGAAAAATGCCATTTTTTAAGATAAATTATCGGATGTTTATTTCATAATAAAGAGGAAGGTATGCCGTTAATAATGAAAAACATCAGCCAAATGGCCACCACGACCACGCTTACAGGACCATATCCCTGCCTATGTCCTCGATAGCCTCACGAATTCTATCTTTGAGGTCTTGAATCGACGCTGGGCTGTTGGCGTAGACCTTATCACGTGGCCCCAAAGGATGAAGTCGCAAGGTGTTAAATCACAAGATCTCGGCGGCCAATTGTGATCACCTCTTCGAGAGATAACACGGTCCGAAAACTTTTCCCGTAACAGAGCAATGGTTTCGTTGCTTGTGTGGCACGTAGCGCCGTCTTGTTGAAAGTAAACGTTGTCCAGATCAATACCATCCAACTCCGACCATAAAAATTCATTAATCATCTCTCGATAGCGCAATCCATTCACCGTAACTGTTGATCCAACCTCATTTTCGAAAAAGTAAGGTCCTATGACCCCGCCGGACCATAAACCGCACTAAACAGTCACACGTTGAGGATGGAGAGGCTTCTCAACAATAAGTCTTGGGTTTTCCGAGCCCCGGATGCGACAATTTTGCTTGTTGACGTAGCCACCGAGGTGGAAATGGGCCTCATCAGTCAAGATGATTTTCGATTTTTCGAATTTTAATAATTTCAATGCGTTGTTGAATCGTGTATCGTTCCATTTTTAGTAATGGCGTAGTTTCTACTTGTCAAATGTCAAAGAATAAAAGTTTCAAAAGTGACAGCTACCGAAATACCGGGTGATTCAAAATAACAACTCTTGTTGGAAAACCCTATACAACCCAAGGAAAATATCAAACAACATATTTGTCACGAAATCTGAAGAAGAAACTGGAATTGGATCGGACATAATTATAATGAAGTACGCACGTGGATGTAGTTATAATTCTCTGCATTTACAGCCTGTTTCTCTATGTCGAACGAAAGCGATGCGAACGAAAAACAGCTGACTTTAGGTTACAGGTTGCATGTGATCTTCGTACATCCAGAAAAATAATTGGTTGGAATTCGATTGTAACAATAAAAAATAGTACTAGCAACAAATAGTATATTGCCTACACCGTCTGTAGGTTGTATTTATATATAATTAGTTGAAACAACAATAATAACATGGATACGATCAAATGAAAATGCTTGCAACTAAATCGATGGTTGTATCAACCGAATTAATATTGTTTTTTCATCGACACTCGGTTAGTTGTGGTAACCAATTTTAAATTTTCATTATAGTTGTGAATGGTTGTGACAACCAATGTTTTTTTCTTGACAACAGAAATTGTATTAATAGACCAAAAAAAAGTATCATGTAAATGCAGACTTACTTAAAAAAAAAGTACCATGTAAATGAGGACTTAGTTGTGGCTAAGTACGGCATACTTTTGAAATTGCATGATACAATAATTGTAATGGTAGTCTCATAAGCCCAACAACAAAAAGTCCGGTACAACCCTGCGTATTTTTGCCATTTTGGTTGTCAAATTTAACTGACAGATAGACGTCAGTGACAGAGTGAGCACAACAACAACAATTCAACAACAAACTCGGAATTTTGTTTGTTAAATAACAAAAGTTAGTGAAGAAAAATAAAAATGTCATAAAATCTCGATTTTGATTTTTGTTATCTTAATGTGACACACTCCGGTGGTACTGGCCAAGGTACCTCATCGAAGAGAAGACGTAAAAAGTGCAGTAGTTTGAGATGTGATGTGGCAGTTGCAGTAGCAGCTAAATTCTTCGCCAAGAATTTGGAATCTTGGGCTACAGCAATGCAAAAACCACAAAGGCAACGAAAAGGAATTTTTTGCAAGAAAACAACGAGTACTAAAGACAACGGTTCTCCTCCCCCTTATCGAGTGTAAATAGAGAAACGACGGCCACAGGAGAAACCATGCAAACCATTCAACAGCCTAAGCAACGGCCCGGCTGCGTGTAAACAAATGGCATTCGAAATGTCATTCCATGTCCAGCGCAGAGTTCCAGGGGACATTATTTTTCGGACTTGCCCTTCCGTGAATACAGAACGCATACAAGTAACTACTCGGTTTGCTTGCTCCAGTTGGATTTTCAAATCCTCGACTTCCATTTGAAGTTTTCTAATTAATTTTTTGTTCCCTGACGCTTGTCTCTGCATTTCCGAATAAATTGTAATGTGTCTAGGCGGAGTTTAAATTTTTATGTACAAAATGGTTTTAAATTACGATTTTGAAAACTTACTCTGTATGTGTCTTATTGTCTACGAGTTCTACAGTGTATTCAAAATCGATGCATCTAGAGGTAGTGTTAAATAGTATACATATACAATAAAATAAATTTAATGAACGAGCAACTGTGGTCAATATTAATATTTATTAGAAAATTAAAGCCGTAATTGATATTTAATAACGAATGTACAATATGTGCCGCCATAGAGTGATGAAGGAAGTATTTAATTTTATAATCTTACTCTGTTTCTGTTCGCATATCTGTGTATTCCAAGTGATTTTCAGGAAGAATACTAGAAAAAGATTTGTAAATAAAAATTTAAAAACATTATTTATTTATTATGTTTCTTACTAACCCAAAGGACATATCCATCTCGTCATTAAAATTAATGTCGGAGCTTATCGATGGAAAACTGACACTAAATTAGAAAAAGGACATAAATATTCATTGCTTCCCATACTGGAGTTACTTAAGGTATGTTTAGACGATTGCCTGATCGGACAACATTGTCCGAAAAATGGCGGAAAAATGCAACCCTGTGAACGTACAACCGTGTGAACAAACAATTTTTGTCTCGCTGTCGTGTGCGTTATAGTTTTCAAATGGTATGGCAATTTAACGGCCATTTGATTAAAAAAGTAGGGAAATTGCAAACAGCTGTTTGGCCAATAATCTCTACTGTCAGCTGACATCTGGCGGTATATACAAAAGTGACAGCTGACAGGATAGGAGGAGGAGGTAGGAAATAAAGGAAGAAGATAGACTTTCAGGGCCAAAATGGGAGATATTTTCTTTCTTTTTGGAATTGGACTTTTCACCGGCCGGACGCAGTGGCTCTTCCCGAAAATAAAAATTCAAATTGATTAAAGTTGTTTTATTGTGCGACACCATAAAGAAATTTGTTAAAGCACACAGTGTGAAATAAAAGTAAAGCTTACAAACTAAATTAAACTAAAGCTAACAAACAAAATTAAACTAAAGCTTACCAACTAAAATAAAGTAAATTTTACAAACTAAATTAAAGGCAATTTTACAAACTAAATTAAAGAAAATCTAGAAAAAAAAACTAAACTAAAGCAAAGCTTACAAGCTAAGTTAAAGTGAAGTTCACAGACTAAATTAAAACACAGCATCAACCGCCACAGCATCAACAGCCACAGCATCAGCGTCCGGTGCAACGAGGGAGCAGCAGCTACGCATGACCAAGCTTGGCATGCGCGGGTATCCAAGAGTTGACGACTTAACCTTTTGACTTGATATACCGCACGGACAAAACTACGGACCCGGACAGTGTTAAATATATCTATATTTGAACCAAAAGAAAATAAATTAAAAAGAAACAGTGAATATAGGTTCAAACAAGTAGTTTTGTTTATACATACCTTTTTAATAGTGTGAAAAGTGCGCGTTTAGTCCAGGGTTGAGCTCAGGCCTAGGGTAGTTCTCCGTCGTCTTAAGGGTCTGATTAATGATCAGAAAATCCACTAGTTGTTTGTTCCTGGTAGAAGAAGAAATGTACAAATGAAAATGAAACAAATATCAAACAAAAAGAACATACAAATATACGTATAAATAAACACAAATTGACTTCCTTACCTAATATACTGCCGGACGGACAGACAATACGGACGACCAAACTTTTGGCATTCCTTAGCCAGACTGTTACCACCACGAAAAGCTCCAGGTAGCTGCTTACTCCTGCCCATTAACCCTAGAAGAAGAATTAAACATCAGGGAAATACAACACATCGTATGAAGAGTTGAGGGTACTCACCTTACTATTGATACTTACCTGTATAACCAGCATACTTACCTGCGAATCAGCCACCTTCGTCCAACGGGTCATAACCTGAAAAGAAACATAAATGAATTATTAAAATAGATTGAATAAATCTGGATTTTTTTGAATATTTTGGAATAATTTAAGACTCATTGCGGATTTAATCTTAAATCAAACGAAAACTTGAAATTCATTAACTTTTTCAATATCTTGAACTTAATTTCGAATGTAAATGCTTAATTAAGAGTAATTATAAATATTTTACCTTTTGTAAACATAAACCAATTTGGATATCTTTCGTTTTGTAAAGTATGTAAGCAGGAATCACCAGGCTTCAAGCCTACAAATAAAGAAAAGGAGTTTTATAATGATTTTTGAAAAGAAATAATGATTTTTCATCTTTTGGAAATGCATTTGGCTTAGGGCCATTTCTAAGGTGGTAGGGAAGGGGTAGATAGGGGTAAGTAAAGGGTCGAATTTGGGATGCCAAAAAAAAAATAACAGAGGCATCATGGTGAGACCAATAGTGGTTTCTGTGGGAGGGCCAACCTTGGCACTACATCAGCCAGGGAAAGTGTTTCTATTTGTCGAAGTGTTCGTGAGTGTCCTTGCCTGTCATCCTTTCCTTTCGCTTCTGTCCCCTTTTTTTTTGACTTATTTCGGGTACCCCCTTTTCTGTAATGTTTGAAAGCCCGGTATGATTAAATTTTTGTCTCTGTGTCAACGTCCACAACGCCGGCAAGAACACCACCCCAAGCCGACGAGCCATAGCCGCGCGAACGCCAGCATACCGGCAACGTCGACGAAGTGGACCCAAATAATGATAATTCAAATAGACCAGTGCACAGTACAAAAATGGCGCCCAACGTGGGGCCAGAAATAAGTCCTTTTTAGTGTCAATATCCCGTCTTTAGTGTGTGTAAAACCAGTCCCTATTTGTCCGTCGAAGATGAGTCCCGTTTAGGTTAGCTTAGAGTCCCTAACGCGTTTTGCTACATTAGAGACACATGTAGGGTAGGTTTTTTTATACATTAGAGTAGAATTTGCAAGTTTGCTAAGCTAGAAGTCTCAGTCGTCCGTCATTTAAGTCCGTCTGATTGCTATCCAGCAGAAAAACCTGCAAATTCCCTTACGATTAAGGATACAATAGCCCATTAGAGTTAGTTGTCCGTCCTACATTTTCCTTGACCGTCAAGTGGGAGTTGTTGTCG
Organism: Eudasyphora cyanicolor; assembly: GCA_963930755.1. NCBI lineage: Eukaryota > Metazoa > Arthropoda > Insecta > Diptera > Muscidae > Eudasyphora > Eudasyphora cyanicolor. Next base: position 45,872,930 of record OZ005734.1, on the reverse strand, counting down.
TCCATGGCAGGCCCGTCTATTCGAGTGGTATATCGCTTGGAGACGTGAAGCTGCTTTGAACGATAACGACGATGGCTTGGAGGTCTAGGAAAGTGTCACAGCTTCCACTTCGACCGAACTTAGTCTTGGGAAAAACAAAGTGTCGACACACATAGTTTGCCCAATGTCTACAGTTTGGAAGAAGTGGAAAGACTGCCAATAAGTCCGTCCGTGTACAATAGTAAAATAGTCCAAAAAGGTAGTTAGGTTAATTTTAAATTAGAGCTTACGTGTTTTTTTTTGTGCAGTCCATGCAAGGTATTCCTCCTGTCTTACGACAAACGTGATCTCAGCTCATGTGTCGTAGTGTTAGCTGGGAGTTCTTTGTGTGTGCCCGTCCTCACTACCTTTCCTTTCTCCCATCATTGTATTTCTTCGTCCTTTATATGTACTCACGAACCCTGAAAGATAAGTAGAAATATTAATAAATAATGAAGTAAACTTAGCAAAAAGCTATGTTGTTTTCTTTACCTTTACTTGCCTCGACTTTTACCCCATAATCCTGCCACCGAATTTTGCCATAGATTTTCTTTTCCACAGATACTTTTGCTCCTAAGTAGACAATATTCCTTGGGAAGAAAGAGTTTTCTGCGTTTCCTTTATTCTAGAAGATACATAGTTTGATTTTATTTAGAGAGTGTGTGTGGGATGTGAATTAGATACCCATACCTTTGATTTTTTTTTAATATTTTTTTTTGATTACCTACCAAATTTTTATCAGTTTTCTCTGCGAGTTTTCTTGATTTTTGAGTTTCATCATGGTGAATACTAGATCCTCAACTCAGGCAGGGGAAAACCAAGTTTCTACGGCAAGTGCAACTCAGCCAGCTTCTACCACAGCTTTGACCACACAGACCACCAGCACCACTACTACGACCACATCCGCTGCATCGGCCCCAATCTCATCGATTGCTCCATCCAATATTCCCGGCTTAGAGGACTTTTCACGCCTGTTAAGCAGTTCCTTTCAGTCACAGGGTTCCATTAATTCGCCAAGTTTCAGCCCTTTGACCGGGTTAAATGCTCCAGCTGTACCCAGTGATCCAGCAATAAGCATCGCCATGCGCGAGATTATAAATTCTGCGGTTGGTTTGGCCCGAATTGAATTTGAGAGAGAGCAGCAAGAGCGCTTACAACGTCTAATACCAACAATAGTTGAAGCCACATGTCGCTCTTTACGAATGGGAGAAGCGCCGTCCAATGAATTGGCTTCAGTGGTGCCGGCGTTAACCACAACATCAGAAGTTCGCCTACCCTCTGCATCAATTCCTCAGTATACTCAAGCACCTTTTATTCCGCCACCTGGATTCCGGCAGTCTATGGCGCCTGCTGTCTCCACGGAACCAGCAAATCCGGCAGCACCGTTGTATCCGCAACCGCCACCAGTGTTTCCAGCTCCGAGGTCCAGCAGCTTTGTGCCGCCTCCATCACAGAGGAGTTTTGCACCACCGCCACCAATGGCACGACAGTCCAATGTGTTCGGACCAACGACAGCCTCTCACCGCTCGGGTTTCCAGATGCCACCTCGCCCTGCAGAACAGGAGATTCCATTCCGTCAACCGCAACAGAATTATTTTATCCCACCACCTTTTCCCCAGCCTTACGACAATGTTCAGCCGCCAGGGGCGAGCTTTGCCAGACAAGCACCTAGCCAGCACACAGAATCGGCGGGAAAATTAAACTTGGCTAAGTGGGGGGTAAAGTTTGATGGCACCAGCAAGACGATGAATGTGCAGGAATTCATCTTTAGAGTGGGCGAGCTGAAAAGAGACTACGACTGCCCGGAGGACGAATTTTTAACAAAGTTCCACCAACTCCTGGAGAGGCCCGCACTGGATTGGTATTGGAACCACCGAAAGTTTGCCCAAATTCGTTCTTGGACCGATCTGGAGAGAGCTCTGGTAGCCCAATACCAGCAGTTTGAGAACGAGTTTCAAGTACAGATGCAAATTCTCAACCGCCGTCAGTTGCCGCATGAGTCGTTCGAGGACTACTATAACGCGATGGTACAGTTACGTAACCAGCAGAGAACACCGTATGGAGAGGCAGAGATGGTAGAGATAATGAGAGGGAATCTAAAGCCGTCGTTGGCCCAGATGATCTTTTCGGTCAAGATCAGGTCCCTGGGTGAATTTTGCAGGGAGGTCAAGAGAGCTGAGAGCCTTTTTATGAGTCACCGACAACAGTATCAGAGGCAAAATACAACCCATAGAGTAAATGAGTTGGAATACGAGGATGACTGGCCCCAGCGTGACTTGGAAGTGGATGCCATAAGAGAGCAGACGCGTTTTAAGTGTTGGAATTGTGGTCAGGAAGGTCATAGTTGGGTCGATTGTGCTGCGCCGAGGAAGTACTTTTGCTATAAGTGCGGCCATGATGGAGTGACCGTTTTAAAGTGTCCTAATTGTCAGGGAAACCGGACGAGGAACCCATCTCAGAACGGGGAGGTGAGGTCCACGCCAGTTTAGGTCCCGTTTCTATACCACGAAGCAAGATTACCATATTAACTAACCCGGAAAGATTGAAGTTGGAAGTAGAAAGTGAGAAGAAAGTTAGACAATTGAAGCCTTTACACATACGTGTAAAGGAATATAAAGAAGCGAGGGCGAGAATTTTCGGGGAGGTGTCCAATAAAGTAAGAAAGGCGAGAGAGCGGTATAAGAGGAGGAAAAAGATTAGGCAGGAGATCGCGGCGTCTACTCTTTATGAGGGAGAAGACCTGCGCTTTTATACCAAAATTGTCATTAACGGGTGTGAAATCGAAGGCTTGATAGACAGTGGAGCCACTGTGTCCTGTTTAGGGAAGAATTGTGTAGAGTTTGTGGAGAGAGCTGGTTTGGAAATCATGCGGTTTCAGTCTTTTATCAAGACAGCTGACGGTAGCCCCCACAAGATTGTAGGGAAAGTGAAGGCGAGCCTCGCATTTAATAACTTGTCCCACGAGATAACGTTTTATCTTGTGCCTTCCCTGAATCGTGAATTGTTTCTTGGGGTGGACTTCATGCGAAGTTTTCAACTTTTTGCCAAAGTCGATAGCCTAACCACCAACAATATAAGTCTCTGCGATGAAGCTGAGAAGGCTAATGATGAAGTGACAATGCACTCCTTATCAGACCAGCAGCGGCAACGCTTGAATGTGGTGAAGGAGATGTTCCCATGTTTTACCAAGTTTGGTCTTGGTAAAACTGGGCTTGAGGTCCACACAATCGACACTCGTGAAGCAGCTCCGGTGAAGGATAGGCACTATCCTGTCTCTCCAGCGGTTCAGAAACTCATGTATGCGGAGTTGGATAGAATGCTTGATCTGGGAGTAATTGAGGAGAGCGAAAGTCCATGGAGTCATCCGGTGACGCTCGTCCGAAAGGGCGAGAAAAACCGGCTGTGCCTGGACGCTCGCAAACTCAATGCTCTCACGGTCAAGGATGCCTATCCACTTCCGCATATAGAGGGTCTTCTTAGCCGCTTGGGAGACACATATTATATATCCAGTGTCGACCTTAAGGATGCCTTCTGGCAAATACCCCTAGATCATGCAAGTAGAGAGAAAACTGCTTTCACGGTGCCAGGAAGACCACTTTACCATTTTACGGTCATGCCTTTTGGGTTGTGTAACGCAGCCCAAAGGTTATGCCGTCTAATGGATAAAGTGATCCCAGCGGCACTTCGTGAAAGGGTTTTCGTCTACTTGGATGATCTATTGGTGGTATCCCCTGATTTTGTCACACATCTAGAGCTGCTGAAACGAGTTGCCGGTTGTTTGGCTGAAGCAGGGTTAACCATTAACGTAACGAAATCGAAGTTCTGCTTCAAAGAGTTGCGTTATTTGGGTTATATTGTTGGCGGAGGAAAACTAAAGACTGACCCGGCTAAAGTTGAAACCATCGTGAGATTTTCCTACCCCAAGACACAGAAACAGGTGAGAAGTTTTATGGGGACGACCGGTTGGTATAGGCGCTTCATCGCCGAATACGCTACCATCGCCGCCCCCATCTTCGAGACCCTTAAAAAAGGCAAACAATTCAGCTTTTCAGAGGAGGCCAAGAAGGCGTTTGACAAGTTGAAGTTAGCTTTGGTATCCAGTCCAGTGCTGGTTCACCCGGATTTTTCTAAGCACTTCTACATTCAGTGCGACGCGTCGGACGTGGGTATAGGTGCAGTGCTCTTTCAAAGAGACGAAGCAGATGGAGAACATCCCATAGCCTACTTTTCTCAGAAACTGACTTCCGCCCAACGGAATTATTCTGTCACAGAAAGAGAATGTTTGGCCGTGGTGATGGCAATAAAGAAATTCCGCCCCTACATTGAGCTACTGCCTTTTTCGGTAATTACAGACCATAGCAGTCTCAAATGGCTTATGTCGCAGAGGGACTTAAGCGGTAGGTTGGCGAGGTGGAGCCTCCATCTGCAGTCATACACATTTGAAATCGAGCACAGGAAAGGCACCCAGAATATAGTACCAGATACCCTTTCCCGATACGATTTGGAGGAGGTTTCAGCAGAAGTAGGTCTCCTGGTGGATTTCGATTCTCCAGCGTTCAAGTCTGAGGACTATCTATACCTCATAGATAGAGTAAAGGAAAATGAGTCCCTATTACCGGACACCCGAGTAGTTGATGGCTTGGTCTACAAGCGAACTCGACCCTACAACGGTATTCCACTCGACGAGGACTTCGCATGGAAGCTCTGGGTTCCAATGGAACTAACCGATGAGATTATAATAAAGGCTCACTGTCCACCGCAAGTTGCTCATGGAGGTTTTCATAAGACCTTGAAGAGAATTCGAGAATACTTCTACTGGCCGAATCAAAGCGTTCAAGTTCGAAAATTTGTGGAAACTTGCGATATTTGCAAAGAATCCAAACCCGCCAATATGATTCTTCGCCCTCCCATGGGGAACGAGTGCGTGACAGTGAGGCCCTTTCAGAGAATTTTTGTCGACTTTCTTGGACCCTATCCCCGGTCGAAGACGGGAAACACATTTATTTTTATTGTGTTGGATCATTTGTCCAAATACGTTCTTTTGAAAGCTATGCCGAAAGCGAATTCAAAAAATGTCGTCAGGTTTCTAATATCCGAAGTTTTCCACAAATTCGGCACTCCTGAGACTGTAGTCTCTGACAATGGAAAGCAATTCGTCAGTCAGGAGTTCGCCGATATGTTGAAAAACTTTGGGATAACACATATGAGGACCGCTACCCATTCTCCCCAAGCCAACGCATCAGAGAGAGTGAACCAGTCGATATTGGCAGCCATACGAAACTATTTACAGGAGGATCATCGCGACTGGGACAAGCATTTGTCCGAAGTAGAATGTTCGCTGCGATCCTCAGTGCACAGCTCCACTGGTGTCACTCCCTACTATGCGTTGTTTGGGGTTAATATGATCAACCACGCTAGCGTCTATCAGATAGCCCGAAAATTGAAAATCTTAGCCGACTCTGAGTCCGAGATTTTGCCGAACAATACAAAAATGGAACTAGTGAGAGAGAGGATTAGAGAAAGTCTACATAAAGCCCATCAAAAGAATGAGAAATCTTATAACCTACGCTGTAGAAAGGTGAAATTTATACCAGGACAAGAAGTCTACAGAAGAAGCTTCCAACAAAGTTCATTTAAGGACAACTATAATGCAAAACTAGACAAAAAGTTCTTCAAGTGTAGAATCGTTAGACCCGTAGGAAATTGTCTTTATGAGGTGGAAGACCTCCAGGGGAAACCCCTAGGAATCTTCCACGGTAAAGACCTGAAGCAGTAGTTTCAATCAGTGTTCCCCAGCCCCCTTCATATTCGCGACAAGATGGGTTACCTTTTCACTGGTCACTTGGGACGTCCAACTGAACCATCGAAGCAAGAGTACGATGTAAGCCTCCCCGGTGTCTGACTCTAGCTGAAAAGGCTACATGTTGTGGAGAGACAATGTATGTCTGTCCTTGGCGCATGCTCCATGCCCCCTTAAATTTCCATACGAAGCTATGTCACAGGACAGAGGCATGTGGTAGAGTAGGCCGCGGAACCACCAGAATATGATTGATGCAAGCTGAGTCAGAGATAGGGGAGGACACGTATCGGAATCATGGCAGTGAACCCGATGGGGTATCGTATCCGGCATCGTTGGAGCAGGTGGATGTCGTAATGGTCAGTGTATAGGGATACCATTTTTGCCGTCGAATAATGTAGAGTAAAATCACCTAGTTTTAGCTGATTTTTTTTTTTTTTGAATTTTGAACTTTTGAATATTTTGGAAAATCTATTTTTTTTTAGCATTTTATTTAATACCATTAAATTAAGATTGAATGAATTGTTACGGTTAGTATAAATTGTTGTTTATTTATATCTAGGTTAGTTAGGTTAGAAAAATGAATTTTTTTATATTAAGTTTAAACTTTTTCATATAGGGTAGCACTCACCTGAATTCCCATAGAGTCCTGTAGTTGGAGTTGTCCATACTCCTTTCCTTTAGTTACCTAAGAAAAAATAATAAAAATTAGTTGTAAGTATATAAGGAACTATGAAAAAATGAATTACTAGCTTTTCGCTCGAGGTAGAGCTCTCGTTTGCCTTCCGATGATTGGCACCCTCTCAGGAAAACCGTTAGTAGGGTGATTCATTCCATTCCGGTTCATTCCAAGTCCATGGTAAACCCGATCTGAAAAGATAATAAAAAAAGGGGAATTTTAGTTAAATGCAACAACCGTGGACAAGAAAATTTCAAAAGTTATGGCGAAAGTGAAGTTAAGGAAAATATGAACAATAAAGGGAAAAAGGGTAATTTCCAATTAAGCTCTTTTCAAAAAAAAAAAGGAAAAAAACCGAAAGTCCTCAACCGAATAACAACGAAAAAGAATCACTATTTCTTAAATTTCCACAACATTTACAAAAAATTGGTTGTTTTCACTTAATGCTTCGTTTTGAGATATTTGTCTTTTTTTATTAATTATTTTATTTTCTTTATTCGCGTTTAAATTTCACTTTGTTCATTTCTTTTTTTATTTTTTTTTTCATTCACCTTGTTCACTATAACTGACCGAAATTTGTTAAAATCATTTTGTTACATTTTTTTAGTTTCACAAAAGCACCCGTCACATTTTATATATTTATTTTCATTATTTTGATTATATTTCCCTTTATACTTAATCATAATCAATTTTCTGTCCCTCAGTTTTAAATTTTTTCAAAATTAATTTCATTGTTTTTCTGGTTTTACACTGGTTTTCATTTGTTGTTGTGATTCACTAAGATCGCAGGTTATGCCCTTAATACTCATTAAAACCGGCGATAATTTCCAAAAATTCAATTAAGTTATTTTATTTACACCATTTCATTTACTCCCGCTCGCGACTATCTCCGAAAAATTATTCACTTAATTTAGTCAACTTTAATTCAAATTTTTTCCGTCCGTCCGATCTTTTGTTTTGTTTTTATTGTGCTTTACATTTTTAGTTCATATTTTCTCTGCACAATGTGTTCATCACTTTCTATTCCTTTTTTCACTCCATTGTTATTTTCTTAATTGCATTTAATTTTGCTGGTTCTATTTCATTTTTTTCTTTTAACTTAGTTCACTTTATTTTTCTTTATGTTAGGTTGATTGAACTTTCCGTCCGTCCGTTTTGTTTTGATTTCAGTTTTCACCACTATTTTTTTTATCTTCCTTTTATACACTTTTCCTTTAATTTTCATTTTCACTTCACCGTTCTTTATTTGGCACCAAACACCTTTTCCAACACTTATTTTGTTTCTCCTTCCAACGTTTAACTTCCAATGTAGTTTTTCTTTTTCGAAGTTGTCTCCTTCCGCCAACACACGCGGTATTGAATGAGTAGTTTTTGGTTACGAGCATACGTTCATACATATCAACCATTCAGCCATAATATGAACGTACTCACACTTACACACACGCACACACATTAAACATCACCATCACTTTGCCTGTACTTTTTCAAATTCCACTCACTTGTATAATTTCATTTGTTTATTAGAACTTTAGATTTAATTTTTCGGCACCTTTTATTTATTTTCGAGATAGTCCCTTTTGAACGAAGCACACACACGCACACACCCATTTCCTTCAATTAATTTATTTCTTTTTATTTCCATTCAGGGCTCTAAAACTCCCTTACCTTTTTTTATATTTTTCACTTTTTATTTTATTGTTCACTTTTTATTATTTCCACTTTCGTTTCACTTTAAAACTTACCTTATTTAATCCATTATTTAATTTTCTGCCCCAGCTCCAATAGTTCCGTCCGTCCGCTGTTGCCGCCGTTTTCACAAATATACGCTTCATTTTCATTCTGAAATGTCAGTCATTCATTGACAGCTATGTTAAAGAGTAATAAAGCGCTCCTAAATAAAAGCGTTCCGTACGCCCGACCAGGTTCCTCAAAAACAAGGTAGCACTAGGACGGATTCACACTAGGCAATCCGCTTGGCAATTTTTAAAGTGGGAAAATCACCTTAGAGTTGTACCGAAATGCTCTATAGAGTCTGTACATGAAAATTGTGTATGCCCAATTCTCTAGCAAGGAGATTTCTTTTATGGCCGTTCAACTAGGTTGTTTCCGTTATAAAAAAAATTTTTCAATAATTTCAAATAAAGTAAGATTAGTTGGACGACTTAATTGAAATCGTCCAACAATCTAAAGAAACCGTTGAGTACACAGAACAAAATTTTTGGGTGTAATTTATAAAATTAACGTAAAAACGCACTTTTTCCCTCCCATCCTTTGACTTGAGGCCTACAGGATGGTTGGGTTTGTCGTGTGCGTTATAGTTTTCAAATGGTATGGCAATTTAACGGCCATTTGATTAAAAAAGTAGGGAAATTGCAAACAGCTGTTTGGCCAATAATCTCTACTGTCAGCTGACATCTGGCGGTATATACAAAAGTGACAGCTGACAGGATAGGAGGAGGAGGTAGGAAATAAAGGAAGAAGATAGACTTTCAGGGCCAAAATGGGAGATATTTTCTTTCTTTTTGGAATTGGACTTTTCACCGGCCGGACGCAGTGGCTCTTCCCGAAAATAAAAATTCAAATTGATTAAAGTTGTTTTATTGTGCGACACCATAAAGAAATTTGTTAAAGCACACAGTGTGAAATAAAAGTAAAGCTTACAAACTAAATTAAACTAAAGCTAACAAACAAAATTAAACTAAAGCTTACCAACTAAAATAAAGTAAATTTTACAAACTAAATTAAAGGCAATTTTACAAACTAAATTAAAGAAAATCTAGAAAAAAAAACTAAACTAAAGCAAAGCTTACAAGCTAAGTTAAAGTGAAGTTCACAGACTAAATTAAAACACAGCATCAACCGCCACAGCATCAACAGCCACAGCATCAGCGTCCGGTGCAACGAGGGAGCAGCAGCTACGCATGACCAAGCTTGGCATGCGCGGGTATCCAAGAGTTGACGACTTAACCTTTTGACTTGATATACCGCACGGACAAAACTACGGACCCGGACAGTGTTAAATATATCTATATTTGAACCAAAAGAAAATAAATTAAAAAGAAACAGTGAATATAGGTTCAAACAAGTAGTTTTGTTTATACATACCTTTTTAATAGTGTGAAAAGTGCGCGTTTAGTCCAGGGTTGAGCTCAGGCCTAGGGTAGTTCTCCGTCGTCTTAAGGGTCTGATTAATGATCAGAAAATCCACTAGTTGTTTGTTCCTGGTAGAAGAAGAAATGTACAAATGAAAATGAAACAAATATCAAACAAAAAGAACATACAAATATACGTATAAATAAACACAAATTGACTTCCTTACCTAATATACTGCCGGACGGACAGACAATACGGACGACCAAACTTTTGGCATTCCTTAGCCAGACTGTTACCACCACGAAAAGCTCCAGGTAGCAGCTTACTCCTGCCCATTAACCCTAGAAGAAGAATTAAACATCAGGGAAATACAACACATCGTATGAAGAGTTGAGGGTACTCACCTTACTATTGATACTTACCTGTATAACCAGCATACTTACCTGCGAATCAGCCACCTTCGTCCAACGGGTCATAACCTGAAAAGAAACATAAATGAATTATTAAAATAGATTGAATAAATCTGGATTTTTTTGAATATTTTGGAATAATTTAAGACTCATTGCGGATTTAATCTTAAATCAAACGAAAACTTGAAATTCATTAACTTTTTCAATATCTTGAACTTAATTTCGAATGTAAATGCTTAATTAAGAGTAATTATAAATATTTTACCTTTTGTAAACATAAACCAATTTGGATATCTTTCGTTTTGTAAAGTATGTAAGCAGGAATCACCAGGCTTCAAGCCTACAAATAAAGAAAAGGAGTTTTATAATGATTTTTGAAAAGAAATAATGATTTTTCATCTTTTGGAAATGCATTTGGCTTAGGGCCATTTCTAAGGTGGTAGGGAAGGGGTAGATAGGGGTAAGTAAAGGGTCGAATTTGGGATGCCAAAAAAAAAATAACAGAGGCATCATGGTGAGACCAATAGTGGTTTCTGTGGGAGGGCCAACCTTGGCACTACATCAGCCAGGGAAAGTGTTTCTATTTGTCGAAGTGTTCGTGAGTGTCCTTGCCTGTCATCCTTTCCTTTCGCTTCTGTCCCCTTTTTTTTTGACTTATTTCGGGTACCCCCTTTTCTGTAATGTTTGAAAGCCCGGTATGATTAAATTTTTGTCTCTGTGTCAACGTCCACAACGCCGGCAAGAACACCACCCCAAGCCGACGAGCCATAGCCGCGCGAACGCCAGCATACCGGCAACGTCGACGAAGTGGACCCAAATAATGATAATTCAAATAGACCAGTGCACAGTACATCGCAACGTTGGCAGAAAAGTCATTGTGAGATAATTTGCAGATTTGTTGATGTGCGAAGTTTATGCATGTGACAACGGCGCCATTGCCAGAAAAACTTTTTATTGGCAACACTGTCTATAAAATATTTTAATTGGCAATCCTGCATATAAATATTAACAAAATAAATGAAATTTGAAGGTTTTCTTGCAATCGTCTGAACAGTCAATTAACATTTGCCTAACAACCTGTCAATTTCCGTACATTTGCAACAATTTAACAGGGTTGATAACGTTTGCCGATCTGGCAATCGTCTGTACACACCTTTACTCTAGAGGTGGCGTTTGACACAGATCAGACACAACAAATGGTATTGCATTAGTCAATAGCACGCTCTTTTTTGCTCCTCTTACAATATCCGAGGGCAAAAAATGATCGTCGCAGATGAACTGACCGCTTTCTAATGCAATACCACTAGCCTGACACCACTTCCATCGGAGCTCTCCATCTTTCGGTATTTTGAAAAACGATCCATTTCCATGGTCATCACGTTTGTCACAAATGCGACACTTGCGCATTTTTTCTTATTAGAAAAGTATATATTTTTTAAAATAAAAACAAACACACAATATAATTTTAAAACAACAATAATTTTTTATTGTTTTCTCCACTTTATATTATATTTCTATTATATATATTTTCACTCAGTCTTATTTTTTCACTTTCTATTACTTTTTTCCAATTTCAATTTAAACTCATACGTTTCCTTTTTTCGCTCTCCACTGCTGTCAAAAGATGTAAACAAACATTTGGAATGTAAACAATGAGTTTGACAACTAAAATGCTGTCAAACACGCCAAAATAAAAAAATTGTAATCAGCTGTTAGCTTGAGACTACCTTTAAAATTATTGTATCATGTTGAAATTGTAACAATTTCACTGAATTATTTGGTTTAGTTGTACTCTTCTTTTTGTATGATATTGAAAATACCGATTGTTTTATTGGTTGTACACAATTCTTAAACCAACGACATTTAAAACGCAGAGTGAAATGAGGGAGACAAATATAAGTGCTAGAAATAAGATGTTGCCATGCAGTAGCAAATTGGTACAACTTCTTTAGGGCATCTCCTAAATACCGGTGAATGCGTCCTGCGTCTGTCAAACTCGATTTCAAATATATGAAAATGTACTACAGCTACCGAAATACGCACACGGATACGCCGGATAATTTCAAAAAATCCGAATTTGACAGTGCGCTTACACATACAAGGAAAGAAAACAAAACAACAACAAAAGAAAACATAAACACAAACAGATGACAAGCAGCATTTTATTTTTTATCTTGGAACAGTGCACGAAGTAGAAAAATATTAAATATTGAATTTGCTGGAAATACCAAATACAAACTGGTAAGAATTTAATATTTTACTGTTATAATATATATCAAAATGTGTTTTTCAGATTAACAGCAAAGAAATGATTGAAATAGCTGGGACACTGCCCACTTATGGAATACAAAGGAGCCTCTCCACAAATGTGTAAAAATCAAGAAGGGCACATTGCAAGCAATTTCTCTGAAGTTGTCAACACCAAGTAAATTCCAAAACTTTAAAATAAGTACCAGCATTTTTGCATTAATGTTTATTAATTCAACAGAAACGTGGGGAACCTATTCATGCTGCTTGGACGCAAGGAATCCATTTTCAAGAACACATTTTGATTCCGGTCGGATCTAATCTAAGAAAATTGTTAGTCCAGGTGTTTCTTCTTCCTACAATGAAGCATGTGACACGAGCTTGTTTCGAATAGTTTTTATTTCCATAGCTTTACGATGCTGCATTTAAATTCCATGTTCAACGAGGACATTTGGAACTATCAATTGAAACTGGCCAATAAACAATTCTCTACTTTGAAGCATAGAATTTGATTTAATAGCGACACTGTCATGTGATATAAAACACAATTTAGTCCCTACATGGCAAGTGCCGACAGCTTCGATAGATTTGGTTGGCGTTTACAAAGTCAGGAGGAGAATTACAGGTCTTTACATTTTGAACAACCAATAAAGAGTTTAAGAAACATAATTTGACTTCTGTGGACAAAACCAACATCTTTAGATACTCCACGATATATTAGCAATGTTTCCGTTCTTCTCTAATGAAAAACAGCATCTTGCATAACAAACATATGAAAACATATAACTACAATGCTATGAAAATTTTGTAGTTAAAAAACGTTGTGTCATTGGGGTGTATACACAATAATACTGCTCGAATGCAAACTAACAAATTGCTTCAGTGCAGCTTCTACAATCTTTTCTTACGAAAACTTAGTTAGAAAGTTGAGAAGACGAAGAAAAATGAATTGCTGTCGGAAAATGTTTAAAATTCGAATGCCTCCTGGGTTTGGAATATATTTCTATTCCTTATTCTTTGCGGTTTGTCCAGAATATTTTCAAAACATATAGATCATCCATAATATCGATATTGCTCTGAATATCCACTCCAAATGTAGAAAAACAAAATTTGTCTGAAATGGGGATGATAAATCAGCTGTTTTTTGTTTACTGCGTATTTCGGTACAGCGCGCGTTAAAAATTATCCATCATGCGTTTTTTTGACAGACGCTGACGCATTCACTGGTATTTAAGAGACACCCTTATTATGACGCCAGTTTCGATCTGACAAATGTACTAAAAGCGTCAAAAGCACTAACAAAAAATATGAAAAGCGTACAGTTAGTGCTTTTTTTTCGTTTGGCACTAACTGAATACTTTTCACGTATTGGGGGGTCTGAAAAGCACTAAATCTAGTGCGAAAAGCACTAAGTTGGCATCCCTGTCGAAAAGTACAGACAAATAGAATTATATGACTTTTTAAAGAAAATTCTATTATGGAAATCTTCATAGAAGTGTACAGAAGTGAACAATACTACAAAAATAATTTGAGAAAGGACACCAAACGAAGAAGGACAAAGAAAAACATGACTCAGTTCCTCACCTAAAAGCTCTCCAGTGAAAGCATTCTTGTAAAAGTAGTACGAATAGATAATAATGAGCCATTGAGTCCAAGAATCATTAAAATGGCTAAAGTGCAGTTTACCGGGGCATCACGAAAATTGAAAAAGTAGCCTATCCCGTTCAGTTTGGTCCAAAAGTTACGAAAATTATGTTCAAAATTGGGGCTCGGACCCATGGGGCCCTCAGGACCCAAAAAATGGACCCGGTCCCCGACATAGTCAATATTATACTCAAACGAAAGGTAACGCCACGTAGACCCTAAATATGAAAAAAAAATTGAAAAAGTGGATCCAGTAGCCCCCTAGGGTCCAATATTTTGGCCGACTTGGGCCCCTAAAGTCAATATTATACTCAAACGAAAGGTAATGTCATGTAGAGTCTAAATATGAAAAAATATATATGAAAAGTGGATCCAGTAGCCCCCTAGGGTCCAATATTTTGGCCGACTTGGGCCCCTAAAGTCAATATTATACTTAAACGAAAGGTAATGGCGAGGAGATCCCCAATATTTATATAAAAATAAAATTAAAGTGACTTACAAAGAAAATCATTTAATTTTCAAAAAAATTAAAATTTTTTCCAAAAAAATCGCGCGAATTTTCGCCTGCGCCGCTTTACATTATAACTCCACATTTTTATGCTCAAATTTCTATCTGGTACTTATCAAACTATCATAATCCACATTACATGGTGTCCAATTTTTTTTTCATATAATTCATTTCCAATACAAAAAAAAAAAAATTTACAAAAAAAATCGCGGCGGCGCTTTTTCATAAAATATACTTCTAAACATAAATTTTCTCTCACGTACTTATAAAGGTTTCATAACATTCCTATTAGTGTCCATCTTTTTTTTTCCCATAAACATAAAATAAGATTTTCTACTTATATTTTTAAAATTTACAACCAAAAATTACATTAATTTACTTTAATTTACTTTATTTCCATCATTTACATATTTTGTAGAGGAGGAAAGCGCAGAAGAGGAGAGTGAAGGGGAGGCCGACGAGGACCTGGAGGTTCAAGGAGTCTTCAATGTCGGTGTTGAGGAGGAGGGAGATGACTGGGATGAGGGCGAATATCAATAATTTATTGATATTCCTTCTCATCCGAGTCCGTGAGAGAGATGGGAGCTCACGTAAAAAAAGACGCCCAATTCCGTGAGTAGGAGTATACTCACGTTAAAATGGGGATTAAAATTTGACTATCACCTCCACGCGGTAATCCCTGGGTAACGCCAACGATAGCAATAACTGATTTCATTTACATTGACTATAATATTGATTTTCTACACTTGGGCCCCAATTTTATTGGGTCTCATGGGACTACTGGATCCACTTTTTGTAATTTTTTTTTTTCATATTAATGCTGTATTCGACATTTCCTTTCGTTTAAGTATAATATTGAATTTAGGGGCCCAAGTCCCCCAAAATGATGGACCCTAGGGGGCTACTGGATCCACTTTTCATATTTTTTTTTCATATTTAGGCTCTACATGCAATTACATTTCGTTTGAGTATAATATTGACTATGTCGGGGACCGGGTCCATTTTTTGGGTCCTGAGGGCCCCATGGATCCGAGCCCCAATTTTCGTATTCCTGGGGTCATTTAGAGGGGGGGGTGAAAAAAAATTTTTTTTTTGGCGATGCGCCCGGTAAAGTGCACTTTTGCCATTAAAATTGTTTAATACTGCAACTCGAGATGTTTCAAAAATTTGGAAATGGTGGCAGAAAAGTACTTGACCCAAGTGTGCTAGAGAGCAGTTGTTTATGCTGCTGGGCAGCTGTATTAAAATTAAGGAAATAGTATACAAGGTCTTAATGCAGAGAAAATGCTTTCTTTGTCATTATAACATTAACAGCCTGTTCAGCTAAATGTACCAAAACGCAGACGTGCAATAGCTACCCAAGCAATAATTTTCTTCTTCTTATTCTCACCCAAGCGATCATGTTTTTAATTTGGTTCATTGTCACTTATCGTTTGGGTAAGAAAGCTCTTTTCTTCATCGTCTTCCTGTCAAAGACCAATATTACCTTCATGTTATTATTGACATTTCTTAAAGCTTTTTCCACACGAAAATATCAGAACGGGGGCAACCCTATCTAACAGCTGTAAAAGTTGCAACAGCTGTTTCTAGACGATGAGAAATAATTAAAAACCCGAAAACAAACACAATTGTTTGCTTGATTGATCATTTATGTATATATAGGGGCTATATCTAAATCGGAAACCTTCTGCAACCATTTTAGTAAGTCCTTGAGTTAAAAAGGAAGTTCTTGCTAAATTTCCTAGTGATCTGAGCATAATTGTGACCTGTACTCGGTAACAAGGATACATTTATAAACAGACGGACGGACAAAACCAATTCAGAAAGATATTCTAGGTCGATAGGTATAATAAACAATTGTTTGGGTCACCTAATTTAAGGTTTTACGAAAAAATGCAAAAAGCAACAGTGTGGTTGTAAGATTTCAAAATATTTTATACAAATTAATAAAAAGACATTTTTTTGAAATTTTGGTGGATACTTCAGCAAAAGATACATGTGTATGTTGTATGGTTCATTTATCCATTTATCCAACAATTTTCACTTTATCATTCAAAAGGGCGGTAAACATAACCGACACGAATGCATTTTTCTGATCGTCTAATTTGACATTTCATTTCGTTCGTTGTTGTCTTATAAGAACCAAAATGTTGGCGATAATTGAAAGCTTCTTTGTTTACAATCAAAACAAAGTGTGCAAAAACCAAAAATTTCATTCGCTTGCCAATAGACGTGCGAAGTGACAAAAAATAAGTTACAAAAACAGGCCCTAAGTTTTTTTAATTTATGTGCTAAGAAAATAAATACGTAAGCAGTAGACATAAACTGATTAAAAATACAATTTTTTGGTGCAAAGTAAACAATTCTTTAACAAATATAAAACATTCGGCTTCGGCTACGGCTTCGGCCGAAGGTTGTAAATTTAGCCGATGTTCGGCTACGTCTTCGGCCTTAAAATCCGACTTCGGTCGGGTTCTACTAATAACCAAAGATCCGATATATTAGAAGTATCAAAGGGCGTTCCACAAGGATCAATCCTTGGACCCTTACTGTTCTCCATATACATAAATGATCTGCCTGATGTACCTGTAACTTGCCAAGTCCAGATTTACAATAGTATATTTTTTTCAGCAGCTTATCCGCTAATTCTCTTTTAAACTTGCCTCTGCGTTTAAGCGTGGTACTATGTTAATTTTTCGCGTTGAAATCCCATATAAAAACAAAGTCGCGAAAAAAACTGCGAAATTTTTTCGTTTGTGGTACTATGTTTATTTCAACGCGAAAAAGTAACATTTTGGGCCACCACAAATTTAACGCCGTTACAAATTGAACGCCGCAACATATATAATGCCGCCACCTTCACATTTGTTTATATTTATTTTTGTCCGCAAGAAACTCAACTGTTGTAAATATTAGAAAAAAAATTTCCTTATAAAGAATAATAAATTAAATTATCTTCCGCAATAAAGAAAAAGAATTCAAAGATGTGATAGGAAATATAACTATGTGTATGGAATAAACCAATTGGATTGCAGTACAAAAGCAAACAAAATGTGTAAAACACTGGAAGGACGTGTAACTAAATGTAATAATGTGGAATTTGTCTTTTAATTAGATATGTACATTTATGTTTGTACGTTTAGAACAATTGTGTGCAAAGGCCAGGAGAAACATTATGGACGGCTAACGCTACTAAAGTAGTAGGACAATGGAATTGGACAGTGCCTGTGATCTCGATTTGGAAATGGTGGTAAAGAACATACATAGTTAGTTCTTGCCAGCCATAGAAATTGGAAGAAGATATTCCGTTTATGGATGGAAGTATAATATCTATGTCAACAAATATAATGTAAATCCTTAAATATAATAATAAAACATATTGTTCGATTAATCAAAACATCATTTTATTTATTTATATTCGTACAACAGTAGGAAATTATTTCGTTATTTATAACATTGTACTACCCTGGCTTTTCACGTCTCACAAACATCGCCACCGCAACAACACAAAATAAATAATGTATGCATAATATTAGCGCAATGATCTCCAACAATATTTCCTTTCTGACATTTAAATTAACTATTTTCTAAGTCGGCATTATTCCAATTAATTGTTTATTGATTCGAATTTTATCTTTTGTTTGTTTTTAAGAATATTAGCAAAAAGAAAAAATGCACATGTATATGCACACATACATACATATAAAAGTGACACTTTGAAACACACACTTCCAAGCTGCAATGCAACTTTAGTAAAAAAGCGTTCAATTTTTCAACTCGAAATAACATTTTGCGAAATTTTTTCGTGCCGAAAAAACATAGTACCCACCTTTAGACACATAATTTTGTTTCGGATATTTCTGTGTGAATTGTTGTTGTTTCAAAGGCCGAGTGAAAAACACAAAACGTTCAGACCGATAAGCCCGAGTTCGGGAGTTCTCTTGCCGACTGCCTCTCTCTCCTACAAAACGCCGATAATCTGCTGAACATTCAGCCAATGTAAATAGGGACCAAATTCATATGTATGCAGATGATGTGCAGCTTTACACGTGTAGCACACGAAATGACCTTGAATCCTGCGTATGGAGTATGTGAAAATTGGAAACGCTATTATAGACAGTGTGGGTACTCGTACTGCAAGTAATTTAGGTCTAATGTTTAATTCTGCACTTACTTGGACAAACCATATAAACTGCACTGTCGGTAAGGTTCATAGTATGTTTAGAAATTCTACACCGTTCCAGATAAGAATTCTGTTAGCAAAATCTTATCTGATACCTACTCTTCTTTACAGAAGATGTCCAGATACATTTTTAACAAAAAACGCTCTGAACATATATCAGAATTCTCGAATACAATTTTTAATATATCCTTTATTAATCCGTTAAGTGTCAAATGTTTAACTCTTCTACACAAGATCATCTATACAAAGGAGCCTGAATACCTGTTTAGTCGCATAACATTTGCTCGTTCAAATAGACGAATGAAACTAATTCCACCTAGATATGATTCTGTAGTATCTGAAAGAAACTTCTTTGTACCCTGTATACGCCTCTGGAATAACCTCCCGCACAATGCATAAGCAATGCCAAAATGAACTATTTAATCTATTTAAATAAATGTAATGTTATTTCTTTTAGTAAAAATAGTAATAAGAATTATCAAACCTGTTACCTATACATTCATGAAACCAGCACTAACACTTATAAGATATAATCTTGTTGTGCCTGGTATAACAAATAAATAAATCTAAATCTAACAATTGGGCAAAATCAACCTTAGCAACAATTATAGTGCTAATCAAGAGCTATAAGTTTCGCCTTCTGTCAAAATGAAATATTGTTTTGGCATATGTTTTTTTCAATTTGAATGCGTACGAAAATCGCATTCGACATTGGAGAAATGCCCATATATAAAAAAATCAAACATTGATCAACTTTGTAATTACGTTATGCTTACGTTTGCCTTTGAAGATTTAAAGAACAACGTTACGACTCGACTAACCTACTTGATTGACGGATTGCAATCCAATATGTTTTGACGTTTCACGTGTTGTCTTTTTGTTTTGCTCACACAAACCGTCCGAACACGCGGTTACAGAATTGTTTTTTATTTTAATTCCAGAAGTCTATTTAAAAAATCTATTAAATTATGGGTAAAATAAAAAAGAAGCATCCCAAAAAGCGCACTGCGGCCTTCAAGGAAAATGAGCCAAGTGAACTGGCGGAGGCTCCGCATTCATTCATTATACATCGTGGCCTCGCCTGTCCATTCATCACAGACCTAACATTAGATTTTCGTAGAATTATGGAGCCATTCACGGCTAGTGAATTGAAAGAGAAGAAAATCAATCGTATCAAAGATTTTGTGGCCGTCAGCAGTTTCTTCCATGTTTCACATATGGGAATTTTCAATAAGGCCGCAACCCAGTTGTCGTTTAAAGTGTCCCGATTGCCAAGAGGTCCCACGCTTACATTTAAGGTGCATCAATTTACATTAGCGAGAGATGTTATATCGCTGAATAAAAAGCAATATATAGATGACGGTATTTTTAAACATTCGCCACTGGTGGTAATGAACAATTTTACAGGCGATGGAAAACATTTGAAATTGATGGCGCATACATTTCAAAATATGTTTCCGGCTATAAATCTGGCTGAGGTATACTTTTGTTAGTCATATTTTAAATCAGCGTAATGTTATTATCTGGTGTTGTTTTTTAGATTAATATAGGGACCATAAGACGCTGTGTTCTTTTTTCCTACAACCCTGAAACAAATTTGGTTGATATGCGACATTATTCTATACAAGTGGTGCCTGTGGGTCTTTCAAAAGGTGTTAAGAAGTTAGTAATGGGCAACATACCAAACTTGTCCAAATGCGAAGATATTGCAGATTTCATAATGCAGTAAGTGTGCCTTATTATAAAGGAACATTTTGTTTATAAACTGATCTCTTACAATTTTCTTTTACAGGGACGGCAATGCTTCCGAGTCTGAAGCTGAGGATGATGAAAACTCTCAGGTTGTTTTACCACAATCCCTGAAACGTAAAGGTAACATGGAAAATAATAAATCTGCCGTTCGGCTTCAGGAAATTGGGCCTCGCATGACATTGCAGCTGATGAAAATTGAGGAAGGCCTTCTCACCGGCGAAGTACTCTACCACGACCATATAGTTAAAACAGATGAAGAAAAGGAGGCTCTGAGAAAGATGGTAGAAAAGAAACAGAAACTAAAAGAGCAGCGCAAAAAGCAACAAACAGAAAATCGTGCTCGAAAACTAAAAGAACAGCAAAAGAAAGAAAAATATGGAACGGCGAGCAGTGCAAATCAGGGAGAAGCCGACGATGAGGAAAGAGCGGGTAATAGCGACATAGATGACGATGCTGTCTATTATAAGGAAGAAGTTGGGGAAGATCCGGACGAGGAACTTTTCAAATCTACAGAACCATCATCCAGAAAAAGAACCAAACTTCCGTACAGCATGAAGAGCAAAAAACCAAGATTAGACGATAAACACAAAGATAATGGCAAAAAATCGTATGGCGACAAAGATAAAAGTGTATATAAGGGCAAGAAGACGTTTGGAGATAGAGATGCAAGTGGATATAAGGGCAAGAAATCATATGGCGATAGAGATACAAGTGGATATAAGGGCAAGAAGTCATTTGGCGATAGAGATAAAACTGGTTTTAAGGGCAAGAAGTCTTTTGGAGATAGAAAAGAAAATAATGGCTTCAAGGGAAAGAAATCATTTGGAGATAAGAAAAAGAGTGGTTTTAAGGACAAGAAATCGTTTAAATTTAATAAGAAGAAATAACATTGTAAATAACTTTTAAATCGAATTTTTACAAAATTCTTTATTTTTATAAGTTTAAACTGACTTAAAGTAAATAAAAACTTATTTTAAAGAAGAAAACTCATTTTAACGAAACATTTTCTTTACCATTCCCTTATATTGGGCATCACTGCTTTTTTTGCGGTCTGAAGATTTTTGATACAAATTCATGAATTCCTTTTTGCTTCTAAAGTCGGGAACCTTTTCTATGATTTTTTGGCTTAAATCGAATTCGCACATTTGATAATAAGCCATGGCCCGACGATAAATGCTTTTTTCCGATGGCGTATTTTGAGTTTCCACAAATTGTGTCTGATAGATGACATCATCATAACGTTTTACATTCAAAAGACAAGCTGCTATGTTGGTTTGAATTTGTATCAACAAATCCTGCATATCCTTTCCCGCAACACCATCAGCTTTTTTAGTTAGACCTTCAAAATGTCTGAAGGAAATTAAGCATTTGGCAGCTTTAACGAAATATTCATGGGCAAATACGGGGTACGATTTGAATATTTTTACTCCATTCTCTTTATACCTCAGGGCTAAGGCGTACATTTCTGGCACTGTCAGTTTTTGTATTTCCCTCGACTCCTTAATATCCTTTAGTGATAAAATTATGCTAATGTCTTTTCCCACCTGTTTGGTCTTTATGGTACACAGTGCTTTCTCGCCCACTATCATTTGTTGAACTAACATCTCCAGGTAATAATCGACAGGACATAATGCCATACCCATTTCCATACATTGTTCTTGATTTATGTTAGCTTCATTTAAATAGACCGACTCGCGTCCATTAAGATTGTCCACTTTTTCCACACAAATTATGACTTTGGCGACCGAAAGCGGCTTCTCCAATTTACTGAATGAGAGTGCCAGTACTTTTTTTTGCAAGCCCTTGCGTTCCAACTGCCATTCCGTGCCAACATACCATTCCATTTTATGGACCATTGTCGAGATTTATTTTAATAAAAATAATTTCTGTTGCTGCTTTTCACTTGGAATATTTGTTTACTTTTCTCGTATATTCGACCATATGCAATTATGTTCCACAAAATCCACAAATTCAATGTAATTAAAGGCTGGGTTAGGCAAATGTAACCGTAACGCCCCCTAACGTAACGAATCAGCTGATTCAATCTGACATGGAAAGTCTGGATTCACACATGCAATTTTTTTGTGCTGAATTGCAGTGTTTGTGGGAGAGGGACGCAGTCGGTGAGGGGGAGAAACAAATTTCCGTACTCGCAATTTTTTTGCAAAGCGTTTTGTGTTTTCTTTCGCTGTGAAGTGGTGATTTTTTTTTTGACATTTCCGCATTCCTTTTTATTTAATATTTGTAGTTTTGTGCTCGGTTCAACATATGTAAATTTGTGCGACATACATTTTAATGAAATTTATTAAATTTAAAAAATTTTAATGAACGACGAAAATAAAATTGTCGAAACATAATACGTTGTCTGAACGCAAATGCAACTTCAAAAGAGAATTGCAGAAAAAAATGCAAGTGTGAATCTAGACAAAGCAGTGGAAGAGATTAGCCAACGAAACGTAAACGGACGGCTGAATCTGCTGAAATTTGATTTGGACGGTACGCTTACGTGCATTTGCAAACAAAATTAGTAAAATAATGAAAAAAAAAATAAATAAATGTATGCGAAATTTTGAAAAGTGATGATAAATAAGTAATAAAATGATAAATTACTAGCAAATAAATATAAAATGAAATTAATTTATTGCTATTTTTGTTGTGAATGTCTGAGTGATACAGCACATTTTTCAAGTTTTGGGTAATTGCTCCAGCGGGAAACGTTACGGCGGCGCTAAAGTTAAATTACGGTTAAGTTTGCCTAACCCGGCGTTAATGTTGTTGTTGTAGTAGCTTAGAGACGCTGAGTTGATAATCCTTAAGTCTATTTCTACTACAGACTTCGTTCCGGCATATATCAGATTATCGCGGGAACCTTATGTTGTTTTCATCCACTCAAAGTTGTCCGGTTGTAAATTAACATTCGTCTGTTAATATCAGGGAATGTATGTTATTTGAGTGTTGCCGTTTCTATTCTCCACTAGAAACGCTGCATAACTGTTAATAGTCGTCATGGTGTTATGTCTATTTTTAGCTTCCCTGTTGACTTGTGTGATCAGATGTTGTTGTAGTGGTAGTGCAACCGGTGAGTTTATTTTTAGCTGCAGAAACTCGAATTATGATGAAAACATGAAATGCTGATGTTAAATTTTTCCGGTGCCATGGCTGGGAGTTGAACCCAGCACCTTCGGGATCCAAGTCTAACGCACTAACCACTAAGCTACCGAAGGCCACAACCCGGCGTTAATGGGGCCCGCAGACGATCAAATTGAATGACATCAAACTCGTGTACGTGTTCACACCTACGACGCATGCACTCATACCTGCGTCACACTTACGGCACATACACTCACATTTTCACTGACATTAGGCATTTTCACTGACATTAGAAGAACAAAAATGGGAAATTATTTTAATATTTGCAAAAGAGTGTAAACAATTGAACATAGAATAGTAAATATATGTTTTATAAATACTTTTCACGAATTTTTTGTCTGTTTCGCAATGTTCTTTCTTCGCAACTCATGACACCATTGCAACCAGATAGTGAAAATCCGCCACTTATTGCTTATGTGCCAGTTAGTGGAAGTCAGTTGTTTTCGTTGCAAAGTGCTAAATAAAAGTGCTAGCTTGTAACGAAAACATGCCTAATAATCTGTCCAAAAATGAGATGTCATACTGGGAAATATTGGATGCCCAATCTGGCAACACCATACTCGGTTAAGACAGGAACACAAGCAACAAACTTCATCGGGAACTAATAATGCTTAAAAGTGCTTAGCTCCCCATACAAATTAAGCACCTATGGTAGGCGTGTTTTCGTTACACCATAAGTGCTTAATTTGTATGGGGAGCTAAGCACTATTAGTTCCCGATGAAGTTTGGTGCTTGTGTTCATGTCTTAATCGAGTATGATGTTGCCAGATTGGGCACCCTATATTTAGCAATATGGCATCCCATTTTTGGAGAGATTTTATCAATTATTGTGTATTAACGGGAAGAAGAAGAACAAAAATGGGAAATTATTTTAATATTTGCAAAAGAGTGTAAACAATTGAACATAGAATAGTAAATATATGTTATATAAATACTTTTCACGAATTTTTTGTCTGTTTCGCACTGTTCTTTCTTCGCAACTCCTGACACCATTGCTACCAGATAGTGAAAATCCGCCACTTATTGCTTATGTGTCGGTTAGTGGAAGTCAGTTGTTTTCGTTGCAAAGTGCTAAACTAAAATTGCTAGCTTGTAAAAGTATTTACGTTCACACACGTACTTTTTTTCAATACTTATACTTATTTTTATTTGTTTTGTTTCGGCTTTTCCTGTGTGAATTGTTGTTGTTTCCAAGTGCGAACGAAAAACGCAAAACGATGAGTACGATTACGGCTAATGTTATAACTAAATAAATTATTTTGTGTTGATACGATGGCGATGATTGTGAGGTATCAGAAGCCAGGGTAATACAATGTTACAAATAACAAAATAATTTCCTACTGTTGTACGAATATAAATAAATAAAATGATGTTTTGATGAACCGAAAAATTTGTTTTATTATTATTTTTAAGGATTTACATTATATTTGTGGACATATATAAATTATACTTCCATCCATAAACGGATTTTCTTCTTCCAACTCCTATGGCTGGCAAGAACTCACTATGTTCTTTATAACCATTTAAAAACGAGATCACAGGCACTGCCCAATACCATTGTCCTACTGCTTCGGTAGCGTTTGCCGTCCACAAAGTTTTTCCAGGCTTTTCGTCACGATTGTTCTAAACATACAAACGTAAATGTACATAAGTAATTATAAGACAAATTCCACATTATTACATATAGTTACATGCCCTTCCAGTGTTTTGCACTTTTTTGCTTTGCTATCCAATCGGAATGTCGCTCTTCTCGTTTATTCAATATACATAATTATTTTCTGTTCTAAAGCTTTGCATTAGTTTTCTGTCAGATAATTTAATTTTGTATTCTTTATTAGGAAAATTTATCGCTAGGATTGACAACAATTGAATTTCTTGCGGACAAACATGAATATAAATAAATAGGAGTGCAATGCTGGCGGCATTCAATTTGTTGCGGCGTTCAATTAATTTGTAGCGGCGCAAAATGTCAATTTCTCACGTTGAAAAAACATAGTACCACAAATGAAAAAATTTCACTCATTTTTTCACAACTTTGATTTTTGTATGGGATTTCAGCGTGAAACCGGAACATAGTACCGTGCTTAAAAAAAAAGTATCATGTAAATTCAGACTAACGAAAACATGCCAACTACGACACGTTCACCTATAATCGCATTCTAACCTCCCCTAATTTTTGTCGCACATAAAAAATCAACTACGACACGTTCAACTATAATCGGATTCTAACCTCCCATAATTCGGTCTGTGTTTCGATTATTTTATAAATTGAATTCAACAGTAAACAAGCAAGCTTACGATCATGTCGTCTCCCATAAAACGTGGTGCCTTCATTGTTTTTGAAGGATGTGACCGCTGCGGGAAGTCTACCCAATCCCGGCAGTTGCTAGCGTTTCTAGAAAACCTTTCCATACCGGTGAAGTATATGGCGTTCCCCGAACGCACCTCAAATATTGGTCAAGTGATCAATGCATATCTGGGAAATAAACAAGAGCTGAATGATGAAACTATACATCTACTCTTCACAACAAATCGATGGGAACACAAAAATGAAATCCTGAAGCTGTTAAATTCTGGCACTACATTGATTGTAGATCGTTATGCGTACAGTGGTTTGGCGTATAGTGCCGCTAAAGGAATGTCGAAACAGTGGTGTATGCGTCCTGAAAGCGGTCTTCCAAGACCAGATCTCGTCTTCTATTTAAAGGCATCAGTGGATGCTATACTGGATAGGGGAGGCTTTGGTCAGGAACGCTACGAAAAAAAGGATTTCCAAACAAAGGTTTCAGCTATATTTGATGAAATCTACCAAATGGAGCAAAGCTACTGGCACAAAATCGATGCCAGTCAGCCAAAAGAAGCAATACATGCTCTTATCACAGAAAAAACGTTGGAGCTGTTAAAGCAGGTCGAACATTCTTCAACAAATATTTTGGATTGGTTAGAGAAATAGCCTTTCGTTTTTAGGATATAAATAATTTATGCATAAAAATTAAACAATCATTCCTTTCTACTGCAATTATTTATATGGTTACAAAAATGTCACCTAATTTATGTATAATACTTTAGAATTTGTTATAAACTAGTATCAATAGTTAAGGACAATTTGTAATAAAAATAAATCAAACACTTATTTTGATTAAATTAATTGTATAGCATGAGCATTGTACGTTAATAATATTTATGTTCCTTTAATTACTTTCTGTGTAGTTGTTGTAAACATGTAAAATCTATAAAGTAGAAAAAACATATTTGGACCAAATTTCCAACATTTGTAGAGCTCGACCTTCAGACGTTGTTAAAGATTTTCTTCTCTGGGGTATATCGCCTACTCGAACAAAAGTAATTCTGACTGACCGGTCTTCAGCCCGAGTTAAAGATTTTCTCCTCTGGGGTATGTCCAAAGCGGGTTAAACATTTTCTACAGTGTGGTATGTCTAAAGCTAGATATCCGAATTAAAGTACTTCTGCGTGGTCGGGGTTAAAGGTTTTCTCCTATGTGATATGGCCAAAGCAGTCTACGCGAATCAAAGTCTTGATTATTTTATAATTTAAAAAGATAAATGTAACCGCAAAGTATTTACGCTACATACACAATTGGAAAGATGCTTTCAGAATCTTTTGCTTCAGAAACGGCCAGAGGGGAAAATCTTTTATCTGAAACATGCTTCCATAAGCTTTCTAACGACCCCAGTTTTGTTTACATCTATAATAACGGATATACATATATCTATATTAGGGTAATCAAAAACCGCACCGGTTAATCGGTTTCTCTTTAAAAACCGCCTATCGGTTTTCGGTTTTTCTGCATTTTCGAATAACTCGAACCGTCGGTTTTTTCAACTCGGTTTATTCGACTTTTCGGTATTTTGAAACCATTATGAAATGATAATGAAAATATTATTTTTGAATCAGGAACCTACCTAAAATTTTGAAAACATCAATATAAAAACCGTTGACATCATTTGTGTCTATCCATCGATTACAAAATGCAGTTTTGTATGTATTTATACTGTTTACAATGCTAACTTCCCTATAGACTTCGTCTGCATATTTTATCAAGGGTCTAGGTGATTATTGCCGTATAGAAATTAACAATCCTTTCTAATTGAAATGTAGGTATAAATAAAAATACATATGTCCAGTTTCACATTTCGACAAGTTTTCATCTCTATAGTATGCTCAAGTCAGAATCAGCTACTACTGATAATATATGTATATAATCGGTTTGCCATTTGAGCCATTCATATGATGGTAAAAGCTAAGATTTTGCTGATCTTTAATATTAGTCAAGTTTTATAAAAATCATAATCATTTTTTTTAAAGAAATCTTTTTAAAAATTGAACATATGTATTATAAGTATTGCAGAGATTATAATATTATATCATAAATGAAATCGGAACAATTACATATTATAAATAAAAATAAGAAGTGTTTACAATACAATTTTCAAATAAATCTTAATTTAATTGGAATATGGTTGCAAATTGAATTTGCACTACGCTTATTTTACGTCATCTAACAAAATTTTAAGCATTATTTATGCATTTTTATTAAAAAACCGAAAACAACCGGTTCACCGGTTTTTTATTTTCGGTTAAACCGAAAACCGGTTTCAGAGTTAACTTAATTTTCGAAGAAACCGAAAACCGTATTTTTAAAATAATCGGTTTTTTGATCACCCTAATCTATATACACCGTGAAAGATGCTTCCACAATCTCTCCAACGACACAAGTTTTGTTTGCATCCATCAATATGTGGCCGAAATATAACGATTTTAAATAATTTGAGGTTATATTTTTGAAGGCCCATATATCGATGACCTTAGGGAGAAAAAATTAAACGTTTGGAAAAAAATGACAAATGGTGAAAATTTACACGATATCCGAGGATTGTGGATAAACTACATTAATGCCAATATTTGTTTAACGACTTTTGAAAATTCTCTGTGAATGCAATTAGTCTTCATTTTTCCATTCAACGCATATCTAATAGAGTCGGAACCATTTGGTTTCAAAGAAACATATGTATTAAGAAACTCCATTCCGAGCGAAAAATTAGGAATTAATGCCCCGGTTCTGTATTCCGAATGTGGCTTGAATCGGAATTTTCCGCTTGGAATCGAGTTTCTAAATTTGTTACTTCGGACCCATATATGATACCAATATATCAAATCTGCTCGAATGGGAGATAAAGGCAATCTGCGCTTACGCAGTCTTTAAAAGTCCTCAAACAGAAATAATGGACAATTTTAGGAGTTAGAAATTCGGATTCAATCCACTCTCAGAATACGGAACAGGGGCGCAAGTCTCTTATGGGATACAGATAATTTAGAGAAAAAATTTGGTCAAGGGGATCAATTTTTTTATTTGTGTTTATCGAGATTTCTATAGGAAGGGAACACATGATACGTTCCTATTTCACTCAACT
This sequence comes from Eudasyphora cyanicolor, assembly GCA_963930755.1. Classification (NCBI taxonomy): domain Eukaryota; kingdom Metazoa; phylum Arthropoda; class Insecta; order Diptera; family Muscidae; genus Eudasyphora; species Eudasyphora cyanicolor. Next base: position 45,844,017 of record OZ005734.1, on the reverse strand, counting down.
GAATATTGGGGCAACAAAATGGACCGGGTCCAACTTGTAATTTATAAGTGCGAAATATACACACATAACATATGGTTAAGAACAGTTGATATTGCTAACTTGATCACAATAATATTTGGACAGACGGAAGGACATGGATTAATTTACTCAGATATAGGTTCCGATTCGATTGGCATAATGAAGGATTCGTCTATATTTTCTTCATTTGGGAGTTACAAAAGTAAAAATAACCACCACAATGTGGTATTGTGTGTAAATATAGTATGTACAGCTAAAAAAAAATTGTGCCTTGTACAAATATATGTACATATTATGCATAATCACTTAGTCCAGATTCACACGTGCAATTTTTTTCTGCTGAATTGCAGTGTTTGTGGGAGAGGTACGCAGTCGGTAAGGGGGGAGAAAAAAATCTTCCGTAGTCCGAATTTACACTGGCTGAATGTTCAGCAGATTATCGGCGTTTTGTAGGAGAGAGGGGCAGTCGTCAAGATGAGGAAAAAAACTCTCCCTGAACGTTTTGAGTTCTTCGTGCAAGTTCAAAAGAGAATTTGATGATAAGCTGCTGAAAAAACTTGCCTAGTGTAAATCCGGAGGTACTCGCAATTTTTTTGCAATGCGTTTTGCGTTTTCTTTCGCTGTAAAGTTTTTCGACATTTCCACACTGCTTTTCATTTAATATTCGTTGTTTTGTGCTCGGTTCAACATACATATGTAATTTGTGCGACATACATTTTAATAAAATTTAATGAGTTTTAATGAACGGTGAAATTAAAAAATTGTCGAAACAGAATACATTGTCTGAACGCAAATGCAATTTCAAAAGAGAATTGCAGAAAAAAATTGCATGTGTGAATCTGGACTTACCAACTATCGGCTGACTCCTGCTACTCTCTCTGCTTAGTTTGAATAATTTCAAGTATTTATCCATTTGGTCTCAAAAAATATAATGGGGGCATTCTTCTACACGCCATACCACCACTCAGTGATAATATCAGTTGTTGTGCAAATTAGTTTCAATTCATTGTTTTGAAACAGGCAACATTTGAACCGAATTTGACCAGTTCTTCATGGTGAAATTCGTAAGTATTATTCTTAAGTATTTTGTTTGTGATCTTTAGTCCCTATTTACATTAGGTGAATGTTCGGATTATCGGCGTTTTGTTGGAGAGAGTGGCAGTCGGCAAGAGGGGAGAAAAAACTCCCGTACTCGGCTGAACGTTTTACGTTTTTCATTCGCAGTGAAGTTAGCTGCAAATTATTTTCACATTTTGACATTTCGCTTTATTTTTTATTCGTTGATTTCTGTTCAGGTATTCGTATTGGAAAAAAATAAGTTTTTAAGCAAGTTTTTATTAACATATATTTTTCCCTTTTATTCATCTTTATTTTTCTGAATACACATACATACATTAAAAAATACGACACGATACACAACTTTTTTTCATCTGTACAAAATGGCAGAATGTCAGAAAAAGCAACGATGAAAAAAGTTCTTGCCGACACAGAATTCATCGTCTAAACGCAGAGGCAAGTTGAAAAGAGAATTAGCCGATTATCTGCTGAAAAAAAATGCCAGTCTAAATAGGGACTTACCAAAACAAAATCTACTTCAAGGGCCTGTTTCTGTAACTTTTTTTCGTTCGTCTACTGCGAACGATCAAAAATCACTCAATTATTCTGAGATATCTATAAATCACACAAGTTTATAATTCGTTGTGTCTGTAGAAAATCATGTAAAAAGCTTGTTCCTAAAATATTTCTAACATGCGTTTTATAGAATTCAAGTAATAGCTGAGAGAATTTTGATCGTTCGCCATAGACGAACGAAAATAAGTTACAGAAACAGGCCCCAAGAGTACGGTTTTTATCACAAAGCCAAAGCTAGATGCGATAAAATCATGATACAATAATTGTAAAGGTAGTCTCATAAGCCCAACAACAAAAAGTCCGGTACAACCCTGCGTATTTTTGCCATTTTGGTTGTCAAATTGAACTGACAGATAGACGTCAGTGACAGAGTGAGCACAACAACAACAATTCAACAACAAACTCGGAATTTTGTTTGTTAAATAACAAAAGTTAGTGAAGAAAAATAAAAATGTCATAAAATCTCGATTTTGATTTTTGTTATCTTAATGTGACACACTCCGGTGGTACTGGCCAAGGTACCTCATCGAAGAGAAGACGTAAAAAGTGCAGTAGTTTGAGATGTGATGTGGCAGTTGCAGTAGCAGCTAAATTCTTCGCCAAGAATTTGGAATCTTGGGCTACAGCAATGCAAAAACCACAAAGGCAACGAAAAGGAATTTTTTGCAAGAAAACAACGAGTACTAAAGACAACGGTTCTCCTCCCCCTTATCGAGTGTAAATAGAGAAACGACGGCCACAGGAGAAACCATGCAAACCATTCAACAGCCTAAGCAACGGCCCGGCTGCGTGTAAACAAATGGCATTCGAAATGTCATTCCATGTCCAGCGCAGAGTTCCAGGGGACATTATTTTTCGGACTTGCCCTTCCGTGAATACAGAACGCATACAAGTAACTACTCGGTTTGCTTGCTCCAGTTGGATTTTCAAATCCTCGACTTCCATTTGAAGTCTCTGCATTTCCGAATAAATTGTAATGTGTCTAGGCGGAGTTTAAATTTTTATGTACAAAATGGTTTTAAATTACGATTTTGAAAACTTACTCTGTATGTGTCTTATTGTCTACGAGTTCTACAGTGTATTCAAAATCGATGCATCTAGAGGTAGTGTTAAATAGTATACATATACAATAAAATAAATTTAATGAACGAGCAACTGTGGTCAATATTAATATTTATTAGAAAATTAAAGCCGTAATTGATATTTAATAACGAATGTACAATATGTGCCGCCATAGAGTGATGAAGGAAGTATTTAATTTTATAATCTTACTCTGTTTCTGTTCGCATATCTGTGTATTCCAAGTGATTTTCAGGAAGAATACTAGAAAAAGATTTGTAAATAAAAATTTAAAAACATTATTTATTTATTATGTTTCTTACTAACCCAAAGGACATATCCATCTCGTCATTAAAATTAATGTCGGAGCTTATCGATGGAAAACTGACACTAAATTAGAAAAAGGACATAAATATTCATTGCTTCCCATACTGGAGTTACTTACTCTAGAGGTGGCGTTTGACACAGATCAGACACAACAAATGGTATTGCATTAGTCAATAGCACGCTCTTTTTTGCTCCTCTTACAATATCCGAGGGCAAAAAATGATCGTCGCAGATGAACTGACCGCTTTCTAATGCAATACCACTAGCCTGACACCACTTCCATCGGAGCTCTCCATCTTTCGGTATTTTGAAAAACGATCCATTTCCATGGTCATCACGTTTGTCACAAATGCGACACTTGCGCATTTTTTCTTATTAGAAAAGTATATATTTTTTAAAATAAAAACAAACACACAATATAATTTTAAAACAACAATAATTTTTTATTGTTTTCTCCACTTTATATTATATTTCTATTATATATATTTTCACTCAGTCTTATTTTTTCACTTTCTATTACTTTTTTCCAATTTCAATTTAAACTCATACGTTTCCTTTTTTCGCTCTCCACTGCTGTCAAAAGATGTAAACAAACATTTGGAATGTAAACAATGAGTTTGACAACCAAAATGCTGTCAAACACGCCAAAATAAAAAAATTGTAATCAGCTGTTAGCTTGAGACTACCTTTAAAATTATTGTATCATGCGATAAAATGGAATACGCGGTTTATTATTAGTTGCCAGATCGCAGATCATAAAACATTATTATGTGTTGTTCACATGTTACGATATGTTTAATCTTATGGCATCTACGTTTTTTAGCACTTAGAGGGTACGACTTAAGTATGCGACGTGTGCGTACGACGTTTGTCAAAGTGTTGTTTGTATTAAGTGATTTTTAATAGCTTTCGGATTTGATTTAAAAAAACATACAATTTATGTTTTCTTTGCATGAGTCGATAGAACGGTCTATATAATTCAATGTTTAAAGATGAAAACACGAAAACAGCTGAGCTGCCAAAAATAGTGCGCCAAGAAAATCAAATAAAAAACCCAGCAACAAATTAATGGTCAAAACTTTAGTTTGTCGGAACAAAAAAATGGAAAGATGAAATTTGGTTATAATTTTAGTTTGTATGTCCAGATTCACACTTGCAGTTTTTTTCTGCAATTTTTTTATGCAATTCTCTTTTGAAGTTGCATTTGCGTTCAGACAACGTATTATGTTTCGACAATTTTATTTTCGTCGTTCATTAAAATTTATTAAATTCATTAAATTTCATTAAAATGTATACGAACAAATTTACATATGTTGAACCGAGCACAAAACGAATATTAAATAAAAAGGAATGCGGAAAGGTAAAAAAAATCACCTCTTCACAGTGAAAGAAAACACAAAACGCATTGCAAAAAAATTGCAAGTACGGAAGACTTTTTTCTTCCCCCTTAGTCCCTATTTACATTGGCTGAATGTTCAGCAGATTACACAGTACAACACAAAAAAAAATAACAGGGTTCTGTCAATGGATTATGGTAGAGGAGACCAAAAAAATATATACGTATATCGGCGTTTTGAAAGATCACATCGGAATTTTATTTTAGGGGGGGTTAAAATTTTCACCCCTTTGCTAGTTCGTGCAGAATATCGGTATATAAAACTATGTGTTCTGTTCATCTGACGTGTAGGGTATCTTCAGCAACTTTGTAGCAAATGGTAAGGCCTATATTTTTGTGGAATATATTAACCCTCCAGCTTCCCCCCATAACGGTGATTTTTGCCTATATTTTAACAAATCGTAAAAAATTCCCCTAAAAATGGGTGGAGCGGGGTTGAAATATTCTACAAAGATGTCGGCCATAAAATTTTACTATAAGTCTCAGAACACACCCAAGCCCAAAACTTAACACAAACACCAAAAAGCCGGCCAAATTCAAGATTTCCTGTTAAGGGTTAATTTAGATATTATATAGTGTTAGTACCAAAAAGGTCTTTAAAAATTGATTTTTTTCGGGGTTGATGTGAGAGATGCCAAAAAAATAATGATTTTATTTTACAATTAAATAATATTTATTTTATATTAAATTATATTTTAGGACTATAAACAAAAAATCTATTAATAACGCATATACAAGGAGAAATACTTATTAAATACATAAGTTAATTTATTTTTAATTCACTTTTTTTCACTCTTGGCAATTCGACGCCATTATCAAACAATGTCCAACATAAATCTGTTATAAGTGACAAAATGCTCTTGCTTTTATAGCGTTTTTCAATAGGAAGACATATCTGATGGAATCGTTCGCCATGCTCATCAGTTTCAGTTGAAAACTGAAAATCAAAATATAAATATATATCTAACAGGTGGCGCAAAAGTAACCTTTCGATGTTATGTTAGACGCGATTGGCGGTCAGCAGCTAACAGCTGATGCACCGTCTGGACTTTGTACGGAAACATCTTCAAATCTTGTACCAAAATTCGCTGTAGAGACCGTCGACTGATACCCATTTGCGTGGGACGTCGTCTGGTCGATGTCGACAGCGCTTCCATGACATCCTCGGCTACAGCAGCAATATTCTCTGCAGAACGGCTACTCCGGGGTCTGCCAGGCATCTCGTGTTGTGCCAGTCTCTTCGAGGCGAGCGGCTAAACGTCGCAGTGTTTCACCAGTAGTCGTTGGACGGCCAGGAAATCTGTGCCAAAGTCACCGACCGATTATTGGTCAAATAAATAGTCAGCAATATTCCGCGTTCTGGAGCAGTGTAGCGTAACATTGTTTATTAACGTGTATTTCGCATGTGTTTACTACACAGATGTCAAAACAGAACTGACATTAGGGGCCAATCGCAAAATTTATAGCATTTTCTGATAGGAGGATTACTTTTGCGCCACCTTGTATAATCAAATATAAATCAAAACTTGTATTACCTTTAGACCACAGCATCAAACCGATATAGCAATTTCGGCATATATGCTTTGGCACCCATGGCTTATCTGGAAAAACTTCCAGTTCAAAATAAACTTAATATATATCCTCCACTTTGCTCGTAAAAAATGAAACCCTATGTTCCATAAGGGTATGCTTGCCACAGACGTAGCAAAACCAGTCAAGTTTTCCCGGACAGTCAGTCATTATTATTCTTACAAATTCCCTTGTAGACTATTGTAAGAAAATAAAAAGATTAACTGGTTGACCCACGATGTCAAACGTTAACGTTCATAAGTAACGTGCCACTCAAAAGTTCCGTTATGGTAATTTTGAGTGACAAAAATATAATGACAGAAATAATGGAGAAGAACAAAAGTACTCTTGGTAGTTGTTGAATAACAACCTTCTCTTCAGAGCTGGGAGAACCTACATATGCGAGGAATAACAAATTAACCCTTAACAGGCTATCTTAAATTCGGGCGTTTTTTGGAGTTTGTGTTAAGTTTTGGGCTTGGGTGTGTTCTGACACTTATAGTAAAATTTTATGGCCGACATTTTTGTAGAATATTTCAACCACGCTCCACCCATTTTTAGGGGAGTTTTTTACGATTTGTTAAAATATAGGCAAAACTCACCGTTATGGGGGGAAGCTAGAGGGTTAATATATTCCACAAAAATATAGGCCTTGACATTTGCTACAATGTTGCTGAAGATACCCTATACCTCAGATGAACAGAACACATAGTTTTATATACCGATATTCTGCACGAACAAGCAAAGGGGGGAAAACTTTAACCCCCCCTAAAATAAAATTCCGATGTGATCTTTCAAAACGCCGATACACGTATATATTTTTTTGGTCTCTTCTACCAGAATCCACTGACAGAACCCTGTTATTTTGAAAAAAGTTTGAAATTGTTGTACAGTGTTATCGGCGTTTTGTAGGAGAGAGAGGCAGTCGGCAAGAGGGGGAAAAAACTCTCCCGTACTCGGGCTTATCGGGCTGAACGTTTTGTGTTTTTCACTCGCACTTTGAAACAACAACAATTCACACAGAAATATCCGAAACAAAATTACGTGTCTAAACGCAGAGGCAAGTTTAAAACAGAATTAGCGGATAAGCTGCTGATACTAAATGTGCCCCTTTTCGCATTTTTGTGCCACTTTTTAGCTTTTGTGCCACTTTTTAGCTTTTGTAAAAAAATCTGCTTTTTATACTCTTATGACAACACTTTCGTACTAACGTACGGAAATGCCTAACGCGCTACGTTCGAATTAGGTTATTTAATGGGATATACGCATATGTTAAAACCATTTACATTTATCTTTTGTATGTGTAAGCATATGAGAATCTATTTCCACCGTTTCATCTTATTCGTGAAAATTCTGCGAATAGGTCGGCGTCTATGCAACAATACAATTAATTTGAGTGATTTCTTAATTGTAACAATATATGTGTTTATTAAAAAATCCAATTTATTTTTTATTTTTCATTTGGTTGATGTATATAAATGTTATAAGCTTTTTTCTAAACAGATTTATTGTGAGATCAAAAAAACTCAATTCACAGATCTAATAAGAAAGTATAAAAAAGAAGTTACACAAAAGTAACTATAATTAAAGAAATGTATGTGATGAAATATTTTTAGTATATGTACATCATAAGAAGTTTTGTATAACATTGTATTTTTTGTTTAGTTTTAGTGTAAATGAATAAATTTTTTTATGTTAAGCTTTGTTTTTTTATTGTTGTTTTCATTAAATAAAAACCTAAATTTGATCGCCCTTCTTAATGATCGGTTGCCCCTTTTTTCGAAAAAATCCCCTTTTTGTGCCCCTTTTTGAAATTTCCCAACGGTAACGCTGGTCTCGTTGAACGCCTCTCACGCACAAAACGCATCCCTTTATGATCATCGCAGGTAACGCCGGTGAATTGCGTCCGGCGTCTGTCAAAGTGTTGTTGTATGCACAGAAAACCATTGGATGAAATTTGAGATTGACAGACGCAGGACGCATTCACCGTATCATACAATGCCTCCCGATATGACATAGGCACTCTATAAATAGAATTTTGTAAGTAATGTGGCTGAAACTTTGACTTTTTAATTAATTTTTCAAAATATTCCTAGAAAAAATTGGGTCGAACGGTCCAAATTCTGATATAGTTTTTTTTAAGAAATATTTCACTTCACTTTGGTTAGGAGGGTATTAGTCTAGTCTTAATTAGACTTTAGTGTTTCATTTTCATTTAAAAACGAAATTTTTAGCATGCCAATTATATTATAACTGGATTGACTACAACATTGTTTAGTTAGTTTATGATAAACTTTATTTTATTGCTAATGTATTTGTTTTTCAGAAGTATTGATCATTCGTTATATTTTTTACTATACTAGTTATATACTTTAGCTTTATTTCTTATTCATTTTATAAATTTTATTCGACGGTTTTATTTTTCAATAATGTTAGGATTCAAATTTATGTAAATATTGTATGTATAAATAATTTATTATAAAAATATACATGACGTTGTTTGTTTTTTTTAGTTAGCGTAATTTAACATTAAATAAGTAGAAATAATGATTGATTTACTTCGGCTTGGCCGAATCATATACTTATGTATGTATGCAAGTGCATATCGTCCACCATGGAAAATTCCTCTGAAATTTAAAAAAGGCTCGTAATATGAATATGTGTTTACAAAGGAAACAAAGGGACTTAAATTGTCCATAAATAACTTTTTTTATTATTTTTTTCTCAGATTTTGGAAATCAAAGATGTAACAGTATACACTAAATTCGAGCGATAGCTCCACATATCAAAAAAGCCAAGAATAACGTCTTAGAGCGAAACTATGCGAAACTAAGAACGGGCACCACTTTCGTGACGTACATTTTTACGTTTAAATTAACAAAACTAGAGAAGTGTAGTAAAAATTTATTGATTTTAAAATAAAGAAATTATGTATAGACAATTCAATCCTCTTCATTGTTTTTGCTCCACCGTGTATATATCAAGTGCCAAAAGTACTTGTTTTATTTTTCTGTGTGCATGAGTGTCCTATGGTGGATGATATAACAAAGAAAATCTTTCACTGACCCACAAATTGAAGTCTTCTTCAAGGGATCTTGTCGATGTCGTCTCAAACAAAAAAAAGAGAAAATGTGCATTGTTTTGGCGAGTCATTTTGTCTTTCCTATTACATAGTTTTACTTTGTCAGTTCGCCGTTTCTTCATAGACGTTACAATTGTAAAAGTGTTTCTTTGCCAGTTTGCCATTTCATCATAGTCGTTAAAATTTTAAAAGTTTTCCTAAAAACAATATAGACTATCACTAAGTTTTATTTAGATTTTTTTTCTCTTTTAAAGTTCTATTGACATTTGTTAAAATTTATTTTAAAGTTGTAGGTTTGGCTGTGTTTTTTGTTATTTTTTAATTGTATCTTCGTTAGTAAAACGATAGTTATTTTACTTATTTTTGTTCTATATTCACCTTCGCGCGAGGCGAAGTTTTAAAGTAATCATTCTTGTGTGTTATGATATTATCAGCACTTGTTAGCTTAAAAAATCATATTTTTTAAAAAACTTAAAGTATTTGCGCTTTTTACAGTTATTTTGTCCTTTGAAATCGTATTTCCAATATACATTTTTAACATGCTAATTTTTTTTATTAAAAACGCTTCCCACTGCATTCCTGTTGGGAAAATGTCCTTCGAATATGAAAATGTTTCATGACGCGAGTATTATTACAAAATAAAGGGAACCCTTGGAGAAATATTTCTCTCAAAGCTTCTTACCCCTAGGGAGGAATTCCGCATTATATTCCTCCTGTTTCTCCATCCTATGAATTTCCGAATTGCCGCAAACAAAGTTGCCTGGTGTGAATCGGGACTATATTTTGTAACCGAAAAATAATTTTCAAACATTGAAGTAAAAAACTAAATACGGTACAGTAGGGCAAAAGGTGTTTTTGAACATAAACTGCAGATAAGAAGAAATTCGTTCTTTTAGGTCGACAGTGGGGAAACCAGTAGCAGGTTTCATGGCTATATCTTGAAACATAACCTAGAAATAAAAAGTGGGGTTGTCAGAATACGTTTTTAAAAAAGAAATAAATCTGCTTCCAAACTTCCACATACACATGTATACAAAAATAATCATGTAATTTTAAACGAATACTATTTTTCCAAATCCTAGAAACTTAAAAAAGTATGGGGCAGCGGAGCGCACCGATATATACATAGCTGGTATGTTGTACAAGGTGGCGCAAAAGTAATCCTCCTATCAGAAAATGCTATAAATTTTGTGATTGGCCCCTGATGCCTAATGTTGACATTTGTGTAGTAAACACATGCGAAATACACGTTAATAAACAATGTTACGCTACACTGCTCCAGAACGCGGAATATTGCTGACTATTTATTTGACCAATAATCGGTCGGTGACTTTGTTATGTACGGGTTTTCCAACAAGAGGTGTTATTTTTAATCATCCTGTATTTCGGTAGCTGTCACTTTTGAAGCTTTTATTCTTTGACATTTGACAAGTAGAAACTACGCCATTACTAAAAATGGAACGATACACGATTCAACAACGCATTGAAATTATTAAAATTCGAAAATCATCGAAAAATCATCTTGACTGATGAGGTCCATTTCCACCTCGGTGGCTACGTCAACAAGCAAAATTGTCGCATCTGGAGCTCGGAAACCCCAAGAGTTATTGTTGAGACGCCTCTCCATCCTCAACGTGTGACTGTTTGGTGCAGTTTATGGTCCGGCGGGGTCATTGGACCTTACTTTTTCGAAAATGAGGTTGGATCAACAGTTACGGTGAATGGATTGCGCTATCGAGAGATGATTAATGATTTTTTATGGTCGGAGTTGGATGGTATTGATCCGTTTACTTTCAACAAGACGAAACCATTGCTCGGTTAAGGGAAAAGTTTCCGGACCGTGTTATCTCTCGAAGAGGTGATCACAATTGGCCACCGAGATCTTGTGTTTTAATACCTTGCGACTTCTTCCTTTGGGGCCACGTGAAAGATAAGGTCTAAGCCAACAGCCCAGCGTCGATTAAAGACCTCAAAGATAGAATTCGTGAGGCTATCGAGGACATAGGGCAGCCACTTTGCGATTTGGTTATGGAAAATTTCATGAAAAGGATATGGTCCTGTAAGCGTGGTGGTGGTGGCCATTTGGGTGATGTTGTTTTTCATTATTAACGGCATACCTTCCTCTTTATTATGAGATAAACGCCCGATCATTTATCTCAAAAATTGCATTTTTCTTTGAATACCAAAATAACACCTCTTGGTGGAAAACCCTTTATGTGGGAGACCCAAATTCGAACTTTAGGGTGTAATTGTGGCGGACATTTTGTTTTCGCTAGTAATCAAAAGCTGGTAAACATATAATTTTCAGAATATGAAGAAAAAAAAACATGTTTATTTACTGTTGTTCTTGTATGAAAATAGTTGAATTCCTTTTTATTTGATTTTATATTTTTGTGTGTTTTATGTGTTCGTATCTATATATAATAGTAGTTATTGTAAGGAGTGACTAGAAATAAAATACAATACAGAGAACTTAATTAAAATAAAAAATAAATTTAAAACAGAATCTCATAATTAAAAGGAAAATAATAATAAATCAATATATAAAACTATTACAGACTTATGGGACAATTTGTTATTTTGCTTCATGATTACAAACTAAAAAAAAATTAAAGAAAATTATAATTAAATTATATAAGTATGTATATATATGGGTTTATGAAGAAAATAATAAACATAATAATTTAAATATAATGTTTTGGGCTAATCTTTGATTAAAAGAATAATATATAATGAGCAATTTGTGGTTGCTTTTGTTTTTTTGGATGCAATGTGTTTGTTTGTTGGTTGGCTGTTGGTTTTGTTAAGTAATCAATAGGACATTAAAGTCTAGTTTTAAATGATGATTTTGTTTAGATTTTAAACAAAAATGTTTAAACTTAAAATTTTTTTCAATGAAATAAACTGTTTTTTTGGCTTGAAATTCAACATTTTGTTTTGTTGTTGTTTTTTATTTTAAATTCTGTTTCTTGTTGGTAACATTGAATTGAAAATAAAATGGATAACCACTTAATAAATAAATTTAAAAAAATCGATTTTAAAAGCGAAAGTAGTTAACATGATGAATTTCAATTTCGCTTTAAAGTGGCTTAATAAATCAAGAAAGGACAATGAAAAAACAATGTGCTTGATGTATATATTGGATATTTTAAAAATAATGCACTGGGTTATATCAGAATGCAATTACTTTATGCACACAAGTTGCATATAAGTTCTTTATATGTCTTACCCCCATTAACACAAAACAAAATAACCGAGCGTTAGAGCTAACGAAAGTTAAATGTATGGAATTAGACAGCTATAAGCGGTAGTTAGCTCTAAATATGGTTTATTTATTTATTGTTAATGGCCCTTATAGTTTTTTTTAAAGAGATTTTGAAAATCTTTTATCAGTTTTAAATATTTTGTGATGTTCAGTAAATGGACTGGTTGTTTAAAAAAGTCATCTACGACTTTGAAACGAAATTGTGCAATTAAAAAATATGTATATCGAAATATTAGCAGTCTTCATATTCTGTAATATAAAATAGTGTATTTTCTCCTTGAATTACTCAATCATTTTTAATAAATTAAATATGTAAATAGATTTGGGAAAAAATAAAAAATGTATTAGAGAAAACATTATCATATCATTAATTTCACAAAAAATTGTCTTAAGCACACAATAGTAGTTTTTTTTCAAGATTTTTGTTTACAAAGAAGAACCATTATATCAAAATTGTTTTACAAGAAAAAGAGCACCAAAACGTTTGTTTTTTAATCAAAATCGATGAATTAAAATTTTGCACATATTTTCCAAATTTCTAATTTAAAATAAAAGAGAAAAAACAACCAAAAAAAGTGGTCTCCCTAAAAAGAATACCAAGATCCATGAAATCAAAATCCAACAAATACTTTGGTTAAATTAAAATCTATGTGAAAATAAGAACAAACTAAAACATAAAAGATTTGGATTAAGCTTTTCTTTTTTATGAAACTAAAAAATAATATGTAATAATAATATTTATGTTTACAATTGCTTTCTGTCGGAGTGTGTGAAAAACTATGTATATAAATAAATTAAACAAAAACATGATCATGATTATTGTAAGAAAATAAAAAAAATACATAAGCCTAAAAGCAAAATAATTTTACAATTTTTGTTTGTCTTCTTAAATTAATCCATATTTTTAATAATCAAGTCTAAAAGGCATTTTTAGCATTTGTTTCTCTGTTTCTTGTTGAGTAATAAATCGCTTACAAGTCAAATTTTTGCGTTTTTAAAAACTATAATACAATTACTATTATAAAAAAAATCACATGATACTTAGTACAAAGAGAACCTAAAAAATACATATTATATTTAATACCATAATTTTTAATGCTAAAAATCCATTACATTTCGTCTTTTTTACTTTCATCATATCGTTTTTTTTTCAATAACAATTTCAAATTCATTCAGTTTATTTTTAATTTAGTTTTAGTTAATTACCTTTTTTTAAGTGTATTTCTTTAAGTGTATTTCTTTAACATCTTAAAACTTTACTTTTTTTAAAAAAAAATGTTTTTTTTTGCGAGTTTGTTATGTTGTCAAGGTTCCATAGGATCTAAGTTTTGTGTGTGTGTGTGTGGGAGGTTTATCAAAATACTTCTTTTGATTTCACAAGCATTTCAAATTTTAAACTTTTTGTTTTTAATTAATTTTGTGTGTAAATAATACAGTTTCAGAATAGTTTCTTTTTTAAATAAGATCTTTCAATATCTAGGATTTTATGTAGTATAAGTACGTATAACATCGCGTATAACCGCTCTACACAGAGGACACTGTCCACCGCCTACTCCACGCCATTGTTCAATAGCACAGTCGTAGCACATGCACATGTGACCACAACTGTAGAGCACAGAATCGATTTGATTTTCATAGCATATCGTGCATTCAGCACCAGCTGAATCTGAACTGTCCACCGTGTCTTTCGACCATTTGCTGTTCGCACTATTCGAGGCAGCGGCGGCTAATGAAGCGGCAGTGTTTGTCTGGAAGGAGAGAAAAATCTATATTAGTTAAATTTCTAAAGGGCAATAAGATCAAATAGTTATGTATATGTGTACAGCTCAGGTAATTAATTCATTTTTGAATATAATATAAATACTAACTAAGCCAATTTGCATTTTCTGAACATTTAAAAAAATCACAAACAAAATGTTGTTATAATTTTAAACCAATTGAAATCAATTGACCTTTAAATTTTTTATTAGATATATGAACATATTTCACTTGAAATTTTTTTTTGATATCAGTTCTGCCTCCATTAACACGCCACAACAAACTGTTTGTCGGCATGACGTCTTTTCTTTTAGTTTATCAATTTCCATTAGATAGAAATATACACATAAATTGATTACTTACCTCCATAAATTGTGCGTTATTGATATTTCCCACCAGTGTATTAACATTCGAATTGCTGCTGGCTCCACTTGAACAAGTGGCAGAGCTTCCGCCACCACCGCCGCATCCACCATTCGTTGTGGCGGGACCGCTAATGCGCGCCTGCGATGCTGTCAGACCATTCAAGTCCAAATTTGAGGTGGCAGGAGGTAAATTCACAACTAACACAGTACCACCACCATTGGTGGGTTGGATTTGTATCATTTCACCCTGGGAAGGCATACTAATCATGCGACCTGTGGCACTGGGTGGTGAACAGGTGCCGTTCAGAATGCCTGAGGTAGTACCGCCGCCGGCCAAATTATTCGTCGACTGCATGGAGGCTAGTGTGGAGGTGGACGCACTTATTGTGCCATGGGTTACATTCATTTGGGAGGGATGTATAATTTTGCGATTCTCCGAGATTTGACTATTCAGACTATTCATTGATTCCGAAACGGGGATATTGACTATGCGTTGCGAGGAGCCCGCTAGAGCGGCAGGAGGATAATTGACCATATTCGGCAATTGTTGACGGAACATGCGCACCGATTGCGTGGAACCGTAGACATCTAAGAAGGCCCATAATTGTAAAGATTGATCGACATGCATCACCACTACCGCTGGGCCATTGTTCTTGCTGATGGTGACCTCACCATTGGGGGCCACAAAGAAGGCAATTTCATCTCCTCTTTGAGGGGCCGCTGCTATATCTTTGCTTACCACCCAATATTCGGGGCGATCCAAAAGGAAGTCTGAATCATTGGGCAAGTCTCCTGGCTGCAAAGCCGCCGGATTGCATGATGTCAAACCCAAAGCCAAAGCTCCTACATACATTTGTTCCGTCTTGAGAATCTGCACAATAATCTTTTCTCCTATTCTTATGGGACGGGCAGTGAAAATATAACCTTGACAGAAATCATTTTCCGTTCTCGAGGCAATGAAACGATCATGTGATAATCTCACATTACGTCCCTTAGTAATGTGGAAAGGTACCGGTATCAAACGACCATTGCCATTATAGCGCAACGGGGGCAAACCATTTGCCAAGTCTGAAGCTATGGCCACTTGATCGCCGGCCAAATTCAACGACTGCATAGAAGGCATAATGCTGCGTTCCAATTCATGTTCATAGGCGCTGGAGGGCAATGACCTTCTCGACTGTTGATTGGGATGGTGGGGATTTAAACCGCCCATTTGTGGGCCGGGCAAAGTACCAGTCATACCCGGTGCCATAACGGAAGGAGGCAAACCCACACCACCGCTTTGTTGATACATATAGACGCGAGCATCCAAGAATTCAATACCCGTACAATTCCCATATATATCAATGATGGTCCACAAACAGCCACGTGTATCTATGCCCGATAGAATAACACCTTTTTCTTCATTATTAATGCCATAAATTACATCTCCCGCAGAATTGACATAATAGTAGAGGACATTATCTTTTTCACAGTATTGTTCGTGTAAAGCTTTGGCCCAGAAACCGGGACGATTTGTTAAATCGGGGCATGCATATTTGGGCAAGGTACCCTCTAAGGTGGCCGGATCATTGCTGGTGAAACCAAAACGGATGCCACCATTCCAGTTATTGGAAATTTCGCAAAATTTAACACAAATTCTTTCATTAATACGCACAGGACGAGCCGAAAAAGTGATGGCGCGGCAGAAGCTTTCAAAACGTCTTGCAATAGTGCCATCGCGTGATATGCGAATATTATCACCGTGTATATGATGAAATTGCAGGGGAGGCAAATTGTTGGGTCCGGGGCAAGATGAAGGCGAACGACGAACTGGAAAAAAATGAGGAATATTAGAATAGACAGTTTGGCAAAGATTTAAAAGTAAGTAAATATAAGACAAAATAACAACATACATACATATAATATGTAAACCCAATTGACAAAGTATAACAATGTGAAGAAAGTAAAAGATATTCATGAAATCCAAAAACGGGATACGAGGTAAATGAGTAAAATTGTTCCTATGTAAGTCCGAATTTACACTAGGCAAGTTTTTTCAGCAGCTTATCATCAAATTCTCTTTTGAACTTGCACGAATAACTCAAAACGTTCAGGGAGAGTTTTTTCCCCCCCTCTTGCCGACTGCCTCTCTCTCCTACAAAACGCCGATAATCTGCTGAACATTCAGCCAGTGTAAATCCAGACTAAGACCCTTGACACACTAGGCAAGTTTTTTCAGCAGCTTATCATCAAATTCTCTTTTGAACTTGCACGAAGAATTCAAAATGTTCGGAGAGAGTTTTTTCCTCCCCTTTTTCCGAGGCAATCGGAATCTCACCCACAAATCGTCAATCTCACCCACAAATCACCGATAATCCGCTGAACGTTCAGCCCGTCTAAATCGGGACTAAGTCTGATTTTTCTCCCTTAAATCTCTAAGTGCTGAATCACACGAGGCAATTGTCTAAATTTGTAGAAGAGAGAGACAGGCGGAAAGAGTTATCTTCTTTTCTCTCCTATAAACTATGACATATGCCTCATGTGATTCAGGACTAACAGAATATTCAAATGCCGTTCAAAAGTCAACATGATAATTTAATATCAACATGATAATTTAAAAGGGTTGCAGTGTTGCCACTTGTCACACGTTATGCTACAGTGTTTGATTTGGGAGAAAATTAATATCCACAAAATTCCTCCCAGTCAATTCAATTAGTTTTTGTAATTAGAAAATGTTGTGACAAAAAAACTAACTACAAATAAAAATCCATGTGTTTGGTTTGTCTAATTATTTACTACTTTGATTAAATTAACCTCAGAGTTCAAGGTTTTCTTGATAAGAAAATATATCTTTAAAATTCGTCGCCATAATTAGTGTATTAAAAAACATTGTAACGATATCATGAACTGGTAGCTGTTTTTAAAAAGGATGTGGTTAGACTGTGGTTATGACAGCATATTGTGCATTTAAAAAATGTATGTATGTGTGTCTGCAAAAGCAAGTGCAACCATAATGTTGTATTTTCAGAAGTCCTTGTTGTTGTCTTTAGAAAAAGATATAAATATATACTATATGTTTTTTCACTACACTTTATTTATATCTTCCAAGATTATGGACAATGATCGTTTACGCAATACACCATACGGTTGATACCTCTGGCGGTGGTGGCGCGTGCCAAACTCCAACAAGGGTTCACAATGGATTGTGCGTCAGGGGCAACGACGAGACAACAACAACAAAACAACTGCATGTTTTTTTTCTTTTGCCTGTGTCGCTTTTAAGATGACAAACAACTATTCCTATACGAATTTATCAAGAAAATGAACCCCGACGATAAGGGCATGTGCCAGCTGCCTTTAGTATGTGCATTTCTAAATGGGGATAAATGTTTTTCTACGTATTGAAAAAACCGGATTTTTATTTTCGAGCTTCAAAAACACAAAGATCTTGAAGATACTCTTGGAAGGAAAGTAAACAAGAGGAATAAAGAATGACAAGATACACTTAGGAAAGTAGGGTTCCAAAGCAGGTATATAAATTGTATGCAACAGGGTTGTTGTAAAACCTAAAATAAGGGATGATCGTTTCTTTGGCTATGGCCGAAAACCCTCAAAAGATGTTATGTTGCTGCTCCGTAGTGACCAAAAACAAAAAAAGCGTTACAAATGTTGTGCATATTGTTTTCATTTGTGTGAGAGATTGAACATGAAAGTAAATTTTAGGGGTTGATATTCATTCCTCCAAAGGAAAAAACGACAGATGTTCGTTATAAAGAAATAATTAAAAATTGCATATGTACATACTACATACTAAGCTGTTGGTTGTTGTGGTTGCTAAGGGATTTTTTGTTCGTCTGCTGTCAGGGTAGTCAAAAAACTGTAAAGACAAATTTTGAAGATGTACTTGAGATTTTAATGAAATTCGATATTTTTCAAAGCCAAAAATGTATAGCAAGGAGAGTTCAATGATTTCTCATTTTCTTAAAGATGCTCGCTCCGGTGGATGGATGGTGGGAGAATTGAAGCAAAATATGAATATTAGCTTCTTACTTCCGTTTCTTTGAGAAGGATGGGGGCACAAACCCGCTTCACGTTTTCATGTCTCATGTATATCTGCCTGTCTGTCTGTCTCTCCCAAGGAAGTTTAAACACGTTTTGAAGAGCACCGAGTACTCAAACGCATATGAAAGACATTTTAAATACAGCGACGGCGGGACAACACATTGAATTTACTTCCGTTCTAGAAGTCCGCAAAGAATACTGAGAATGAGCTCAGTTTTTTGAACTACTTTTCACAGTCGTATCTTGTTTAAGGCATCGTCATTGCAGCAGAGCCTTATAATAACACGGGGAAATTAACTACCTTTTAGAATAAATTATGTTTTCTGAAGCTTTCATTGCGGTGTAGCTGAACGGTGGTGGCGCACATTGGCTTTGCCTGTTGGTTGACTGGCGTTTTATAGGCCATCAACAACACTGATCGTTTAATATTCTTGCAACGTCCAAAGAAAATTCCATGGTTTGTATCAATAACAAACACATCTGACTAAGTCGGCGACTGCGATTGCCCGCCGAAAGGAAATCACGTTTATCTTTACATTTATTCAGAGGTACGTACATACATACGTATGTGACGTCTCGCCTTGTCTTGTTCCATGGCTACAGCGTAGTGCTACCCCCTCCCTCCCAGGTCTCATATTTTCATTTGATTTGCAGTTAAGGCCAAACAATTTGTTCGTTAAACACTGATTTATGTTTAAAACAAAGTTTTAATATTTATTTTTTATTTCTTATACATATAGAGAAAATGCAATAATACACAGTAATAGATGCCATAAACATTTTCTCATTCATTCCTTAAACTACTGGTTGGTTGTACACATATTTATTAATTCATTCATGTTCTTCTTTGACAGGGAAGATAGCATGCAGGCAGCAGTCCGGCATTATTGTCTAATGTTTGAGGAAATCATTAGTATACATGACATATTACATGGAAATATCTTCGTTAGTTATTAGTAACTGGTGGATGATAACTGTCGGACGAAATTTTTTATGAAAACCTAAATAGTTTTGAAATGTTGGAAAATGTAAGAATGCATATAAATACCTATTTTTGTTAGCCTTTTGTCACATATGTAGACGGGAAAGAAATGACAAAGCATGTTAAAATCCTTCCAGTATTCACAAAATCAAATACTAAAAACATTTCTCTGATTTTTGTGGTAAACTTTTAGGTATTTTATAGTCTCAAATGGTATCAAAATTTGCAACAATGAAAATTCAATTTTGAAATTATAATTTATAATATTAAAATGTCCCCCAGTATTTGACTCACTAAATTTGAACAGTTTTTCAGAGTATAATTAAATTACCACCATTTCGACAAGTCTGGTTATCCTATAGTTAAGGACCAACCATAATATGCTTAAGCTAACTTAAGTAATTCCGTACGGAATGTGCGTTCAGTTTCGCACCTTGCTTAAGCAAATGGGTACTGAGAGAGGGCTGAGAGAACTTAACGAAAAGTTCACGTAAGTACATTATGGTTTATTACATATGATTTGTATGTACTCGCACCGTTGCTTAAGTTGGCTTAAGTTAGCTCATGCATATTATGGTTGGGCCTTTAGATATCGCTAGCCGTCAGAATTTTGTGGAATTAATTTTTTGTAACAGGTTAGTTGACATCAAACTCCAAAGTATGATTTCATTTTTTAAGATTTCTGTAAATCAGTGTCTGGCGAAAAAGCATTTTATTCTCTACATAATAAAGTACGTAAAGAATAAAAATTGCCTTTTCCACATTCCTTTTTTTTCGTAGAACCAAACCGCATTTTGGCTCGAAGGGTAGATTTGCTTTAGCCATAATTTGTTACCACTCTCTGATATAGAAATAGTTATTAGTCTTTCGTGGTGTATCATTCCCGGCAAGTGTTTTCTTGTAAAACCCTCTCCATGACTTGGCATAATCAACCATATTTTGTATTCGGTATATGAACATGTGTTCATGATATTTCAAATTACCACTGGGATTTGGGGCGGTAAATGTAGCCTTGCAATCTCTCATATTTTGTGGGTGTGAGGAGGCTTGTGGGTGAGTGTATGTGTGTGCTGACAATGACATTTTCACCCTCTACTCGGTGATGCAATGGAATAACTTTAGTTTTTAATACTTTTTGGAGATTTAATGGCGTGATAGTGCAAGAAGAAATAAACCAAAATCTTGGATTATAACTAAACTTCTAGGATAAATCAAGAAACTACTTCTAAAACATTTTAAAAGGATGTGTTTTTGGTTTGTTTCTTTTGTGAAACAGTCGGTTGCACAATGTAATATGTCAGCTGTAAACAGGGTTACCATACGTCCTCCTTTGGGAGGACATGTCCTCCTTTTTAACCAGTGTCCTCCCTCCTTTTTCAAAAATGATGGATTTGTCCTCCTTTTGTTACAAATTAAAATTGTTCACTATCAGTAAACCTCCACATGAATTATACGCGCAAGTAGTTTTAGTACAAAGTTAGTACTACAATAATTGAGCTCGATGACTGAAATTTGGTACAGATACTTCTTATAGCCGCAGGTAACTTATTAACGCCATAGCGACTGCAAATTTCAACTGGACGTAGTTTGGGAGTATGTATATCCAGAACGCTTCAGACGAACGATGGTCATCATAGGTCCATGTTTTGATATAGCCCCCACACAAAGGTACCTCAAGAATTTACTTCTTAACGCAACAAATTCCAAAGAATAAAAAAACAGTTGACATGCCATCTATGAGTATGCAAAATTCGGCTTGTCAGATCTTAACGCCGCTTCACTTATTTATTATAACTAACACCTAAAAATACTGGAGCTACCCCCATGGCCTTTTAGCGCCACAGAAGCTTTTTCATATTCAATAACTTTGAAATTAAGCAGGATGGAGTTTCTTGATCCAAGGGTCCACATTGTCGAATTTGGTGTAAATCTGCTCAGATTTAAATATACATAGCACCCACGAACAAACCTTGCCAAATTTGAAGAAAATTTGTTCAGATTTCGATATAATCCTCCGATTTGGCATCTAAGCGCTACAAAATACAAATTGTTGTACAAAGCATTATCATAGGAAATTGTATTCTTTAAATGTCCTCCGAAAGTTTCAAACTCTCTTTGTAAATGTTACAAATGTCCTCCTTTCCTGACACAAAAGTCCTCCTTTCCGAAAAAAGGTTATGGTAACCCTGGCTGTAAATAAGGTTGCCGTGTTGCCACTTCGTAGAAGAAAATAAACCAAAATCTTTGATTATTATACCTAAAATATTATAGGAAATGATGAAAATAGCTGTAAAGCTACGTCCAGATCGTACAATATACTGTCAGAAAAATTGCGGATAAATGCAACCCTGTGAACGTACAACCATGTGAAAACAAAATTTGAGATAATTTGCAGCTTGTTAGATGTGCGAAGTTTATGCATGTAACAACGAAGCCATTGTCAGAAAAATATTTTATTGGCAACACTGTCTATAAAATATTTTTATTGGGAATCCTGCACATAAATATTTATTAAATATATTGTAAATATATACATATGTATATGAAATTGTAAGATTTTCTTGCAATCATCTGAACTGTTAATTCACCTTTGCCTAACAATCTATCATTGTCCGTACATTTGCAGCACTTTAACAGGGATCATTACGTTGTCCGATCTGACTATCGTTTATACATAGATTAATACAATTTGAAAGCAATGATTTGTTTGCTTTGCAAAGGTTAATCATTCCTTTGTGAAATGATCAGCTGTTCAATAATATGCATTTCACCTGTTAAAAGGGTTGCCGTGTTGCTGCTTCTTTTAGGTTGTTGGTACAGTGATTGCAATTGTATTTTTTACCTGCCTGCGATACGTTACATTTCTCCGGAGTTATTGTAATTAGAAAAATTTGTTCAAAGAAAACGTTAATACAATTAAAACTAATGTCCGAAGTAGTAGACAGGCAATATGATATGGTTGTTGGTTGTGGTGGTGGTTTTATGCCATCGAAATTTTCCTAGCCACTCTTTCAACACGCTTCAGTAACTCCAGTAGTGGATAAATTAGCAATAAAAAAAAATAGTTTCTCCCCTTTACAGAATGGCTATACTAAACTTGATATGTGGGTATAAATAATAAAGAAACAAATGTAATGCAATGCAACGCAATGCTTCGATAAACAAACGAAATGTACAAACTTACTGAACTGAAAACTCTAGAAAAATACTAAAAAGATAAAATGAAACGGAAGAAACACACTTGGCTGTGTGTGTGTGTATTTACAGGCGAATAAACTTTATGGTACAATTCTTGTGTAGACTTTTTAAAAATAGTATATATTAAAAAAATTGCCTACACATACATATATTTTTAGAGATGCTTGTATGGTAGGTAGGTAGCACAGGGCGGCGTACGGCGGCATTGTTCCGTATGCATCTTGTATGTATATTAAGAAAATAAAAATAACTTGTCATACGAATGCTTGAGTGATATACATAGTTGTTTTTCAGTTCAGTTTTCCTCATCGGATATTTATTGTATGCATTTATTTATATACGGACATGCATATCCGATTCTTAGAAGGGGTCCATTTTTCTTATGCTTGTTTGATTTCAACAAACAGATCTGTTCGGAAATTTCCACACACAATACATAATGGAAAAAATAAAACAACAAAGCTAATCTTAAATGTTAGACCAAAACATTAGCTAACTTTAAGAAAGAAAAACATTATCTTTGATTTATTCATAATTTATGTATAAATAATAGATGTGTTTGGGTGTTATTGGTAACTCACCATATTGTGCGCTGATGTATACGTTGCGTAGGCTGTTGGTCGCAGCTAAGCTTACTGAAGGGTCACGTGTCACCAGCGCCATTACCACCAATGGAGACGAAAAGCGGGGAGACACAGGCGTTTGTGTTTCGAAAAGAGATATCATTTAATGACTGGCGTAATGCTTGACACTACAACACCCTTTCTTCCCTGTGGCTCTTTAGGTTAAAATCTAAATCAAAGTCCATCAGACGTGTGCGGCCTTTTAAAGTTGAAATGCTATTTAGACTGGTTACGAACGAGGCGGCATGTGTCATCAATTAATTGTTGTTAGCAAAAAAAAACACTTTTAACTTTGTTTACCAAACCCACAGAGACAAAAATGGAAAATGGGAAGTACACAATTACCATCAATAATGTAAACAAGCGGAAATACAAAGTAGTAATGTGAATTTTAAAAGTGAAAAGTGACCTTCCAAAGGTTGAGTGAACATCGATTAGGATAAAAGAACTAACTAGGTATTCACGAACATTTGGGCATATATTATTAATGTAATTTATCTAAATGAAAAAAAAAACAAATTTGCTACACCTACCTGGTTTCTTTTTTCTAAAAGAAAAATTTGCATACATATCATTCAGTTTCGGTTACCATGACTTTATCAATGAATTTAAAGAGAATTGAAAATTGCGTGGTCTGTTTTTTTACTATACATACACCTGCATTGTCTGGCAATTTACTATAGATCTACCCACTTAAATTAAATGAGGTAATTTTGATATCTCAAAACCAGCTATGTATATCTGCTGAGTGCGTGGTATGTTGCTCACACAAATTAGATGTGTAAGCTTTTTGTGCAAAACACACGCGCCCATTTCCCTCAAATGAAACATTCGAAGCAATTGTACAAATTTAAAAAAGCAAAAACAGAAACAAAGACTTTTCTATGAAATATCTATAATGTATGTGATTCAGCAGTAATTTTGCAAGAGAAATATTGTTATATTGTAATTTCTGTTGCCTTCAAAGAGTTCTCACATTCATAAAACTACTTTTTATTAAATTTGCGGGGTGTTAATTTATGTAGCTTGGATATCACCCACAATTTTACTAATTAATGTTAATTAGTTTCACAACATAATATAAACGTAAAACTTATATTACGAAAATTTAACCTAATGAGTCGATTTCTTTTTAAGATAAAAATCAAGACCTCTCTTTGTGGGGGTTTTCTGAGAAAAAACAAGCTTTTTTGAACATTTTGCAGGTAGCTTTGGGTGAAGGCGGAAATCAGCTGTTAGGCTGCCAATCAGCTTCGCAGAGTTTGTGAATCTTGTGATAATCAACATAAGATACTCTCTGAAGGAGTAACGTATTGACATAAAATTTAGTATGTGATGAAATTTTTTTCTATCTCAGGCTAAGTTCGAAAATGTGCCATATTGATACATTCCTTTTTGCAGTCCGGTCATTATTGCCACTCCCCTTTTGGAACCTCCACCATAAAATTCCCAATTCATACAAAAATTGAATGGCTCATAACATTAATACCAGTGCACGTAAACTATTACGATTCGGTGCATTGAAAAATCTTTGAAGTATGTACTGTTCAGCGTTAAATAGGCATATTCATCAAGCCACTTCTGGTAACCCGCACAAATTGATAATTCTTTCGAACACAACTTTCCCATAACTGCTGCAGCAATCATCTAATATTTTCATATTTTGTATTTTAGACAACATTTTCAATGAAAGAATGAACAATTTTCTTAAAATGCTAACATCTCTTACCCCAAAAATTAGTTCGGTTTACCCGACTGAAATTTTCTTACTTTTTCAATCGAAATTTAACAATCCGGCAAATACTGCCGAACTATTACGTTAAAACATATACATAGGGTAAGTAATATAATAATGATAATGTGATTCGGTACGTTTTTGGAACAAAATTTTCCTATTGATAAACATTCTACTAGATTCTGATAGTAATAAGGAAGCTAAAGGTGATCCCAAATTATGCATGGCATGACTGTGGAAATCCCGGCATATGTTGATATACATGTTATTTAAATTTATAGCACTAAACCAGTCACAATAGTACCACAAAATCACATTTTAAATTTAAAAGATATAATTATATCCTCCTGTCAATATTTAATTGCTATTTGACAACTCTTTTAATCTGGCAACTATTGCCAGAAGACATAAACATATGTTTAAGGCAAACGAACATCACTTTGTTTTTACTTTACTACTTAAGAAAGTGATAACTTCATTTTCAAACAATAAATTTAATAAAATTTATAAATTTAATAAATTTTAAAATGCTTTAACAGGCAACAAACACATAATAAACAACGCTCGCTTATTACAAAGTGTGTGTGTAATAACCACAGCCACAGCGATTGCTTGTAATTAAACCACACTCAATTGTTTTACAAATTTGTTATTATCGTTATTTTTCTTTGTGTTTATGAAGGGGGTATAGAGTGCCGCGGGTTGCTGGCCCAATAAGCTGATGGCGGTGGTGGTGGAGGTAAGTGTGATAGAGATGATGTAGTTGTATGACTCTGAAGTAGTTTTAATATCAACAACTTGAAGTACTCTCCATAGAAAAGGAGGAGACCCCCAGACCCATTTGTTGTACATAAATGGAGGAGAGGGTGCTTAAGTATGCGTGCGAGTGTGTGTGGGGTTAATGTTTTATCATATTTTTTCCTCACAAGCGTTTTTAAGAATATCACCTCAAATGACCCTTATATTTCTTCTTGAATAAGGGCAATTAAGACCTTAGCGATGAGCAAAAAATTATGTTTTAATTTTAAACAACCAAGCGATAGTCATTTCTGTTTCCCCCATTTGCTGTGAATGTACTTTGACGTGTGTAGGGTACACATGTAAGTATAAATGATTTGACTCAGTTCTTCTTTTGGTTTTTATAATGTGTGGGTTATCATATTACGCCAGTTGCTACAATAGTGTATGTTGTGGTATGCTCTGGAAATATAGTTAGAGTTTAATCAACTTTTGCAACAGTAGAATGACCCATAGTTTCTCAACGTGCACAAAATCTGAAACTTTGTTGGTTTTGGTTATTATGATGATGTTTAGTTCTTGTTTGCAAAAAATCGTTGGCGTGTTTTTTTCAAATGAGCACTGACCACTGGCCACAAACATTTAAGCGGAAGTGTTTTTTTTTGTCTGCTTGTTTCTTTCCATCCTTTTCCTTTAGATGGTGTTGTTGTTTTAAATTAAGCGGACTTTTTTCTTTGTCGTATATTTTTTTATATGTTTAAAGGAAATTGTGGTATTATGCGAGACTTGTTTTTTTATAAGGCTTCTTTGGCTACATATAGACATGAATGGAAGTGTAATGGGATGGTTGGTTGGTTGGGCAAAAAGGAAGTGTACTCATTGAGGCGTTACTCAAGAAGCTAAGCAGGTATTATGTACGACTTAAGAATGCAGTAATTACGGAAGATTGAATTACTCAGATGATGATGTTAAGGTTAAGAGGATTAAAGGTCTGCCATTTGTATTGGGGAGAGACAGAGAGATAAATATACAGCTCCAACAAAAAACAGTATCTCTCATAACGAGAATAACTTCAATACTAAATCTGGCAACACTCTGTCTTTCATATAATTTGCACTTCTTATACCAAATATAAATGCGTGTAGCGCATTTGTTTGGCAAATATTGTTTATATAAAATTTTTACAAAAAATTAAATTTTGTGTTCTATTTGAATTTTGAAAAATTGCAAATCTTAAGAATACGCCGACTTAAAATTATTAGTAAACATGGATTATCTTTAGTTTTTTTATCTCAAAAATAGAATTCTTCAAAATTCTGACAGTTACAGTTACTATAGAATTTCTCTAGCACTTTTTTTAAATCATCATTCAACAAGCGTGCGCCTTTGACTAGAAACCCATTTTTTCCGCCATCAGCAAAATAGCATCTTCATTTCCAGCATGGGAACGTGGGAAATTGTTATTCCATAGTTGCCTACAATAACTTCAATTCTTCTTCAACTACAACAAACAATCATTGACTAACATTTCAAGCACATTTTTTTGCAATTTGCAATTGTATGTAGTTAAGTCGTCGTCGTCATCATCATCGTTGTCGTCGAAGTCGTCATCTTGAGGTTTTTGGTTGCTTAGGTTTTGCAAAAACAAAAATCGCTTGCTGTTCAATGTGTATTTCAATTTGAAACTAACAACTGATTCACGATATCTCTTTTAAAAAAATGTTTTAGTTGTTGTAAAAGTATGCATGTATATTTTTTTCTGAGCGTGGGAATTTTATTTGGTTTGGTTACAAGCCGCCACATTTATCTGTGCGGAGCAAAACGGTAAATCAGGTTTTTCAGTTTCGTTATTTTTTCGAATTTGCTCACTTTTTTTGCCCACTTTACATGAAATCATTAAACTTCAATATATTTTTAGCATGATGTGAATGTGGTGTGTGCAGAAAATACAATGGAAATACTATGATAGAAAGAAATAGGTATTATGTTAATCGATAAAGGGAGATATTGAAAAGAAAGAAATGTACAAATTTAAAGATAATTTAATTTACTATGGTAAAATTTATCTGAAAATAGGTCAATCTTTTCAAGTTAATATAATAAGACTAAAAAAGATGTCCTCAAAAGGGTCTCGAAAAATCAGTTGACAACATTCTGATTATTCTGCCATGTTTACGCTTTGAGATAAACTACAACAAAATCTAGTTGATTATTTTCATCATTGGCAACGGCAAACTTGTTTGGCATTTGGTTAAATGAATTTTCGTTGCCAATTTACGATTAGATTTTGTAGTTGATTATCTCAGATTGGTAACGTAATATAATGAATAGTTATTATACAGGGTGGTCCATATTAAATGCACGATATCAATTGTAAATAAAACAAAAAGTTTTCAGAGAATTATCTTAATACTTTTTATTACGATAGAAGGATCTATGACAATTATGTGTGAAACAAAATATCGGCCAAATGCTCGTCACGTGTGACTCACAATTAACATCGTGAATTATGGTTGAAACACCCTTTATATACCATATATAAGTACCCATTTTCCGTAACTCTCGGTGAGAAAAATTCGCTTAAATAAATGCGTGAAAGTGTGCGGACGATTTTTCTGTCAATACCCAACCTACGTTAGTAGGTCCCGTGGTTACACTAGGGACCTAAACTGGTAAAAAACGGCTGCCACCCTAACCTAAAGGGTCACTGGCCGTATTAACGGTTAATGGCCGGACATCTGATTAAAGGTGGATGAGCGAATTAATAGATAAACTTTGGACTAATGGATAAACTTTATTTATATATTTTAACGAATTCTTAATAAACATTTTGGGAAACATATTTTTTAAATTGTTCTTTATTGTCTTATTGATGAAATTATCTTAAATGAAAAAAAAATAGTTAAATTTTCGATAAAAAAAGTTGTCGAATCGGACTTATGTAGTCGTCCGCAGTATGCGATACATATTTGGAATTAAAGCTTGTTTTATGTTAATTTAATATGTTTATTTTCCCATTACATAGATTAAAGAGATTTAAATATAAGTAACCCAGATTGTTTATCTATTATAAACTTATCATGCTATCATCATACTACAATTACAAAATATAAATATGCATAGGCTTTCAAAATTAAAAACCCATTATATTTAAATTAAGTTCCTGAGGTTTTCTTTAAAATCTTCACACAGTTCTTATCAGTAACTAACAAAAAAACCTGAAACGTATCTATGGAAACCAGCCAAAAAATTGTAATAAAAGCGATTGCAAAACTTCCCCAAATAATAATAAAAAAAAAAACAAAAAAAAATGTCAAGATACTAAAGTATATGTATGTAGTTAAATTTTTCGGAAGGCAAAAGATAAAAGAAACAAATGTAATACGAATTTTTCTCGGATGATTAGTTGTGGCTGGTGGCTTTTTTTTGTAAGGAATGCCTATAGAGCAGAGTATATAGTGAAAAAAAATTCTTCAAGCAAATTAAGGGGTTTTATTGAAAACAGCTGCAAATATGTGCATATACCTGTTCAAAATGCAGGTGAGAAATATATATATTTACGTACAATCATGCATAAGTAAAGTATGTAGGTATTAAGTGCTGGAGAGCACCAGGCCTGTTTGAATGCTTGAATGGATACCTATATGCGGGCAGGTTTTTGCGTCTTAAAGGAATTTCAGTAATTTTCAGTAAAACGTGTGCGTACAACAAAAACAACAACAACAACATTAAGATAAATTATCATTGCCATCGTTAGCCGCCTGCCTGCCTGACAGGCAGAAACGCAACATGTGTGTCTACGTTTCAGTTTCCAATGTAAAACATTGTTTTTACTTAAGTCTGAAATCCAGAGCTAGGATACTTTTCGTGCATAAAATAGATCCAGGGTAGAGTGTAAATTATATATGTATGTATAGTTTTGTTTCTTTTTCATGGAAGCCAGGCAGGCGAAATGAAGCAAGCAGCTGCTGCCATACAAATTCAATTATGTACAATATTACAAACATTGTTGGTGTCTGTCTATGCGCAAACATTTGCCTAAAAGGTTTCAGCTTAAAACCAAACGTAGATCAACGAAAAGAAAGAAAAACAAAAGACGCAAGTAATAAACCGATCCCAATGACCCTGATTTAAAAGTTTGAATGCTAAAATCTAAATTAGTTAAGGTTTTTACATAGTTAGATCTAAACAGTATTTATATACAAATGTATATACATAAATATGTATTTAAGCAGTAAGACCCTAACTTAAGACAGCTGTCTGCAATTTTAGTTTATATTTTAGGCCCAAAAAAATCATTAACAACAAATTTGACTTTACACCTTTTTAATTAAAGAAAAAACTAGTTTCAAAGGCGCATTGTAAAATAAGGGGGGAAAAGATACAATGAAAAAAAATTAATGAAATAACGAAAGACATAATATACCTACTTGTTTTGACATTACTAGCACATATTTTTATGTGTTTCGTATTTATAATTATTTGAATGTTTACTACTTATAATGGCAACTGGTTCTAAAATCGCTTATATAAGCAAACAGATTTTATCCAAACTTAAAGTAATATATTTTGTCATGTAAAATACTTGCTTTCTATCACTGTATAGAAGCAGGTTGGTCTTGAGCCGAGAGAGTATCTCAGTTTAAATCTTAAATTAAAATAATTATGCCAAAAATTACAATTTAAAAGAAAACGACTACCCCGTAAAATTTCATAGTAATAGTATTATTTCTATTATTAAAAATTTATTTTATTGTTTTCCATTCAAAACACCTATGTATTATAATAAATTGAGTATGTCCACAATTGAGTGGTACGCTTTTTTTTTAAAAAGGCTTATGGCCTATACAGTCTGGCATCCCTTAACAACTAAAGGGATAATCATATGTTAAAGGAATTTTGCATAGAATTGTTGTACACTACAGTGTCAACAGAAGAAGATAGAATTGTTGCTGGACATTCTATAACTTATTTGTCTTACAAAAATACGTCCTGAAAAACTCCAGTTGGGGATTTATATATATATGTCTATATAAACCAGGAGTCAGAAAAATTATAACTAGAGTAAGTTGGTCTATCATGAACCAATAGCATGGCATAAAATAGGTTTATTTATATATAACTAGAGTAAGTTGGTCTATCATGAACCAATAGCATGACATAAAATAGGTTTATTTACAATTTCAAGTGTTTCCACTCTGTTTGTGGTAAATAATAGACAAACAGTTCGCGCCAACAATTAAAATAATTTGCATTTAATTAGTAACTTTATAATTTATGTATTTATTTACTCAGCTGTGACTCAATCAATGACAAAAACAAAAATAAATTTATTTATAAAACATTGCCGTCAACAATTAAAAATTCCCATCATAATTTTCTTTTAGCTGAGAAAAAAAGCAATTATCTTTTTGCACAAGATACGAAAACCTATAAAAACAATTGACTTTTCAAATGATAACACGTTTGAAATTTATTAATGGAGTGATAATGAAAGCTTTAACTTATTTGCGTATGTGTGGGTGTGTATATGTCCATTATCGTAGGAGTACGTACTACTACATATTGACATTTGATTATTAGTTTTTGCTTTGTTTTGTTATTGCTTTTCGTTTAACCAAATAAGGAATAACAAAAGAAAGAACTGAAGAAATAAACAAACAAAAGACCCCATAGCCAAACAACAATAACAACAAGCAACAAAAAGTTTTAAACACAACAAATTAAATGGGTTAAAAGTAAACCGTGAGAAGTTAAAGCAATTTATTTACAAACAAGAAGAAGCAGAAGAGATTGGATGAAGCTCCTCACGTACATACATACATATATGTGAACTTGTACAAGGAGATCGAACTAAGAGAGTATGATACTCGTGGCGCATAACACAAAATACTGTGAGCCAAAGGGGAGCAACACTTTGAAAGGATGCGTCATTTGTTGCTTTTAGTTGGCAGTACTAAAGGTTGAGTTAGTCTCCACAGCTATCGTAGCGCAATGTAAAAGATAACATCATAATCAGCTGATTTTTGTTTACTTGAGTAACCTGAAGTCACTTTAGAGGAATTGAACGGCAGTTTTATAAGATAACTATTATTAATTTTGCATATGATTAATTTTTATAGATATTTAAAAGGTTGTTTGTTTTTAGTATTTAAATCAGCCCATCACTGATCTAAACCAAATCAGGCTGAAATTTTTTATTGATTAATAAATTCTTTCTAAATATAACAAAGTGAATAGAAATAAATTAATTCAGTTGCAAACAAAAGATCATATCCGTACAAAAATAGTTAATTTATGAAGAGTGAACTATTTACCACTTAGTTTCAAGTATTCAAAACTTAAGAATAAACCTAACAATAAAATAGAACAAAGATTATTATTTCAAGTTCTTTTTCAAACAATCTTTCGTTTAAAAGATAGGCAACAAAAAACATAAAAAAAGTACTTTAACGAAATCAGGTTCTTATTGTTTTGGGAAATGAATTTAGCTTAAAACCACATAAAACTCTGTTATATTTATTTTCATGTTAATTAAAAACTAATTTGAATTTTATTTAAAAAAAAGAAACAATCCTAATGCCGTTATATGGCATGCAGCACGCTATGTGATGGATTGTTTATGGGTACAAAAAATCCATTGTTATAGAGGGTAGGTATATAGAAATTATAAAAAATTTGCAAAACAGATTTAGCAAATTACAAAAATAAAACTGTTTTTAAAGGCAACTCGGCATACAACAGGGTGCAATTTAAACAAAACCCAGATGAAAAAATAAGAGAAATAGCTCATAACATTAAGAGTTAATGAAAAAAATTACCCTCATACGTACATATGTACATCTACAAGAGCTCACATATTACGTAGTATGTTTGCTCCAAGAAATCCTAGCTCACATAAACCGCCATAAACCGCACGTTTGAACCTTGATTTCTTGACAACAACAACTACTACACAACAAAAACGGCATCCAACAACTATAACAATCAGCAACGTAATGGGTCGCTGGGAAAATATTTATCCAGCCATAACCAAACATAACAGCAAAAAGCTTCCACCTCTTCTTTCCGGCTTTTTGCTGAAACTCCCTGGTCTATTGAGGTACATACATACATATGTACACTAAGATGTGAAGCTAAAGAAAGGTAAAGATAAATTTTAAACTTAAACCTTTCCTAAACCAAAAAAAAAAACACCAATTTGTCTCTCTTTTACTCTCTCGCTCTTATAAAGCCTTAAATCTGTCTCTGCCTTGCAATATTCAGACGGACTTATCTTGGCTAAAGTTTTGAAGCTCAACATTACAACAAAGAAAGACTCATAGAAATAACCAGTCATAGTTTTGTGGAGTTTGTGTTGTTGTTGCTGGGGTAACTACGTCTTAAGCCTTTAAGCATGAAACGCCACACATGAATTGTTCCCAGCCACCATCCATCCAACCAACCAGCCGTAGCTTATTGGTATGTTTTGAGGTGATTGTTGTTGATATTTTGTTGTTTCTGTTTTCATTCACCAATTCTTTCCTGAGATTTTTCTTTATAATTTGATTCACCTCTTTTTTTTCTGTTTTAATGTGCGCTTGCGATCGTGAGCGATTTAATTTTTCCACGCACGTCGTAGTAGTCTTCCACTTTGATCATGTAGCTACATCCTCCTCTTTAGTCTTCTTGTAAGTTTTATCTTTTTAACCTATAATATTAGCCAGCAGCTAACATAGAACTAAGCCTGGCAGCCAGATATTAAAGATACATATACAGACATACATACATACATACTCGTATGTGGACATGTATAGAGGAAAATATTATCATCATCAATGAATTAAAAAAACAACGGACATAATTATGTTTCCTTCATAAATTAACAAATAATCAACACACGTAGCAGAAGGAGAGGGGATGATAATGAATAATAAATATTGAATGTATAGAAATTTGAGAAAATTTAATTCTCAGGAAGAAAGAGTTTGAACTCATTAAAGATATGTATGTACCTATTAATTTACTTTATTTGAGGGAAGTTTTATATTCTGTTACAGTTAAGTTAGTTGCAATTACAATAGGTATATCAGATGATTGCATTATTCTAAGCTAATACTAGGTGTGGTTTTATTATGGGACATTCTTATCGAAATCTAGTAGATAATCGAAATAAGTTAAGACATTTTTGTATAATATTAGGCAAAATTAATTATGGAATATAATTATTTGGACTAATTGTTGCGAAATCAACCTTTTTTTAAGACAATTGCAATTCAAATTTGATCAGTTTAAGCCATTTTTCTCAACAAAATAATCAACTCTCAGCTGATTTGTAATAAATAATATTAAGCCTGTTTTCGTTACAAGATAGAGATTATAGTTTATCAATTTGCTAAACTATATCCACCTGACGTGCAAAATGTAGTAACTCGTAAATTATATTTCCAAACCCCCGTTTTCTGGAAGCACGTTTATGGATCCGTTAGAGCTAACCGACATGTATTGATGTCAGTATGTGTGGAATTTGACATCTATAACAGATTGTTACAAATTTTTTCAAATGCTTATATTTAATACTCCAATAAGTAACAATTATACCTTCAAATACGTCATACTGTATATCGTATAATTTCTAGCAATTTCCACGTCATAAACGAATAGCCAGGAATGTAAGCGGGAAACTCTAAAGATAACTAATACAGCTTAGATCTCCGTACAAATAAAGTGAGTTTAAACTGGCTGTATCTTTTCTCGTAAATTCCTAAAATATCATGATAATTGTGTTTGGCAACTCTGTAATGTTACAAGCCTGGAAAGTAAAGCTGGTTTAGTCTTACGCAGACGTGACGTAACTGTAAACGTTTATAATGGAAATGTATGAAACTATATATTTAAAATTAAATAAGCGAACCTAAAAGATTCAGAGTGTCTACTTAGTTCGATAAAATATGGGTTTGGTAGTTCTTATTAACAATAAGTTACTGCTTCCAAAAGTATTTAGACATTTTTAATTTATAGACATAGGTACATACGTTATTGACAGAATGTAAATGAAACACATGGTCTTCTACCAAATAAATTCTGATTGAATAGTAAAAGAAAAATTCATTATTGAAGGATTATATTGCCTGAGAATCTATCTTCATAGATTTCCACAATAATTTTTCACAATTATAATGTATTGCGACAGAAAAAGTATTTTGGCTCTTCTGACCATTATAATTTTTTGAGATGTGCTGTTATTCCAGAAAACCGCAAATATATGAAAATTTAAAATACATTTATTTACTAATTCATTAAAATTCATTTCTACTACCTCTAAATTTTAAAAAAACATTTTTTGTTTGACATTGGATTTGCCACTTTGAATCAACCGTATCTATTATGTTCCTCATGACAAAGAAATGGAAAAACGGGTTTAAACCCAATCTGCCGCCTTGAGAGTTCAAAGGTAATCCTAGTATTTTCCCTAATATTTACCATCAAAAACTTGGGGTTAAATTTAAGTATGTATTCCAATTTTGTTTCATATTAAAGTAAAGTTGATTTGAAATTATTTCCTCAATATTTACCATTAAAAACTTTGGAATTAAATTTAAATACTACTATACGTATATATTCCATTGAAATTTCATATTTTAACTTTTTCTTTTGATCCTTTGTTAAATTTAGATATTTTTTAAACATTTATTTATATATACGAAATGTATAGTATAGTTTGGATACTAACCTAATCCAAAACGTTTCTTGATCTTTTTCAGCAAATGCATTTTCTTTTTACTATTCATTTTATCCTTTTCATGATGATGCTGATCCACATGCTGCACATGCAAGTGATGGTGATGATGATGATCCATGACCATAACATGGCCAACGCTGCCAGAATTTTGTGTCATATAACCAGCTGGCATTTCGGTAAGACCCATCTTGTTGGAGATTTTTAATTCCTCTTTTTCTGGTCCTTCAAAGGCAAAAAGCTGCAGTATTTTTTGTTGTTTAGATCCGTGTTAATAACAACAAATTATACTATAGTTAAAAAATAACTATTCTTTAAGCCGAAAACTTTTTTTAATAGATTTTACACAGTTTGTTTTATTAATACATTTTTAAATAGTGTTTTTTGTTTTGTTTTTTTTTTATATCCAAAAATATAAATTTGGCGCTTTGTTTTTTTATTTTGTAATCCTTAAAGGTTTTTTGTGTTGTTGTGGATTAAATCCGAGTGTGGTGTCGTTGTAGCATTTAAAAATAACCCCTAACAATGTTTGGCCAAAAAAGTAACGTATGAACCAAACCTAAAAAAATCCCTTCTGTATGAGCTTCTTTCTAATTTACCCGACCGAAAAACTAGATAGCTCTACCACTGAAACTCGCGCACGATCTTTACGCTGTGACGTGAAAATTGTAACTGAACATAAAATTATACACCCAGCGACCTCAAGCGAATCGCACAATTCAGAAACCACACGCACACTCTTGCACACACGGTGGTGCGGTGTGGTATGCAAGTGTATGCGTGTGTATTTTAGGCTAAAACATAAACAGGAGCATTTGTTCCAAACATCGTTGTTGTTATTGTTTTTATTTTCTTACCATAGGTAGATGATTTTGGTATATGCGGAGGACGGGAGGATACACAATGAAAGACAGACCAAGCGACCCGACCCTCTTTTGCATTGGCCGTCGTAGTTAGTGTTTTACTTCTAGTGTGTGTCGGTGTGATGGAAAAGCAGCTGTTTGAAGTTATTTTGTGTAGTTCTTATGTTTCTCATCGTGAGTATGCTCCAGGGATGGAAAAGTTAGTACTTTAGTACTTTTTTCGGTACTTTTCCACTTGCAAATGTACCGAAGTACCCCCACGGCCATTTCAATACCATTTTACTCCATCTATTCTTTCATCAGATGTAAATCCAATATATGTCCTTATATTTAGAAACACCTACATATTTTGAATTCAATAAGAATCAAAAGAAATTTAATTTCCTGAAACACAAACAACACGTACGTTTTCTATCGGAGTGCATTTTTAAAGCTTTTAAAAAAATATATTCACGAAAATTATATAATTTTCGGCGGAATAAATGTGGACCCAATGAAAAAGCAACCCAATATTTTATGAAAATTATAACATGCCAAACAAACTTTTTTTGGGGGCTCCATTTAATTTTTTGCCCATTTTTTTGGGCTTATTTTTTAAATTTTGAGTGCATTTTTCTGGGGCCCAACTTCTGGGCGCCATATTTTTCATTGACGAATTTTCTGAAAATTAGTTTATTTTAAATTTCTTTACTTATATCAAAAGAATATGCTTTTTGAAGAAGTTGTTCGATTTTTTGCGAATTTATGTTTTCTTTTAGAATAGAATAGCATAGAAAATTTCATAATTCTATGAAATGATTTTAGGGAATTGCTATAAGTAGAAAGTCTATTTAATGATGCCTTATTATATAAGTTTTTATAGTTATG
The DNA here is from genome assembly GCA_963930755.1 of Eudasyphora cyanicolor. Lineage (NCBI taxonomy): Eukaryota > Metazoa > Arthropoda > Insecta > Diptera > Muscidae > Eudasyphora > Eudasyphora cyanicolor. The sequence continues at coordinate 45,806,778 of OZ005734.1, read as the reverse complement.
GAGCAAAATAAAGTCATTTATATCTTTAAATATTTCCCATTAAGAATTCATCAATTCCAATATATTTGCATTATATTAATAAAGGGTTTTCCAACAAGAGGTGTTATTTTGGTATTCAAAGATGAATGCAATTTTTTGAGATAAATGATCGGATGTTTATTTCGTAATAAAGAGGAAGGTATGCCGTTAATAATGAAAAACAACATCAGCCAAATGGCCACCACGACCACGCTTACAGGACCATATCCTTTTCATGAAATTTTCCATAACCAAATCGCAAAGTGGCTGCCCTATGTCCTCGATAGCCTCACGAATTCTATCTTTGAGGTCTTGAATCGACGCTGTGCTGTTGGCGTAGACCTTATCTTTCACCTGGCTCCAAAGGAAGAAGTCGCAAAGTGTTACATCACAAGATCTCGGTGGCCAATTGTGATCACCTCTTCGAGAGATAACACGGTCCGGAAACTTTCCCGTAACAGAGCAATGGTTTCGTTGCTTGTGTGGCACGTAGCGCCGTCTTGTTGAAAGCAAACGTTGGCCAGATCAATACCATCCAACTCCGACCATAAAAAATCATTAATCATCTCTCGATAGCGCAATTCATTCACCGTAACTGTTGATCCCAACTCATTTTTGAAAAAGTAAGGTCCAATGACACCGCCGGACCATAAACCGCACCAAACAGTCACACGTTGAGGATGGAGAGGCTTCTCAACAATAACTCTTGGGGTTTTCCGAGCCCCAGATGCGACAATTTTGCTGGTTGACGTAGCCACCGAGGTGGAAATGGGCCACATCAGTCAAGATGATTTTGTATCGTTCGTATCGAACAAAAGTTCGATCGTTTTCATTCGATGATCGTGTATCGTTCCGGTTTTAGTAAAGGCGTAATTTCTACTTGTCAAATGTCAAAGAATAAAAGCTTCAAAAGTGACAGCTACCGAAATACCGGGTGATTTAAAATGACACCTCTTGTTGGAAAACCCTTTATTAATTAATGAAAAAATACCTTTTCAGTTTAAAAAGTACCATTTTAGTACTTTTTGAGAAATCACATTTTCCATCCCTGGTATGCTCTCATCTGTTAGTTTCATGCGCTCTGTAGTATATTAGGGTTACCAACCTATAAGATACTTTTTTTGTTGCAAATTTTTAATAAATGTTTAACCAATCAGCAAGTGATGAATTACAATATTATGCAACACCAAACCTTAGTTCCAATATCCAAAAATATATTATTATTATGTCCTGTGGTTCCTTATGTTATAAGCGCCACCAGGTGGCTCAATTTTTTATAGGCGAAAAAGAAAATACTGTTGTACATTTTGGAGTGGGGACGAAATAGGTTCAGAAGTTACATTATAATAACTGAAAATCTTCACCAAATTATAAAGAAAAAAATATTTGTATGTGTTTTCAATTATATTTTGTTTGTTGATTTTTTTTTTCAAATATTTTTTCTTTGTAATTTGGTGAAGATTTTCAGTTATTATATTGTAACTTCTGAACCTATGTCGTCCCCCCTCCAAAATGTACACCATCGGTAGAGGACATATGGACCATTTTTTATAAAAAATTTAAGGAAAAAAAATTAGATCGATTCTGAGATATCGCAATTTATATTTTTGTTTCCGCGAAAAGTGACAAAAAAATTAAAAATTAAATTTTTTATATTTTATGAAAAGTACGCGGAAAATGCTTTAAGAAAAGATAATTTCTATTTTCAATGTCAATGTAAAATTATCTTGAAAATACCATTACAGAGGCAAAAAATCGATTTTTCTGAACTTTGACCTCTCCCCCTGCCACCAATTTTCATTTAATTTTTTTAATATTGTTGGTCATTACTCCCACATACTAGGGCAACATTTTCTGAGAATTTGAGAAAGATATAAATTATGGCCTGTGACACTTGAGAAAGTGTATATATACCAATATATATTGATACAATTTGTCTGTGTTATGTACTAATTCTGATTTAAAATTGTGGGTATAATATAGTAGTTCCACCAGACTTGCCGTTTTTTCCTTATTTATGTTAAAGCAGGTAAATTCGTGACGTTCAACGTTTTTTTAAATAAAAAATTATAGCCCCTAGTTCGGGGTTTCACATTTGCAATACGAGTTTTATTCAAATGATGTGGTTTTTAGAAATGCCAGGGGCTTCCCAACATAAGTTAAGTTTCACTCTGATCTGAAAAATTCTTACGAGAATTATATGCAGGTAATCACAAAGTTGTAGAAATTCGTTTAAATGCAAGACATTTTTGGTTACTTTTATATTAAGATTTACTAAGATCTCCTCTGATCTACATATCCGAAAATTTTCCACTTTTTAAAAATTACAATGTGTGGTATAAATCTGAAGTTTTCAGGAAAAGGGCAACGAAAATGTTTCTTTTATGCAGAAAAGAAATCTCCCATATGATAACTGACAGAGATTGACAGTTGGCAGAATATAAAAATATATTTTTTTTCTTCATCTTCTTATTAATATAACTATTTTATTAGCAATAATAATGTACGGAAACTAAAAAGCGATCCGCCATTAGTCAAGTACTGAATGTTCAGAGAACTTCATGCCTAATAATAAGTCCTACTCCATGCACTGTTATCTAATAAGGGATATCCAGCGGAACTACAAAGCCCATTACATTGCTAGGAAAGGAAACATTACAAATTCACGAAGAATTTGCATACATATATTGTTAAGAGATTGGATTCGGTTTAGGTAAGGGGCAGTCCAATGAGAGATGGACAGAAATCGACAGGTTGGTTTCAAGGAGGGGCAACTGAGCAAGTGGTAGGACCTCAATTGGTAGCATTTTTTTTATGAAATTACGTTTTATGATTGTCCATTAGGTGTTGTTGGATTCGCCGTGTATTTTGATTTTTGCTATATTGGTTTACAGGCCAAGGAAGATGTCTGCTTCCACTGGATGGGACCAAAGAGTCCTGGGAACAAGTTGGGTAGGTTTGGGATGGAAGCAATCTAAAAGATTCTGCTTTGGCAACAAAACATTGTGTCCTCGTACGGGTATGAACTTCGTCTTCTCATGTATGTGGTCTATAGAAGTCATGAGGAGGCACACAGTTCCACTGCGTCTCGCTCACATTCAGTGACCACACTGATGCTGCATAGTTAACCACATACAGACCTATCGCTTTGAAAGAGGTCAATAGGTACGACTGGAGCCCACACATGTAATTAATGATCCAACTCTTCAAACTGTTACGGAGGGCGATGTTGTGTTGGCGATGTCCTCAAAAAGCGTGGCGTGGTTGACAGTATCGAAGGCCTTCGTCACGAGGACTGTACTGTCACCGGGTTTGTTCTGCTTAAGACCGCGGGTTATACATGTGGTAAAGGCGTGTAAAGCAGTAGTCGTACTGTGCTGTTTACGGAATCCGTGCTGATGATTCCCAATTGGAAGATGTCATATCAATCGGGAGGATTAAAGCCCCAAGTGTCTTTGATACTGGCGATAGAAGAGAAATATTTTTATGTATAGAAATGTATGATTCGCCAATACTCGCATCATTGTCGGTTTCAGTAGCTGGACCACTGTGCCCATTTCTCAGGCTTCAGGTACTATTCGAGTGGTCAGTGGAGAGGTTGAGGACATCAGCCGCGTACTCGACTCCCGGTATGTCCAACTGCTTCAGCATCAACATAGACATTCCGTCGGGCGCTACGGATGACATCTGCAACTTCTCCAACTGTAAATTGTGGTGATACCTCTTCGGCCCGGATATCATGACTTTCCTTTTCGCCCTATCACGTTCGGAGTGCTCAACGAATTGCCACTTAAAATAACACGCGCAACTCTTTGGGTCAGCCACATTGGTATCAACAAATGTGACTGCCGTTTGGTCGTCTCCAGGATAAGTCGCATTGCTTCAAGTGGTTACGCCATTTGTTCGTCGACTTTCCTACTGATCTCTAGATTCAGTTACCTGATTCTGGGATCAACAGGGTTAGAACGCTCGTCTGCAAGTGCCGCTGCTTTTGCTGGGATAATAGATCGTATTTCGGGTATTCGACCAGCAGGAATAAAGGGGGCGGCTACTGCGTTGATGATGTCTCGGAATTTCTTCTCAGCTACCCGAACATCTGAGTGGATGGGTAGTTCATTAGATCTGCTGTTGGTGAATTCTGAAGCCGTTCCAGTGCGCTTTCCCTTTCATTCAGGTCTACCACATCAAGATACGAAATTGTTATTTTCGTATTAGAAAACCCGGTAGCTTCTCAGCCACCCATTTTCAGATGCCCTGCTTTCAATTACTCAAACCCTTTTCTAGATGTCCATTTATACGGGGTCTAAGTCAAAAACTAGGACGATATAAGATGTATGAATATAATTTGCAACATCTAGGAGGTTGAAAATTCGGCCATTTTCAATATTCGGCCAATATATGAATATAATTTGTAACATCTAGAAAGTTGGAAAATCGGGTCATGTTCAATCAGGAAACTAATTTTCCCTTAAATCGGTTACATTTATAACCTTGATACATTGGTCATGGATTAATCGAAGTTTCAGTTGTTGATATCCGGACATACGGACAGACTAAAGCCGGTGGGCCGACTGTACAATACCCTACACCACTATTCCTAAACAAGTCAAATGTGGTATTCCCTTATATGTTGTCTATTAAAAAGCGTTGGCCTACTTTTAATGAAAAACACTGTGCCAAATTTCGGTCATATGTGCAAAACTTTTTTCTAGAACGTAAAAAACACTGGGAGAAACATTTATGTGGGGGCTGTACGAAAACAGCCCCTAGCCCCTCACGTTGAACCAATTTGATTGCATTAAAAAGCTAAAAGATTTTAACATCATCCAAGTTAGAGAACTCCCAAACAAATTAAAGCCTAAGTATGCCTTAACATATTTAACATCGACCAAGTTAACCTAAGGATGCCTGTGCCCTAAATTTACGTATAATTCGCGCTATAAAAGCATTTTTACTTCCGTAGTTTTTTAATTCATGAAAGAATACTGCGAGTTTTAAGGTTATTGTTTCAGATCTAGATATTGACCTACGAAGGTGGTATGGGGTATACTAAATTATTTATATTTATTATCAAGCTTTAATTAATGCCAACTCGCCTCAATAAAGTCATCTGACGCTGAGGGATACTTATCTGTAAATTGGAATTTGTTAATAAATTAATTGTTAATAAATGAAATGAAATGAATGATTGCATTAAAAAGCTCGAAAGTTTAAGGATTTTAACATCATCCAAGTTAGAGAACTCCCAAACAAATTAAAGCCTAAGTATGCCTGTCGCCTTCTAGAGCGGGACACTTCTATTCCTGTGCCCTAGATTTACGTATAGTTCACGATATAAAAGCCTTTTTACTTCCATAGTTTTTTAATTCATGAAAGAATACTGCGAGTTTTAAGGTTATTGTTTCAGATCTAGATATTGACCTACGAAGGTGGAATGGGGTATACTAAATTATTTATATTTATTATCAAGCTTTAATTAATGCCAACTCGCCTCAATAAAGTCATCTGACGCTGAGGGATACTTATCCGTAAATTGGAATTTGTTAATAAGTTATTTAAATTAAAAAAATGTATAACAGACTCATTCATAATATATTAAGGGTATACGTAAGGGAAAACATAAATTGTCCCTAGCCCCTCACGTTGAACCAATTTGATTGCATTAAAAAAGCTCAAAAGTTGAAGGATTTTAACATCGACCAAGTTAACCTAAGGATGCCTGTGCCCTAAATTGACGTATAATTCGCGCTATAAAAGCCTTTTTACTTCCGTAGTTTTTTAATTCATGAAAGAATACTGCGAGTTTTAAGGTTATTGTTTCAGATCTAGATATTGACCTACGAAGGTGGAATGGGGTATACTAAATTATTTATATTTATTATCAAGCTTTAATTAATGCCAACTCGCCTCAATAAAGTCATCTGACGCTGAGGGATACTTATCTGTAAATTGGAATTTGTTAATAAATTAATTGTTAATAAATGAAACAATTGGATTGCATTAAAAAGCTCAAAAGTTGAAGTATTTTAACAACATCCAAGTTAGAGAACTCCCAAAAAAATTAAAGCCTAAGGATGCCTGCCGCCTTCTAAAGCGGGCCACTTCTATTCCGATACGCCCTTTTCTTTGATATCAATAACACATGAAAATGTTTAGAGACTTAATATATCGACAAATGTTATTTATATGAGTTATTTAACTGCTTTTGTCATTTCAGAAACGATTTGCATAAACGAAATTTTTGCAAATACCCTATTACTGTAATCCATTGCAGATTTCAAATGATTTTCCCTTAATCAGCCTGGTCTATTTCTAATGATAACGAAAGGGTAACCCTATGTATAATGAGTGCGCTCTCTCGCTCTATTTTCCATAATAAAATAAATAACAACAATTTTGAGAGTTTGTGTGTGTATGTGTAATGACAATTTGCTTCCCTTATAGAAATGCTAAAATTTGTTGTTGCTGCAGCAGCATGAAGAATTGAAGGTGTTTCACATTTACTGTTGCTGCCGCCGCTGCTGTTGTTGTTGTAGGGAATTTTGCAGATGTCAGGTCACATTTTTAGATCATCATCTCGTGCACAGCCAGCCAGCACCACCAGTTTCATCCGAGTATTGGTGCAAATTGCAAATATCATACCTACACTACACCACCCATACATGTACTAAGTATGTGAGTGCATTTATGTCTTTCTATCATTTCCAAATCTTACGAATTATCTACGGACAGTGCAGAGTGGATATTTTTAGTTTTGGTTTATAGCATTTCTTTTGTTGTTCAACGAACGTTTTTCTTGATTTCGGATGTTTTATGCTCGGTTGGTGGTTGATGAACTTCTTGTTTCTTAATACATGAACGAGCTGTCTGTTGTCTTGTTCCATCATTTATTTCCCTCCTCACAAAAGTCGGATATAAACTTTGCTTTGGTCGTTGGTTGTCGTTTTTGTTTTATGACTTTTCGGATTGTATTTATAGAAATGCACATATAGGAAGAGCGCGAAATCATTAATCAATGATGTTAATAAAATAAAGAAATAAAGGGACGTTGGGTTCGATATTTTAAGCATATGCTCGTATACAGTATTTCTCTAGCTGCCTCGCTTACTTTGGTCGGCATTTTGCGAAGAATGTCTTAATGCGGTATTCACTTAGCTGCACACATTTGCACTTATCCGATTCACATACCTGCCTTATGTGCACTTAAGCGGACTATATTCAATTTGATCATAACATGATCAAAATCACAGGAACAGCAAACTTTCGTATGAAAATTCGTTATTTTACTTCCGAGTAGAGTTAAGCAAGTCCGTCCGTCTGTCTGTTCATACATTCTTCTGATCAAAGAACAACTGATAAATACAAGGTGACACAAAAGTAAATTTTACATAAAAGACGACAACTAAACACTCTGATTTGACATTTGTGAAGTAAACAGATGTATTTTGCAAATGTCAACAAGACATGAGTTGCAATACTCCTCAAGTTAGGTTAGGTTGAAGGGACGAAACATTTTAGGAATCATGTCCACACTTAAGCCAGTGGATCGGCCTGTTGTGCGCTCCTCATTGATGATATTTTCACCCTCAAGAGTTATGGAAAATCAGTACGAATTTCCTCAGTATCTTACAGTCATATCCTCTGAGATGAATCAGATCTGTTAAAGTGTCGGTCCCGAAGTATCCTGATCTTAAATGTGCGAAAGCTGGGCATTGGCACAGAAAATGTTTTATCGTTTCCAATGTTTTTTCTGGATGTCCTGCATTCTCAGGGTTACCATACGTCCTCCATTCGGAGGACATGTCCTCCTTTTTAACTAGTGTCCTCCTTCCTTTTTCAAAATGTTGCATTTGTCCTCCTATTGTTACAAATTCAACTTTTTCACAAACAGTAAAACCTAACGGGTTTTCCAATAGGGATGATATGATTTTTAAGTGGCGTTTCGGCCATTTGTAACATGTCATGATCTGTCATTTGTTTTTCATTGTATTCAGTAGTGTTTACAAGTTTTTTTTCATTTTATTTACATTTATTTTATATGTACAATATTTGTGCTTAGTGCCTCAGCGCCTTTAAGGCTTTATAGAGGCTATTTGGCAACTAAAACAAGATTATAAACAAGCTAACATCTTAGAGATAACATCATGGAGAGATATATGCAAGAACAACTTTTGAAAATTATTCGGTGTTATTATCAAAATAATCGTTCTCCAATTGCAACTTTTCGTGCGATAAGTACATTTTTTTAAAATCAAAAAACAGTCGACCTACGACCTTGACATCCATGAGCAATATTTTAGCTCTCGTTAAGAGCTATCTTTTTATCCATTGACCGATTTCCGATCCGACGTACCGTTAAGGATCTAGAACAAAAATAAACTTTCCGTTCACATTTGAAAATAATGCTGTCCATTTTTTTATATAAAAAAAACTTTCCTGTCGACATACGACCTTGACACATGAGCAATATTTTAGCTCTCGGTAAGAGCCATCTTTTTGCCATTGACCGATTCTGGCTACGTGCCACACATCAAATGAAACAATTGAATTGTTGCGAGAAAAGATTGGAAATTCGATTATATCAAGAAATTGTGATATTGAATGGCCTCCAAGAAGTTGTGATTTAACACCATTAGACTATTTCTTGTGGGGTTATTTGAAGTTATTGGCCTTTCGAAATAATATTGAACGTGCCATTCATGACATACGACTTGATTTAGTGGAAAAAATGCTCGAAAATTGGGTTCATCGAAATCGAATTGAATGACGTTTATATAGAACTTAATTGTATCGATTGTATTCCACATTTAATAAATACTTAACAATAAGCAGGTATGTTTTTTTTCTGAGGTTCTATGCCGTTAATATGCCGAATTATCTCATCCTTTAGCTCTTGAATTGTTGCTGGCTCGACGTAAACCTTTTCCTTCAAATAACCCCAAAGAAAGAAGTCCAACGGTGTCAAATCACATGATCTTGGCGGCCAATTGACATCGCCACGACGTGAGATAACACGGCCATTGAATTTGTTGCGCAAAAGAGCCATTGTTTCGTTAGCTGTGTGGTAAGTGGCACCGTCCTGTTGAAACCACATATTGTCCACATCCATATCTTCCAATTCGGGTCATAAAAAGTTCGTTATCATCTCACTATAGCGAACACCATTCACAGTAACTGCCTGACTGGCCTCATTTCGAAGAAGTATGGCCCGGTTTGCTGAAATTTGCGCACAATTCGCCCGATTGTGGACACATTGGTCGATAGTGCTGATCATTTTCATAAAATGCTTAAAAAACTTTAACGCGTTGGTCGATTGTGTATCTTTCCATGGTTCAAATTGAGTTAGTCTGAAATTGAGAAATGTCAAATGAAATGCAGAAAAGAACTTGAGAAGGTGTGTTTCACATTTCAACATCGGCCCTTACAATTTAACCAACTTTTATATAGGTATAGCCGCCATATATAGCATCAGTTCGATTATTTGACTTATTAACGCCATAGGTATTGGTATTTTGGGTGTATTTATATCCAGAACACTTTACACGAACAACGGTCATCATAGTCCATGTTTTCATATATCCCACAAACCAAGGTACCTCCAGATTTTACTTCTTAATTTCAACAAATCGGGTTAATTGAAATCGTAGTATCTTGCATTACTATAAATTGCTCGATTGACTGACAACAACTGATGATTTGGAATATTTAGAAATGAATATTGAGTGATTTAATGAAAATTTTTGACTTATTTTAATAATAAGAAATATTGGAAGAAATTTCTAAACAATAATTTTATTTTTTTGTTAACATATATTTGATTTGAAAAATTTAGTTCGCAAATATATTTTATTGTAATATATTAACATATGCGCTCCAAATAAACTTTCATGATTTTCATATAACATTTTTTTATCCTGAAATATATAATATTTTAAAATCCATGTTCCAAATACATATATTTTCTTTCTATGTTAACATATCAAAAACGGCGATTTTGCATCGTGTAGATATAGGCCCCATATATATTTTCTTTCTGAATTGGCCTTTTAGCGCTACAGAAGCTGTTTTTTTATATCCAATCACTTTGAAATAAACAGGATGGGGTTTCTTGATCCAACACGGGGGAAAATCTTCATTTTTGATATGTTTGAATTGAAAGAAAATATACTTGGAAACGATTTTTTAAATATTATATATTTGTTAACAAATAAATTGTATTCGAAAATCAAGAAATTTTGTTTGGAACGCTTATATTAATATATTAGAACATAATTTATTTGCAAACTGACTTTCACAAATAAAATATGTGTTTACACACAAACAAAGTTATTGTTTAAGAAGTTTTCCAAATATATTTTATTTAAAAAAGATTTTTAAAACTTTGCTGACTTATTCGAATTTTAGTTAGTTTTCCTAGTTTTCGTGTTAAACTTTATAACTAAAAATGTCTTTTAATTTATAAATATTCCAATTCATCACTTTTTGTCAATCCATCAATGCAATTTATATTTACGAAAGATTATACGATTTAAGTTTCAATTAAGTTTTACAAAAATATAAAATTTATAAAAAAATGGCTCTTTGAAAATCTGAAAAACAGAAAACTTGTCTTTATGTATATTAAGGCATTGATACATTGCCAAAATAAAATTAATCTTTGTTTCAGAAAAACTAGTTCCAAATAAAAAATATTAGAATGTAAACATATTTTGGTTTAAAACAATATCCTCTCAAACATATAATATTTGTGGGTGTCAAATATTATATATTTGGAGTGTACCCTAAACATATGTATACTTCAAGCCGAATATGTTTGGGACAATATACTACAGAAGCGATTTTTTTCAGCGTGAAGGATACACATTTTCGAATTTGGTCTAAGTCGGTTCAGATTTAAATGTAGCAACCAAGTACAAACCTTGCCAAATTTGAAGAATTTGAAGAATTTTTTTTCAGATTTAGATATAGCCCTCATATTTATGTACCTCCGATTTGGCATCAATGGCGCTATAAATGAAAATTCTGGAAAATCAGCAGCATTAGAAAAATAAAATTTATAAAACTTGATTATATTTCTTCTTATTCTTCTCCGATATGGTGATGTACGGTATCACATCGTCGACTCTGCCCGACTTTAGATAATCCTTACGGGTTTAAAGTTTAGTTGTTGATCATAGTAAAATGCACATTCTTTCCATTAACTGTTTTTTTAAATGTCCTGCAAAGTTCCGAAAAATATTTCCAAATTTTACAAATGTCCTTCTTTTCTGGCACAAAATTCGTCCTTTCCAAAAAAAGTTATGTTAACCTGTGCATTCTTCATTATCTGTTTGTCCTATGTGGTGCAGATGTGCTTGTAAGAGTGTCCTCAAGAACAGGGAATAATTGTTGAGATTTTTTACGTCGAGGTTGTTGAGAAAGCGTTTTTCTGGTCGTACAACGCCCACTGTACAAATGAGTATGGGTCAACACGAGATTCTGCAAGCTTTGACTGACCACGTCGTCGTTCTGCTGGGAGTATAGCGGCTGTAGCTGAAGATACGTCGAGGTTGTTGAGACAGTCTGAATTTCGTAAACGTTTTTCTGGTCGTACAACGCATACAAGCTCTGGCTGGCCCCGTATCACGCTCACATCTCGACCAGGAGGAATACAACTTTTCATTTCACGAGCGACGAGACCCATTTCCATCACAAAGTGCATATGAGTTGTGTTTCGAGCAGTGGAAAAAACGTCGGAATTTTGTCAACGTTTTTCTGGTCGTACATGAGTTCATTTTTATCTCAGTGGATGTGAAGAGTCAAAATTATGGCTAACGGGGCATCGAAATCCGCATATAATCCGCTAAGAGTCATTAAACCCACTAAAATTATTCACTGGATGCTTTATATGACCTTATTTTTTTATCGAAAACGCCGTGGCCTAACGGCTAATGTGGACGACAAGCGCTACAGAGCCAACTCAAAGATTCTCTGGAGCAACGGCGCAGTCTTCACAATCGAAATTCTGAAGGCTGCATTTCCGGCTCGCCTTATCTCTCGTTTTGTCGATTTGCACAGACCGACAAGATCGTTATGCACCGTTTGCATCAAAGTTCTTGCCAGAAGGTGGTTCGATCAATAAGAAATATTAACCTGAAGTTATGCCTTTGCATGAAACAATACTAAAATAGCGCGCAGAATTGTTGAACCCACAGTCATGAATATTGCACTACATATTTCTTTTTTTTTCAAAAACAACAGCAATCAAAGATATTATTAGACTTCTTCAGGTAGTTCATTGCGTAGTTTAGCGAAGGAATTTTCAGTATTCTGAAGTTCAGTATACTAAAGTTCAACCTATTAATTGACTTCGGCAAAAAAAACTAGTAATCTTCCCTTATTAGGCTTCGACGAAAAAAGGGCGATTAACAGAAGCCGAACATTTTTATTTTTTTAAGAACTTTGTACTCTTTACATAGGTTAACTTAACGGTTAAGAGTGGCAGCCAGTAAAACTCACTAAGACTATACAGTCCATTGTGTTACAGCAGGTAAACATATAGACTGGATAACATAAGTTACCCCTAGATCCTCCCGTTGAACCAATTTGATAGCTCAAAATTTGGTGGATTTCAATATCAGCTAAAGAAATATGGTTGCATTCGCCTTCTAGAGATGACATCATATTCTCGACTTGATGTAAAAAAAATTAAAAGACCAAATAAAAATAATCCACAAGAAGAATCAAAGTTTTTCATTTTTTTTTTTTAAATTACGGCCAAAAAACATCGAAAGGTTACTTTTGCGCCACCTTGTAGTTCCGAGTCTTGCAAGTTCATATTTGCGACATATGACAGTTATTGAATTTACAAATAGTATATAGCAGCCTGACTATCAGAGAAAATATCTAACCCGACTTTGGTCACAACAATAATTTTCCATCATTCTATCAGAGAAAAATCACCGATTTTGGTCAGAACATTAATTGTGTTACCTCTTTAATGGCTAAGATTTCTGCCGGCTACAGTGATCTGGCAGTCTTTATTGCAATGTAAAGCATATATAGTTCCTCAGAAAAGATACCAAAGCCCACTAGGTGGTTGGTTTTGGAACCGTCTGTAAATGTAAAATTTATATGTGTATTGAAAAAAATGTTTAAGTGTGATTCTACCAGGAAGGTGGCGCTTTTCCTGTAACTCGGAATGAATTTGAATATCAAAAATTCAACTCTAAAGGGACGATCAGAATAACGGCTGCGGGATCGAATAAACAAATCAATAATGGAAAATATTATCCTCTAATAGCGGGGATATATGGTAGACAGTTCAGCTCCATACATCTTGACCACTTTAAGCAAACATATTTGTATTTAGATAGCGTTTATGCATCACAAAGACCATTTATCATCCTCCATTCGTGCACATCTCTTTCAAAACTGTTATCAACTTTATTAAAATTTACTTCCGTTTTCCGCTTCCTTTTTGCCAAATGCATACGCAAACATTTGCACACACACTCTCACATTACAATACCTCGTCGTCGTCATCGTCCCTCTCGCCGACGTATTCTTTTATCCAACCTTCTTCGTCTTCCATTTACCACGTCTGTCTGGTACCTTTATTTTCAATGTGGCACACTTATCGTTGCCTTAGCATTGCACCTTTATCCTTCTTTTGGCATTGCCTTGATCCCTATCTCGGTGTCGAGTGAACCTTGTGCGCATGCGTGTGTGAGAGTGCATGTGTGAGTGTGATGTCTGTAAGGACAATCTGCTGCTTCTGCTCTCCGCCTGTGTTTAGGCAATGCATCGACAGAGGTACGGAGAGCGAGTATTGCTAATACTACTCCTACTCATACTCGTTGAAAAACTCTAAAGGATATATCATCCAACATCTGCTATTCGAGAGAGGGATTCGATTCAATACAAAGCGCTTACTTCTTCTCCTCCTCCTCTGTGATAGGCTATTTGAATTTATAACAGTTGCAGTCGCGGTAGTAATTTCAATATTTATGGCTTTCGATTTGGTGAATATTCATCGAATGGCATGTGTTCCTATTTTTAGCTGATGCCAATATAATTTCTAGGACACGTTTCTGGTTTTCATATGAGGAGGTACATATCGCCAACTTATGGCATTTGTTTGTCTATAATGATAATTATCTTAGGAATAGCTTAAGAGCAAGCCGTTGGCTAAGGGATAGTTTCAAGAAAAGACATTAATATTATATGAGATCCTGTGGTTTCACAAAGTACTAATTCAGTTCTTCTTCTTCTGTAAACTGTGTTTACACTGAAATATGCATCCTTCATAATATTTATGAAGAGATTTTATATAAATGTTATTATAAATCCAGTGAAAAGTTTATTAATGTCTATGAAATTGTATACAAACCTTGTATACCTCAGACTCAGATGTCCCTCATCGAAGCCAATCTACACAACGTTATCAATACTACGAAATCGGTAACGATAAGATATCTCAGACTTATTAGAATGTCAGATCCCAATATCCAGAGGTCGTTTACTCAATGCGAGTCGGTAACAAATCAAGTGTTCAATGATCTCCACTTCTTCCTTATCTACACAGCTTCTGCAAAAGTCATTGGAATTAACTCCCAACCTCCTGTCGTGTTCGTCGAACAAGCAATGTCCCCTCTGAACTGACACTAACGTAGACAGCCTTTTTGCTCTTCTTATTTTGACCTTCTTAGGTCATGTCTTGGACAGATTTGTCGAGCTACCCTACAGGTCTCGATTTCGGTCCATCTCTCATTGACCCTCCTCTTTCCTAAGCCAAAGCTAGCTAGCGTTTTATGATATTAATTTCAGGAATACGAGAGATTGGCCCGTAGTTCCCAATCCTGGTGGAGGGGTCGGCTCCTCAAAGTATTCAAGCCAACTTTAAGCATGGGTTATTGGCGTATCTAAGGCGTAATTTTCTCGTCTTGTCAGTGTTTTTACCCGCTGATTGTCCGGAAAAACTTATTTGTGAAATAACACTTATTTGCAGCTAACCGTTATATCTAAAGGCCGTTCACCATCCGCAACCTGCCGGTTAGCCTTCAGCTCGGCTCTCACGGAAAATACCCAAAAAAATTCCGCGACCGGCATCAGGTGGCATCCTTACGACATGCCCGAAGAAGATGCTATGGTTCGAATATTTAGTAAGGATGCCACCAGAACGACTCCAGCGGCAAATACTGGAAGTGATTATAGATGTGAAGGCACAAGACCTTGAGTAGGAAGGCGCTTGACATGGGAAACATCGTTAGCTATAACCGCAACATAAAGAAAACAATCGTGAGAACTATATCTACTGACCAATATTGATGGAAAACCCTTTGCAAAAATCCTCACACAGTAAAGTAAACGGGGAATGGATTAAATAAGTAAGTATGCCCTTTTCTAGCAAGTTTATCGACTTTTCAGATACCCATATGAGGTATATGTTAAACTGCTTGGCCATCTCATTAAGAGATCTTCGGTAGTCGAGCGCTGTATGTGAATTTAAGCATATAGCCTACAGAGATTTAATGGCAGACTGTCTATCCGAGTAAATACCTGATACTACAAGTATCTGCAATATCAATATATTTACAGTGTAATCCGAAGCCAACCTTATCATCAAGCTTCGAATTATCTGTATAGAAATGGAGATACTTTATATTTCCTCGTATTCTGCCAACCCATTCCTCTCTGGCAGGTATATTTCGTCTCGAAAGTGTACACTATTGGTATATAGTCCACTCGGTCCGTTAACATTGCACTACAATGTGATATCCTAATGTGATCCTAGTTCTTGTAACTTCACATTGATAGATAGGATAGGTTGCAACTTCTCTAGCCGCGACATCAATCGACAGTAAAATGTAGAGTAGAGCTTATAGAGACTATATGGCTGTAGCCCTTAAATTTCCGCTTATACTTAGACAGGCAGTTCTCTGAAGCCTCATTAAGTGATTAGTGATGGATCGGTTATGTGTTGCCGTCCACCACACCACAATGCCGTACAATAATATTAGGAGAACTACTGCTATATATACATATATATATCCAATGCACGATTTTCGGAGAAAGAACCTAACGTGGCCCTACGGGTTTTCTACAGGATTATAAGGTTACTATGATGTAAAGGAATATTTCATCATTCCTTTAAAACAAGCACAATTATAACGGTCCGGAATAACCTTGGTGGTAATGAAAACATTGGAAGGCTTTTTAGAAACCTTCCCTACCGGCATATCTCGGCTACACTAGTTTAAAAACACCACACAGCAGTTTTATATGTAGGGGAGGTGTCCTCTTCCTACTATTTTTTAACTTCGTCATTAACAGTATTCTGCTGTCGTTGGAGGAGGTTGTGGTGATGGTTTTCTACATAAAGACGGCGTTGCAGTGCTTGGTGACTTTTAGCTATCGGACTTTTAGCTAATGGATCAAAAAAGCTGTATTTAATTTTGAGAGAAAGAAATTAAGCCATTTATTAATAAAAAATATTACAAGTTATACAAAAACTTCAAAGGAGGTTCGCGCCCTAGACGGCCTCAATAACCGATGGAAACGTTGAAGCAGTGAAGATGATGGAGAATTGTAGAATGTATTTGTAGAAGTTGCGGTTGGCTCATTTGATGCAAATTTTCAGAAGTTTTGAACATGAAATTTGTAGCCACTAAGTTTGTTCAGAAATAGCTAAAGTTTGAATAAAAGAATTATCGCATGAGTTTGATGGGTTCATAACTGCCTCATGCTACTTTTTTCTGTTCCAAAAAGTGAAAATACAAATGAAATTAGGGGGATTTGTCACGACTGAGGAAATAAAGACCTCAAGGACATAAACAAATTGCGAAACAGAAGTGTTTCCAGGATTGGAAAAGGCGCTGGTAGGAGTGTATTGTATATGTGTGGGATTACTTTGATGGGTAGAAAATGTATATTCATGAATAAAAAGAGATATTTTTCAAAATAAAAAGTAGATTTTTTAAAATTCTTATAGCAGTTTTTGTATATAATTATTTTTTTCTAAAACTGGCAAGAGAGGCTATATTTAAAAATAAAGGTACCGTGAAATAACTCCCAACTGAAATAAATCCAAAAAACTAATGAAATAAGTCTCAAAAAATTACCATGTAAATTTCGACTTACTTCATATTTTTTCGAGGGTTACATCATTATCAAATAACACCCAAATGAAATAAGTCTCAATAACATATTCTTGGGAATTATTTCGTTCGTTTTAATCTTTGGGAGTTATTTAATTTTAATTGGGAGTTATTTCATTCCGGCAACGCGGGAGAAAATATTCAGTCCTTCGACCGGGACTGAATATTTTCTCCTCTGAGATATGTCCAAAGAAGGGTGCGTGGACCACAGTCTTTAGCCGTGGCTGGTCTTCGGCTAGAATTAACGCGCATGAATGGTCCTAAGCGTAGCCGTCATTGGACATACCGCAGAGGAGAAAACCTTTAACCCCGACCGAGGGCCGGCCTGGTAAAGAACCTGTAGTCCTCGTAGCCCTCTTCGGACATAAACCAGAGGAAAAAATCTTTAATCTCGGCCGAAGGCTCAGACCAAACAAATTTTGGTCTACGTAACCTTCTTTGGATATACCCCGGAGAAGAAAAATCGTTAATCTCGGGCGAAACCTACACGGAGAAAAAAATATGTTTGGATGCAATCATATATATGTTTGGGACGGGCACAATCATATATATGTTTGTGGGTAAACATATTATGTTTGCACACAATCATAATATGTTCGGGGCAAAATTCTAGCATATTAAAAAACGATATGATTGTGTCCTAACATATTTTTGGCAAAATAATATATTAGAACATATTTTTTAGAGTTTTAGAGAGTATTACTCTCTGAGAGCCCAATTATATGACTCATAATTTTGTGCAAAGAAGGGTAATATGTATATGGTAACCGTGTGTATGAGGAGGAATGGCACCGACACCAAAGGGTATTATTATTATTTGATGATGCTTACTCGCCCGGTCGAGTTTAAGGTCGGGTTTTTTATTGAATATGTGTGGTGAATGTCAAAGATGTATTGAGGTTATTCATTAAAAAACACAATTATTTTGGTGCAAAATTAATTTTTTTTAAAAAGGAATGTATGTTACTTCAAAACATTTTATTTACAAAACGTTCTATAATACTGACGCCGTTTTATTGCCCCACATAAATTATTTTGCCAACATTCATATGTATGTACGTATGTATGTGGGCTTATCATGTTCTTTGAACAAACACACTCCCGCACTAACAAATTGTTTTCATCTGAAATGACCCCGGGTACAGTAGTGAAGAGTGCACTGTACTATTGAAGTTTTGCATTGCTCTGCACATTGCACAAATTCAAATTCAAAATTTAGTAATTTTTGAGAAAACTCAAAAGCTATTCTGCAGCTCATGAACTACTTTTCAGAAGCAAAGTGTGTATTACTGTTTGTTGTTATTGTATTTCTGTATTTGACGTAGTGAGTGACGATTTACATTAGGTTACTTGTTGCTGTGAACCGTTATAGTTTCATGAAGGAGCGAGAAGAGTAGAAGAGATACAATCATATATATGATTACATACAATCGTATATATGATTACATACAATCATATACATGATTACATGCAATCATATATATGAATACTTACAATCATATAAATGTTTGCATACAATCATATATATGATTAAATACAATCATATATATGATTACATATAATCTTATACATGATTACATACAATCATATATATGATTACATACAATCATATATATGATTACATATAATCTTATACATGATTACATACAATCATATAAATGTTTGGTAACATAACCGCTACCCCAAACATAATATGTTTGGGAGCTGCTCCAAACATATATATGTTGCCTGCAAAATATGTTTGGGACAATATGTTACAGAGGCCGTTTTTTCCTCCGTGTAGTCTCCCAAGATTATTGGTTCTTAATCCATTGTTGTTGGGACTTATTTAATTTTTTTTTTCAGTTCAGTATTAAATAACTTCCATATATTGGGACTTATTTCATTGGCCATTTGGATGTTATTTCACTTTTTATACCCTACACCACACTGTGGTGCAGGGTATTATACGTTTGTTTCACGGCAGATGTTTGTAACACCTGAAAGAAGCTGTATTTTACATCCAATCATTTTGAAATTAAGAATGGTAGAGTTTCTTGATCCATGAACCAACACTACCGAATTTGAAGAAAATCGGTTAAGATTTAGCTATAGCTCCCATATGTATGTTTCGTCCTATTTGGCCCTTTAGTTCTATAGAAGCTGTATTTTACATCCAATCGTTTTGAAATTTAGAATAAACAATTTAAACATGAACTACAAAATTTATATTTCAGAGTTATTCAATATTATGAGAGTGGTGTAGGGTATATACTGGTTAAAATTGGGAATCTATATATATAAAAATGGTGTGAAAAATGTATAGTAATTCATCAATTGAGAACGGCTGGACCGATTTGGCTCAATTTTTTTTTCAGTTGTTCGTATTTGCCTGGAGAAGGTTTTTACGAAAGAAAATTTTGGGAAAACCCTCCGGAAAAGTCGGAAAATTGGGAAAATCGAAAATTGCTATTTCTTGCGAGATTCCTACTGTTCCTATCTACTGCTCTCTTTTTCAATCCACATTTTTTATTAATTTTCTATTAAACAAAAAAGTTTTCTATTAAACATATGTACGAGTATGTGCTATTTTTCTTGCTGCAATTCATTCGAGTTTTGCGTATTGTTACACTGATTTCGCGTATCACATCGGCAAACGGTATAAGCATTACGATCAATTACAATTCAACGCGATATTTATCAATTCGAACATTTTTTCAGATAATAAGTTTGAGTATAAGAGGTAAGGTTATCTTATTGGATTGCGGGCATTGAAAAATCATAATTTCGGATGAATGCACGATGGCGCATAAACGAGCTCTGGAGGCAGTTGACCGAACGATGATGGATTTACGACGTGATTTGAGACAATTTGTTGAGTCTATGATATTGCTCTCCGGAGATTTTCGTCAAACGCTTCCCGTCATCCCGAAATCTACTGCCGATGAAATTAATGCATGCCTGAAATCGTGGTCTTTGTGGCGGCATGTCAAGAAGTTGAAATTGACCACGAACATGAGAGTCGCATTGCAGAACAACTCATCGGCTCTTGAATTCTCGAAACAACTGTTGGCGCTTGGCAATAGCCAAATTACTGTTGATGTTTCCACTGCATTGATATTGTTCCCGGCAAATTTTTGCGAGTTCACATCGTCGAACGAGGCACTCATCACCAAAGTGTTTCCAAATCTCGATTAGATTAGTGAACGGGCAATATTAGCAGCAAAGAATAAGGACGTCGATAGCATGAATTTTATTATTCAAAGTAAAATCGAACTCGCTTGATGTGCCAGGAGCTCCGCCGCATAATTTACAGCTGAAGGTGGAATCGATCATAATCATGTTGCGGAATCTGAATCATCCGAAATTGTGCATAGTTCGCGGTTGTCCATTATGAAACTGATGGACAATGTGATTCAGGCGACGATCATCAAGGGAAAATTCAAAGGAGAGGAAGTCCTTATCCCACGAATTCCAATTATTCCAACTGATCTTTCATTCCAATTCAAGCGGATTCAGTTCCCTGTACGATTGGCTTTTGCGATGACAATCAATAAATCTCAAGACCAATCGTAGGAAGTCTGTGGAATTAATCTCGACTTTCCCTGTTTTTCGCACGGTCATCTGCACGTTGCCTGTCTTCCGTCTTCGTTGTTTGTTGTTTATCACATCGCTCTCTACTGATTTCGATTCCTTTTAAACAAATCGCATTAAAATTTTAACTATCTGTGTTTTATTATCACTCTGGAGTTTATCTGAAGGCGTTAAATTGGGGCGAGTCGAAGTTCGCCGGGTCCGCTAGTTATTTCATATTTGTTGGGACTTATTTCATTGGGATTTATTTCATTGACTTATTTCATTTGGGAGTTACTTCACGGTACCAAAAATAAATGAATCTCATTAGTGGGTTTATTGCACTTCCGATACGAAATTGTCCAATTTGTCCATTTCTTTCGAATAATTTTTTCCGAATTCAATCGACTAATCGAGTCGCCTGATCACTGCAGTGTTTAACATACTAAAATTTTTGTATATTACAAAATTTGCTTGTGGCAGTACTTTGAAACCAATTTAATTTGATGAAAAGAATATGGCAACCTTATAAAACATATGTTTTAAGTTTCAAGGTGCCACGTTGTTTATTATTTTTTTTGGAGCCATCAAAAATAAACAATTATTTTCTATTTCCAACAATGAAGAGTTGGAGTCTGCGGTTGATGGCTATTTTATGAAGCCGGATAGTTCTTTCTATAAACAGAGTATCGGAGCTACTGAATACCGCTGCAACAAGGAAATGGAAATAAAGGAAAATATAATTCCTTTTATTTTTTTTTTGCGGGAAGAGACATGTATTTTTTTAGTTGATTACGGGGTGCCGTCTAGTTGAAAGGTTTGGAAAGCGAACGGCCGTTTTATTAAATTTTGACCTTAAGTATTCCTATGAAAATATGACAATGTTGGTTTAATTTTTGTTACAGTGGTCATACCTTAATGTGTTTTTTGAAGGCGGACAACTTTAATTTTTCAACACTTTTTTCTGCGGCATCCGATTTACCAACTCTTGAGTAGATTCAGAATCATTGGTCCATATCTGGACAGAACGAAAATTGTGTAAAAATGTGACTCTCATATGCAACATGTTCCGGCGATGGATAACTTTGAAACAGACAAGGTTTAATTGACCGATAAATATGTCGATAACTTTGAGATAATAATATATTTAGTTTTGTCAATAGCCCCGATTACATACATACATATATGTAAATTTGAGTCAATAAAATAAGCAGTACATAGGGGGAAAACAAGATAAATTGGGTTTGATTTTATTTTGATTGCGTATGGTATTTTTTTTGTATGAAAACATTTATGAGTCACATTTAAACATACCTGCTTTATAAATGAATGCTTTCGTTTGAATCCATATTTATGGGAAACTTACCTAAAATAAAAAGAAAAAAATTATAAATAAATAAAAAAATTATAAATTTTATAATATAAAGGATTTTTTAACTATTACAATGATGTTAATTGTTCTGACACTTCTAAATGAAATATTATCATAGAAATGCAGTTATTTCATATTTCTATAAATACAGGGTTTTCCAACAAGAGGTGTTATTTTGAATCACCCGGTATTTCGGTAGCTGTCACTTTTGAAGCTTTTATTCTTTGACATTTGACAAGTATAAACTACTCCATTACTAAAACTGGAACGATACACGATTCAACAACGCATTGAAATTATTAAAATTCGAAACATCGAAAATCATCGAAAAATCATCTTGACTGATGAGGCCCATTTCCACCTCGGTGGCTACGTCAACAAGCAAAATTGTCGCATCTGGGGCTCAGAAAACCCAAGAGTTATTGTTGAGAAGCCTCTCCATCCTCAACGTGTGACTATTTGGTGCGGTTTCTGGTCCGGCGGGGTCATTGGACCTTGCTTTTTCGAAAATGAGTTTGGATCAACAGTTACGGTGAATGGATTGCGCTATCGAGAGATGATTAATGATTTTTTATGGTCGGAGTTGGATGGTATTGATCTGGACAACGTTGACTTTCAACAAGACGGCGCTACGTGCCACACAAGCAACGAAACCATTGCTCTGTTACGGGAAAAGTTTCCGGACCGTCTTATCTCTCGAAGAGGTGATCACAATTGGCCACCGAGATCTTGTGATTTAACACCTTGCGACTTCTTCCTTTGGGGCCACGTGAAAGATAAGGTGTACGCCAATAGCCCAGAGTCGATTCAAGACCTCAAAGATAGAATTCGTGAGGCTATCGAGGACATAGGGCAGCCACTTTGCGATTTGGTTATGGAAAATTTCATGAAAAGGATATGGTCCTGTAAGTGTGGTCGTGATGGCCATTTGGCTGATGTTGTTTTTCATTATTAACGGCATACCTTCCTCTTTATTATGAAATAAACATCCGATCATTTATCTCAAAAAATTGCATTTTTCGTTGAATACCAAAATAACACCTCCAGTTGGACAACCCTTTAATTTGTACCATATATTATTTATGTATTTTAAATAACTTCGGAAATGTTTCGAAGAAATTAATTGCCATTTAGATATGCAAAAAAAGTGGAAATAGATCTGAACATTTTTAAGCGTTAAAAACCGATCCTTGGTCCTTCGGCAAAAAAAAGAGCGCTGAAAAATGTCATCAAGATCGGTTCATATTTGTGAGCTATTCGACTCCGATTGTTATAAGGAGACCAGATTATGGTAATGCAGAACATAACATAGTTACAGGGGTAAATTATGATTTTCTGTCATCAAGACTGCGACCAAACCATTTTCACTATTTCGTAACTATATAAATTATGTTCTGCAAATGCGATCTCCCCAACCACATATTTACCACAGCGTTTATAAATAAGGAAATCTATTAAATTCTCACTTCGATACACTTTAAGAAAAAAAGGTGTATTCTTTTAGAAAATAGTGTAAAACTCTTTTGACATGAACTAAATTTAATTCTAAATTAATTAAACTTGTAGTTTATGGTCAAAGCGTGAGACATGAGTCGATTGTAAAATCATCAATAAATAAACGAAAAAGCATAAAGGATCGACCGACCACATAGGCTAGTTACTCGTATCCATCCATCTATCCATTCGTCCGTCCATCCGTCCATCCGTCTGTCGGTCTGTTCATATGGTATGTAAAATACGGCGGCGTCGATAAATAATGGAGGAATTAAAATGGTAAGTAAACACACGTCTGTTCGCCACACGTCCAGGTCTTTAATTCACCTAAAACAACAACAACCACAACATTATCAGAGACAAATAGACAGACAGATAGAGGCACATATCAATTGTTGTTACCGCGCTGATGGGTTTGGTTTTTGTTGTTGATGTTAACCACGAACCACGCTTGATAGCAGCAACGAGAAACGATCAGCAGCAGCGGCAACATTGGCAGCAGTTGGCTGTTTAGTCCAACTACTCGTAGATTCGTTCGTTTTCATATCGAAAGGAAAACCCTTTTGCCTTTGCTTTTTATTTGTTCCCGAGTGTGTGTTCGTGTTATCAATAAGAAAGCAGAGTTTACATAAAAAAGACGTGTAGACATTGGCATTTAAATTTACACCTGGAGTTTTTGCAAACATTCGACAGCAGTCCAAAAAAAACAACAACAAAACAAAGAGCCACCAACAATGCAAGAACAACAAAACAGATGGAATGATGGGGGTAAAATTACTCGTTTATCAAAGAGTGAATGCAGAAGCAGAATGCAGCTAAACTATTGCACACAACAACAACAGCAGCAGAAACAGCCATATCAACAGCTAGGACGACAATATGCTACGAGTAACTTCAACCAACATCAAGGTTGCTCAGTTGTTTGGTTGGTTGGATGGCTTCCACAAATGAATGACATCTCGTCCTTTTATTCAACAAACGGCAGTGGTAGTTTGCTTCTATCTTGGCTGGTTCCATGGTTGTTGTTGTTGCTGCAATGTGCAGCAGTTTGCCAAATTATAGAAAACAGCAACAATTTTGTGCCAAGACAGGACATGACACAGTGTTTTGAAATCGTATTAATATTACACAAATCGAAGCGAATGGAAAAATGATAAGGGGTCAGAATTTTAAATATTAGCCTATGAATTTTATTTTTACCTAAAAAGTTGCTAAATGGTAAAATGAGAAATAGCCACTGTTTACTTTTTCAAAAATTTTTAGGGGTTTGAAATTTTCAAAATTTTAATATAATGCATTTTTAGGTTTTACGTAATTTTGAATTGTTCCTGAACGGCTGAACCGAGTGGATACTTTTTTAATGGATATAATTTCATTTATATAGATCTCCTTTGATTATTTTGTATGCACCCGAATCTCACAAATCCAGAATAATAATTTGTAAATGGGCGAAATAGTTTTTACATTTTTCTTTTGTTTCTGCAAACGGGATTTTAAAATTCATTTATGCAGAAACAGAAGAAAAATTTAAAAAACTGCCAGACCTACAAGAGTATTTCGTCCATAAGTTATACAAATATTGAGTCACCAAAAATTTAATTACTGTTTTGGATTTGTGAGAGTGCATATTCTGTGTAAATTGTAAATGTCTTCTTTTTTCGTTGGTTTGCTGACTTTGTTTGCAAGTGCACGTAAACGTACCGTCCAAATCAAATTTCAGCAGATTCAGCCGTCCGTTTACGTTTCGTTTTCGTTGGCTATTCGTTTACACTGTTTTGCATATGTCAGATCGAATCAACTGATTCGTTACGCTACGGGGGTGTTACGGTTACGATTGCCTAACCCAGCCTTAACTGTTATTAATATTTATAAAAAATCGATACTATTGGAGATGTCAAACAGGATTGTTTTTCACAAATCCCGGGATTCGGTATTTTTAAATTGCAAATCCCGGGATTTTTCGGGATCCTGGGATTTTTTCGGTATTTTTCGGGATCCCGACATTTTTCGATATCCCGGGATTTTCGGGTTAAATCGGGATTTTTGGGTTGCTATTTATATTTCGGTCCTGGCAATGCTGGTGTTGCCAGATGACAACTGGAACTTCCATTGGAAAGTATGACATTTTTTAGCATAACTTCACTTAGAACGTTTTGTCATTTGAGCGCGAATTGTTTTGGTTACAATGTGTTGAAAATTTGCCTCCCAAACATGTTGACGTTGACCAAGCAGTTTTTTCTTGATGTGAGTGAATAAGAATAAGTCATTGGGTGTCAAATCAGGACTGTACGGCGAATGACCCATCAATTCGACGTTTTGGCCGGTCAAAAAGACGCTGGTTTGAGCCGATGTTTGAGAGTTCGCATTGTCATGGTGCACAATGATTCGTCTTCTCTTGTTCGTTTTTCGAATTTCTCCGGAGACTTCAAATTGTGGTGTACCACTCAGAATTGACCGTCCTACGTTGCTCAAGCGGAGCAGTCGCCACATGACCAGTTTTGCCGAAGAAACAGGCGACCATTTGCTTCGAAGTGCTTCTTCCACGAACAACTTTCGTTAGATTTGGCTCGTCTTCGAAGACTCACACGGTCGATTGCTGTTTTGTTTCGGGCTCATACGCATAGATGCAAGATTCGTCACCTGTGACGATCTTATAAACGTCTTTTGATGCACAGCTATCGTATTTTTTTCAAAATTTCTTTGCACCAATCGACACGAGCCTTTTTTTGAGCGATTGTCAAATTGTGCGGGATTCAACGAGAACAACTTTTACGGCCAGGTGTTCATGCAATATCGAATGTATGCTGGTGGAAGAAATGCCCAAGGATGCCTCTATCTCACGGTATGTCACATGACGATCTTGCATTATTAGTTCACGCACGGCATCAAGGTTCTCTGGCACAACGGCGAGCGTCGGCCACGATTGAATTCATTAAACCAGTTTTTCACAGTGCTATAGGATGGTGCTTCATCGCCATACAAAGATTTAGGGCTTGTTTTTGTAACTTATTTTTTGTCACTTCGCACGTCTATTGGCAAGCGAATGAAAATTTTGGTTTTTGCACACTTTGATTTGATTGTAAACAAAGAAGCTTTCAATTATCGCCAACATTTTGGTTCTTATAAGACAGCAACGAACGAAATGAAATGTCAAATTAGACAATCAGAAAAATTCATTCGTGTCGGTTATATTTACAGCAATTTTGAATGATAAAGTGAAAGTTGTTGGGTAAATGAATGAAAAAATGGATAAATGAACCAAAAAGCATAAACATGTATCTTTTGTAGAAGTATGGTGCATAATTTCAAAAATGTCTGTTTTTTAGTTCGTTTTAATTTTTTTTAATCTTACTACCACATTGTTGCTTTTTGATTTTTTTTATAATACCTTAAATTAGATGACCAAACAATCGTTTAATATACATATCGACCTAGAATCTCTTTCTGAATTGTTTTGGTTTTGTCCGTCCGTCGGTTTGTAGATGCATCCAAGCAACCAAGTACAGGTCACAATTATGCTCAGATCACTATGAAATTTAGCAAGAACTTTCTTTTTAACTCAGGGACTTACTGGAATGTGTACAGAACGTTTCCGATTTAGATATAGCCCCTATATATACATAATCTGATCAATCAAGCAAACAATTGTATTTGTTTTCGGTTGCTTGATTATTTCTCATTGTCTAGAATCAGCTGGTGCTACTTTTACAGCTGTTGGATAGGGTTGCCCCCGATCGGATATTTTCGTGTGTAAAAAGCTTTAAGAAATGTCAATAACAACACGAAGGTAATATTGGTCTTTGACAGGAAGACGATGAAGAAAAGAGCTTTCTTACCCGAACGATAAGTGACAATGAACCAAATTAAAAACATGATCGCTTGGGTGAGAATAAGAGGAAGAAAATTATTGCTTGGGTAGCTATCGCACGTCTGCAATTTGGTAAAATTAGCTGAACAGGCTGTTAAGTTCATCGATGCACTCTTGTCGTAATAATCCACGTCGAAAGTTGTGAAAAAAGATCGCACGAAAATGTTCACGAGTTAATTCCATTTTTTTGCCAAATTGATTTTTTCAAGTCACTGTAAACAACACAAATGATAGTCGTATATCAAAACGTTCTGAGTACGTTTATGCTAAAAAATGTCAAACTTTCCAATGGAAATGTCAGATTTAGTGGCAACATTTAGTGTCGCATCACATCTTAGCTATGGAATAATTTTGGTCCAACTTCAGTCGTCGTCTGAATTATTATTGATGTTATAATTTTCTATCATTAAACCACGAAAAATATTTTTTCAATTTGAAAAATCAGTTTGACTAATTCCGTTTTTATGAGAACCAAATCGATGTGTCGATCCAAATCAGATTTTATATTAGGATTTTTTCATAAATTTTAAACAATAGAATAAAATGTTCTTTGTTTTGTCGGACACAAACTCCATTTGTGGTTTTGTTTTAAGTTTACTTGTTTATAATTAAATTTATGATATTTCTAATTTTTTCACCGGATTTTGTCAATGTTTTGTTATGTTAACAATTTGCTTCATTAGTCTACATTTTCGACAGATTTTATCTATCTATATTTCACTCAATATTTTATAGAGGCAGCTTCATATATTATTATTAAAATATCCCGGGATTCGGGATTTTTCGGGATCGGGATTTCCCGTTTAACATCACTAGATATTAGACTACTGCCTTAGAAATAGTAATGTCCCCGAAATATCGGCATTTGGATGTCGACATAAGCATAGAAAATGTTCCATTGTTTCGGTGTTTTCCCTGCATGCCCTGCATTCGTCGTTATCTGCTTGCCCTATGCGGTGCAGGTAGATTTGGGTGTCCTGTTAGAACACATATCATCTTACTAGTCTCGATCTTGTCTTGCCCGTTCATTTCCAATCACTCCACTGTGTGCTGGCACCCAAAATATATACATATAATTAGTTAACGTTATTTTACAGTCCAAACAGTTCTGAATTAAACACTTTCGGATCGCAATTTGGCTATCTGTGAAAATGCTAGCATCTTTAAGCTTTTTGGTGTTACTGAACCAGTTCAAACACTCCGTTATTGCTCAAATTTCCGTTTGAAATACCGTGTTATGGCCAATAAGAAGTCCCAGTCCCGCTTTCCCCTGGTTTGGACCCATCCGTGTAGCAGCGGGTTCCCACGTGCACCAGTGTTTCGCTCAACCAGCAGTGTCAGTCGGGTACAATTTTTTCACAGTTAACTGCACTCCGCACTTCGACATATTTTGTCTTAGGTTAGGTGGCAGCCAGTATAACAAACTCGCTAAGACTATATAGTCCATTTCAATACAATGCAATTGATAACATAAGTTCCCCAGAAAATACACCAACGCCTACTTGTTTTTTGAGTTTTAAATCATCTGTATAAGTCTACGAATCTCTCATGTCATAACCTAACCTAACCCAACCCAAACCAACCCAATCGAAAATAACCTAAACTAGCCTAACGTAAACTAACGTAACCTAACCTAACCTAATCTAATCTAACCTAACCTAACCTACCAAAAGATGGACAAAATGTTCATACCCGTTCCGACAATATATTATGTTCTTTTGACCTATATCCATGGATATATAGGGTGATCCATTTCGAGGTTCCCTACTTTGTATAGAAAAAACACAGAAAATTCAAATTGAATGGGGAATGTTTATTATCATTTGAAAGAACATTCTTTGACATTTATTTTTTGAAGATTATGACTAGATGGTCCATCCGTTGAGTCCAATTTTCGATGACTCGATTATGTTGACCATAAGTTGAGCGAAGTGCACGAAACACGTTCCTCACAGAACGAGAATTTTCGTAATAAAGATGAATGATTTGTAAACGTTGTTGTTCAGGCGTAAGTCTTTCCATGATGAAATGCCAAACAATACTTAACAAAAATAACATGACAGTATGACACGACTCACATGTGATCTGTCAAAAAAAAGGCTATTGAAAAAAGTATCTATACTTGGGTCACCCGTTATAATACTGTTCATCAGCAAACAAAACCATGTTTACAACAAAAGTATCGATTGCATACCACTGTGCGCTAAGATGAAATGAAATTATTCATAATTTTGTACTGCTTTAGTATTCGTCCTTTTGCAATGTGCCACAGAGGGACAAAAGGCCAACAAGGAGTGGTGGTTGGTGGTAGTGTTAAGGTGAATAGAGTTCCTTTCTTGTCCTTTCATTTTAATGATGTCTGTTGCATATGCATATCGCGCCGACTGACGGACGGACAGAGCTTGTATCTTTAGTGCTGGTTATAACAGCTGTCCCGGAGGCTGGCACAGGATGCTGTTCTGGCGCATTGGCACAGGATATGAATTTGAGCGAGTGAGTGAATGCATACGAGCCACTGCCGCCGAAGCTGTCATCTTTGTTTAATTCGTATTTAACAGCAACATATTTTTCATGTTTTCTTCAAAAAATAAAATGAAAATATGAAAGCAAAAAATAACTTGCAAAGCAATTGTCTACAACTTTAGTTGAACTTCTTCATCATCTTCGAAGGATCTGATGATGGATTCGATTCATCTTTGCTCGTTTTGCAGACAAAAGATACTTCCCATTTGTTTTCATTCGTTCATTTAGTTGACCACAAAAATGGGGAAAAGAAAGAAATGATTTAAACGAAAATTAAGCCATCTGCGCTTAAAGTCTGAGCTCCCCTGAGCAACACCAAAAAAAAACAACTTCTGTATATGAACAACGACGACATTTGTTCAACAATTATTTGCACATAATATGCATTTAATTAACAATATAGACGATTCTCGCTTTTTTGGGATATGTATTTTTAAGGGATGCCTGTCTTCTTTTTTTTCAGTCCTCAAAGAATTATATTTTAATATGAACTTGAGTCATTCGCAAGAGCATATGTTTTGAAAAACAAAAAATGAAAAGTCCGTGTTTTTTTATTAAAAATAAATTTCATTGCGATTGTCTGATAACTTGGGTTCGACCGATCAGATCACTCACTCTTAAACAAATATTGCTCTTGTTTGCTTTTTGGTCTGGTCTGGTCTGAGGGGGGTTTTGTCTAAATTTAACTCGATATTCATTTCCGCGCATGCGCACGTATCCTTCCTTCCGTCCTTCCTTTCTGTCTTATGTCTCCTTATGTTTGTTTGCAACCACCAGCTGCAGGTCATGAAATTCGATCAGTGTGTACGGTGAAGACTTACCAGCCGACTGCATAATGAGTAGCGGAGTAATCGAATGGGGTGGCGTACGAGATTTCCATGATTTTCCAAGTGACAAAATTCTAAATTTATTGAATGCACACATAAAGGTGGTACGCACATTTCTGGAGACAAACCTATCCTTCTCTAACAGATTTTAGACAAAACGAACAAAAGAAACAAATCAGATGGTTTCTTGTGAAAGAGTTGATCTTTTAATATGAGATATGCACGGAAATAGTCATACTGATGTTTAGTCAGCTTGATGTTTATTTTTAAATAATAAAATGACAAGCAGTTTTTTCTTAGATTTTTTTTACAAATGCTATTTCTTAGGTCAAATATCGCTATAACAATATAATGGTAAAACCAAATATATATTCAAAAATCGGGACATTCACCCATGCGGGGCTATATCAGATGTAGTCTGGGTGGGGTGTGATGTTTTCTTAGATATTTTTTTGACTAGGTCTCCCACTATTGATATTTGACAGCCAGGAGAATGACATTTGAGCATTTTGGTAGACAATCTTTTCATAAAAAATACATTTTATCCAAAAATATTTTAGTGGATAAAAGTGGAATATATTTTATAGTTCCTAACTTAAATACACAAAGACAGCAAATCGTCCGGTAATGTCGAAATCACCCATATATGGGAGGTATATGTCAATCCGAACAGATTTTGGCCAATTTCAAAAGAGATAGTCCTTGGGCCAGAAAAAGGCACTGTGCTAAAATTAAAAAGAAAATATGACAAGCGTTTTGTTTACAACGATACATCTACAGACGGATGAACGGACAGACGTACATGGTTAAATCGATTCAGAAGTGATTCCAAGTTTAGGTTAATAGTGGAAGACTCTACGACACACTCACTTAGACTTTTTAATATGAGTACATTGTTCTACCACTGGGACATAATTAAATTGGTTCCACTCCAGTTTAACCAATTTAATTGCTTTAGAAAGTTCAGAAGTTGGTGGATTATAACATCAGCTAACCATCACCAACAAAGGTTCAGAGAACAGACTGCCTGGGCTTAAGCGGAGCCAATTTAATTGCTTTAGAAAGTTCAGAAGGAGAACTGCAAAGCCGATGAATTTGCTAGGAAAGGGACGACATTACAAATTCTCGAGAATTTGCATAGCTTTGGCTTAGGCAAGAGGCAATCTGGCAGAGACCCGTTATGACAGACACGATAAGTGAGACGTCCGGCCTCGTTAAAGAAAACAGGATGTTGGTGCGTTTTGAGTTTAGACATGGTCACATCACCCTAGAATGAATGTAGTTTTTGACTAGTGATCACCTGTCATTTATTGCCGTAAGAACAGTATCTACCTACAACAGCTTGTAGGTTGCTAGAAGCGTCCAGTTCCCCTAGATGCTAGACTTAGAAGTTTATCTGCTTTGCAGTTGCGTGGTATGTTGAAGACCCGATACCCAAATCAGATGAATATTCAACAATTCAGCCATCTCGAGGGCAGTTTTTGAATTCAGGAATACAGTTTCCAGGGACTTAATAGCACCTGACTATCAGAGAAAATATTGATACCGACTTAAGTCATCCATATCAGAAGACATCTGTTTTAAAAACTCACTCACTCACTTGACGCAAAACCCCACATATATAAATTAGCAATAGTAAAATATAGGTCAGCAACGTTCTGTGTTATTAAGTACGTTGAGTTGACTGACCATTTGTTGCAAAATCGGCAACAAATGGTCACTCAAAATCGGCATCTTCTGTATGTCGATCGCTCCCAGCGTTGTTCAAGCGTATACACAACCATATTCGTTCAGCGGAAGGATAAAACTAATTATCTGTCAAATCAGACATGAGCTAAGTGTTACCATTCACGAAATAAGCACTACACGCTGAAAAAAAATCGCTTCTGTAGTATATTGTCCCAAACATATTCGGCTTGAAATAAACATATGTTTAGGGTACACTCCAAATATATAATATTTAACACACACAAATATTATATGTTTGTGAGGATATTGTTCTAAACAAAAATATGCTCCCATTCAAATATTTTTTATTTGGAACTAGTATTTCCGAAACAAGGATTCATTTGAAATTATTTATTTTGGTAATGTATTAAATGTCTTAACTTAAAGACAAGTTTTCTGTTTTTCAGATTTTCAAAGAGCAATTTTTTTTATAAATTTTTAATGTTTGTAAAATTTAATCAAAACTTAAATCGAACAATCTTTCGTAAATATAAACGACATTGATGGATTGACAAAAAGTGATGAATAGGAATATTTATAAATAAGGACATTTTTAGCTATAAAGTGTAACACGAAAACCAGGAAAAGCTAACTAAAATTCGAATAAGTCAGTAATGTTTTAAAAATCTTTTTAAATAAAACATATTTGGAAATCTTCTTAAACAATAACTTTGTTTGTGTGTAAACACATATTTTATTTGTGAAATTCAGTTTGCAAATAAATTATGTTCTAATATATTAACATATGTGTTCCAAACAAAATTTCTTGATTTTCAAATAAAATTTATTTGTTAACAAATATATAATATTTAAAAAACTGGTTTCCAAGTATATTTTCTTTCGTTTCAAACATATCAAAAATGACGATTTTCCTCCGTGTAGTTGAAAAAAAAACGTTAGATGGCGGACCCTTTACATACATACATATGTAGGTTTTACTACTTAAACATTTATTGAATTTTGTACTCTAAAATAGTATATAAACCACAGAAAATAAATAAACTTTCGTATTTGATAGTACAGCATAGCAATTGTGCTTTATTATTGAATACTGACCTTCAAGATACAAACGCTTGCAAGGAACTTTTAAAAATTTAGTGTCAGCCCACATTTATGTGTTTGGACTGCTTCCCACTAAAGACATAATATAACAGTTTTTAACTCGGAAAGTACTAAATTGTAGGACCACGTCCACATATAAGCAGTGTTGCCAAACGAATTTGAACCAAATCGTCAAAATGGGTGCACAAAAATCAAATCGCCAAAATAAATTTTCGAAATCATCAAAAAATCGTCAACACAAAAATCTGTCAGTATCATACAGCTTCTGAGATTTTTCAGGGCATGTTTCAAATACAGATATGTATTAATTGGTACTCTCAAACGATATTTGCAGTTTCTCAAAGCGATTTTACAAATAAAATGTTGTGAGCCGTTCTCATTATTAAATATGCCCTTCTTAACCGCATTTATAATAAAATTTGGTATAAATATATCTTATACATACCAGATTATAAGGACTGAAATTGGGCCATATTTGTACATATTTTGATATAAACCTCATAAATGGCTCCCAATCAATTTTATTAACGCCATAAAAGCCACAAACTTTAACCCATTGGGGCGAAATGTGACGTAATATGTAGCCCCCATACAGAGGTTCCACTATATTCGACGTCTCGAGTAGTAAGAAACCGGAATTTTAACAATATTTATTTAAATTTGTCTCGAATAAAACCACATAACCGATTGAGCTGAAATTTGGTTCTTTGCGTTTAATTAATTAATTCATAAAATTAATGACCTCACTGGTTCACATAATGCTATAGCCCCAATCCGATTAGACTAGCGACTTAGAAACCACAAATACCAGCG
This sequence comes from Eudasyphora cyanicolor, assembly GCA_963930755.1. Taxonomy (NCBI): domain Eukaryota; kingdom Metazoa; phylum Arthropoda; class Insecta; order Diptera; family Muscidae; genus Eudasyphora; species Eudasyphora cyanicolor. The sequence goes on along the minus strand of OZ005734.1, from coordinate 45,772,383 downwards.
GACGGGGCTAATATTATAGTATTTTACCCAGAACAATTTCAAGGAGCAAACGAACTCATTGGTCCATATTTTAACGTCTTGTACAAAGGTCCCATCTGATTTGACTTCTTGGCTCCAAAGTAAAAAAGACCAAAACCTACCAATTGGGCTGGAAAATTGATAATTTGCGATTAATTTTAACTGAACCCATTCGTTGGAATAATGACCTCTTATGTGCATGTTTTGACATAGCCCTTGCTTTATTTAAAAATATTCAATTAACAGAATTATAAAAAAATTTTATATAAGAAAAAAATTGTTAATTTTCCATTATTTTGTTATTATCATCGTCATTTCGGGACAAAAATCGTCAAATCGTCATGTACTATTTTTTGGGTCTAAAAATCGTCAAAATGACGATAAATCCTCATTTCTGGCATCACTGCATATAAGTATATATTGAGGGTGACATGTACTATAAAACAGCATTAACAACATCAACGTAAATTTTGTTTGAACAAGTAAGAACATTTCAGTCGCTTAAACCGCTTTGTGAGTAATGGGAAGGAGATGCCAGAACGTTGAAACAAATTATACATTCTTTGCCAGTCCTTGAAAACAATATGAAATCATTTAGATGATTGCAGCAGAAGTATTTACTGACTTTTTCGAATTTCAGTTTTAATTTCTCCTTGTTTTCGAATTGTACCTCCCAGTTATGATACCATATTAACTTCCGTTTTAAATTAATCATTTAAATTTTCTGAGTATTCCAAGCCATCATTAGTTGTCAACCCTTCAGTAATTTATTTTGATCCAAGATTATACGATTTCAATTATTATTATTTTACGAACATTTAACATTTCTAAAAAATTAACTTTGAATTACTGAAAAATTTAATACAATTTATGTATTTTTCAAATACTTAAATGCAAATAAATATTTGTTTCGGAAATAATAGTCCCAAATAATAACCTATTGGGATGAAAACAAAGATTTGTTTAGAAGGACATCTTCCCAAATATATAATTTTTGTATGTACCAAATACTATATGTTTAGAGTGTACCCTAAACATATATATGTTTCAAGCCGAATATGTTTGGGGCAATATACTACAGAAGCGATTTTTTTCAGCGTGTATAAATTTGTGTGGTTGTACCAGAAATGGCTGGACGAATACGCCTATTTTGCGCTGAACAGTAGATACTTCAAAGACATTGCACTGTTCCCAATTGTATGGGAGGTACCAAAGGGGGCGTGTCAATAATGTTAATTTTCTTACCGGAATGTAGGCATTACACTGAACAAAATTTCTAGTATTTATATGCATTGGTATTAAAGTTGTTATCAGTTAACTGTTGTACAAAATGGTCTCTTTGTGTGACAGGTACTAAAATGGGCGTGGCAATAACGACAATTTTGTACCGGACTGAAAGCACTTTAGAAGGATTACATTGCACCAAATTTCGATTATTTATTTGCACTGATATTAATGATATTAGCAATGTACATTTGGCGTAAAATGGTCCATTTGTGAGGGAGGTACCAAAAGGGGAGTGGCAACTTCGCCCATTTTTCTCTAGTATATTAGGGAATATTAAACTAAATACTATGTGTGGAATTTCAGAAAATTTGAATAAGTAGTATAAAAGTTATTACACGATGAAAAAAAATCGCTTCTGTAGTATATTGTCCCAAACATATTCGGCTTGAAACATATATATGTTTAGGGTACTTTCTAAACATATAATAGTTGGTACATACAAAAATTATATATTTAGGAAGATGTTGTTTTAACCAAACCATTGTTTCCATCCCAATATGCTTTTATTTGGGACTATTATTTCCGAAACAAGTATTCATTTGCATTTAAGTATTCAGAAAATACCTAAATTGTGTTAAACTGTTCAGTAATTCAAAGTAATAATAAGTTATTTATGGACATTTTTAATGTTCTTTAAAATAATAATAATTAAAATCCTATATCAAAATTAATTACTTGGAGGATTGAAAACTAATGATGGCTTGCAAAACTCAGCAATTTTAAATGATTGCTTTAAAACAGAAGTAAATGTGCTTATAGTATCATAACTGACAGGTACAATTCGGAACCAAGGAAAACTTAAAACTAAAATTCTAAAAACTCAGCAAAAGATTTGAAAATCTTTTTTAAATAAAATATATTTTGAGAAATTCCTAAAGAATAATATTATTATTGCTTAAACACATTTTTAATTTGGGAAATTTAGTTTGCAAATATATTTTGTTGTAATATATTAATATACCTATGCGTTCCAAATAAATTTTATTGATTTTCAAATAAAAATTATTTGCTCAGAAATAGGAAATATTTAAAAATTTGTGTTTCAAATACATTTTCTTTCGATTCAAATATATCAAAAAAGGCGATTTTGCCCCGTGAAGTCAATCGGTTACTCGAGTTAGCGTGCGCTACAGCCAGACAAACGGATGGACATTGATCAAATGACTTAAAATGTCCTAAAACGGATTTCCGCCGAATACATGGGATCTTAGGTCACTCTTTTAATGTGTTACACTATTGTATACCCTCCACTAAAGTGAAGGCATAAATATGTTACGCATTTGCAAAATGCAAAGCGAACATTGTTGGTATAACTTTTATCGCTTATTATAAGATTGTAGTTTTGATTGACATTCAAGTCAATAAATTGCGTTATTTTAATTCATAAATATCGCTACATTAAAGAATATTCAAAATATGAGTGTATGTAGAATATTTAGAACATGTCGTGCATTATAAATAATATATGTATGTATGTAGTTAAAAGCTCGTCATACTTTTAAAGAAAGAAGTTATCTGTCAAATGACACAAAAGTGGCATCTTTTGAATATTGCCGCCATTACGCAAAATGCTAATCGCAAGTTCGGCTATAGAATTCAAATATGATTTCGATGAAACAATTGTTTTTTCTCATATGTGCGGTCATATACATACATCCGTGCATAGGAATATTTATACATATGTACAAATTACGTACGAGTATGTACATATATTCATGATCATCTGCTTTTTCTCCCTCTAAAACAGCTGACTCATTATGAGATAGATGGGTGGCTGATTGCTCTTTTTTTTTCTTTGACAGATTATTTGTTTCGAATTAAGGAATATTGAAGAATATAAAAGTAATATTTGGCAAGACAATATACATATGTCTGGCCGTCAGTCCGCATACGCAAAACGCTGAACTGAAACGCTTAGTCGAATTTATCCTTAAATACTTGTACAAACGACACCATGTATACGAGTACCACAGATGCTAATTCGATGTGTGGAAAACATATGCCAGAGAAAGTTCTCAGCGACAGCAGTACTATTCTCTAAGGCATCCACGGAATCTTTCTAGATAAATATCGTAACTAAATAGAAATTACGTCAGAGAGTACTTGAGAGTTAATAAGATTCACGTACATACATACATATGTATGTATGTGTTATGTGTGCAAGTAACTGGAACAAGGATAAATACATACATTCCTCCCATCCTAAGGGTTCGGAAAACAATACTATTGTACATCCTTGGCAAATATGTCCTCCTTATGTAATCGAGTGTCAGACGGAATGGAAAGAAGGACTTTAAGATGCATAGATGAATTTCTTACTCTGTGTTAAGTCTACACCAGAGCAAGGACAACAATGGAGGGATTGTGGTTTGACCAAAAAAATACACAAAAGAAAAGATGTGAAAACATCAAATAGCTGTGAAGGCACAGGTATGAGGTTGTTATGATGAGTCGGGTAACAAACAATACGCTAAGAAACACGTACGAAAATTTCAGTTGAGTAAATTGACTGAAACATAACCTCACTTTGTGGAAAATATACCTATGAAAAATTGAACCAACTCAAAACCAGACATCTGATATGCCCCTTTAGGATAGGGGCCGGTTCCATATTATGATTGTCTCTTTTATATGAAAACAACCGGTTAACTTTATATGAATTTGCCATTGGAGATAATAAATTGGCACATTGTGATATATTCAAGATCAGTAGGAATACCTACAGTACCTGTCACTATAATACCAGTTACGGGAGAAGTCCAATTTAAACAAGTAAAAGCGTTAAGTTCGGCCATGCCGAATCTTATATACCCTCCACCATGGATAGCATGTGACCACACAAAATAACTCAAACCTAAAGACCGAAAACACAAAAAAAGTAGTAGATGAGAACAGTAGGAACAAGGTAGATGCTATATATGGGAGCTATATCTAAATATGGACAAATATCATTGTGATATATTCAAGATCTGTATGAATACCTACAGTACCTGTCACTATAATACCAGTTACGGGAGAAGTCCAATTTAAACAAGTAAAAGCGTTAAGTTCGGCCATGCCGAATCTTATATACCCTCCACCATGGATAGCATGTGACCACACAAAATAACAATAACCGAAAACACAAAAAAAATGAAGTAGATGAGAACAGTAGGAACAAGTTAGATGCTATATATGGGAGCTATATCTAAATATGGACCAATATCGCCCATTTTCAATCCCAAGTTACCTGCAGCTATAAGAAGTGTCTATACCAAATTGCAGCCACCTAGCTCTATTATTACGGACTGTAGCGTGATTACAACAGACGGACAGACGGACATGGCTAAATCGTCTTAGAATTTTACGACGATTAAGAATATATATACTTTATGGGGTCTCAGATCAACATTTAGAGGTGTTACAAACGGAGTGACAAAATGAATATACCCCCCATCCTATGGTGGAGGGTATAAAAATAGTCAAATGTTACCATTTAATCTTTGTTCTTCGAAAATTATATTATATTAAACTGAAACATTCATTTAATGATGTACCGCATCCGGTAATATTATTTGGGGATCAGAGCTTTTCGTTTTTGATACAAAATGGTTCCTTTGTATGGGGATACCAAAAGGAGCGTGGCAAATTCACTCGTATATATACAGGGTTTTCCAATAAGAGTGATATGATTTCTTTGAAAAAAAAACACACTTATTGTTAAGGAAATTTAAAAGTTTTTTATTTAATGTGAAGTACAATCGATACAATTAAGTTCTAAACAAAAAGTCCTTCAGATGACCTCCACGACTTTTTCAGCAGGAACGAATTCGATGAACCCAATTTTTGAGCACTTTTTCCACTAAATCAAGTCGTATGTCATGAATGGCACGTTCAATATTGACTTGTAAAGCTTGAAGAGAGTCTGGTTTATTTCAAAAGACCAATGACTTCAAATAATTCCACAATAAATAGTCTAATGGTGTTAAATCACAACTTCTTGGAGGCCATTCAATATCTCAATTTCTTTAAATAATCGAATCTCCAAACTTTTTTCGCAACAACTCAATTGTTTCACGTAGCCACAATCGGTCAATGGCAAAAAGATTGCTCTTAACGAGAGCTAAAATATTGCTCATGGGTGTCAAGGTCGTAGGTCGGCTGAAAAGCGTTTTTTTTTTGGGATTTTTAAAAAAAATAACATAGCGCACGAAAAGTTGCATCTCTCCATGATGAAATTGTAAACACTACTGAATACAATGAAAAACAAATGACAGATCATGACATTACAAATGGCCGAAACGTAACTTCAAAATCATATCATCCCTATTGGAAACCCCGTTATTTATTTCCCTCGTACCAATGTGAAGCATAGGGCAATTAAAAATATATTTCATGTCAGATCTGTTATAAGCCATTTGCTAACTTTATTCAAAGTCGTTCTCGTCATTGCCAACTCGCTGTCAAGCTGTCTTCTTCATGTGTGGGCGGGTCTTCCTCTTCTTTTGCAGACCTGTGGATTCCACTCAATGGGTGTCCTTGTCAGGTCGTCCGCTGGCTTGCGTAGAGTATTAAAACGGTATATTAACATTCTAATTAAGGCTGAAGAACGGGTTTTAGCCACCAACTTAACCAAGTCCTATCTAGTTCCATTTCCGTTTTCATATTTCGGTTTGCAGTGGGACTTGGTTTGTAGCTGCCCACAGGTCGGTGTTAGAGATAGTATTCGGACAAAATATTTTCATTATCCTTCTTGGGCAGCGGTTAAAAAATACTTGTCCAATTTTCAGCCCGATCAGTTGACATTTGTGGTCTCTATGATGTTAAGAAGTCAGATGGGGCCTATATCAAAAAATGGACCGAGATTGCCCATTTTCAATGCCAAATTTCACCAAATTTCAGTCATCTAGCTCAATTATTGTAGACTGTAGCGTGATTACAACAGACGGACGGACGGACATGGCTAAATCGTGCATTTATTTCGCGGACTACCTTATTCCGAGTTTCACATCCATATAGCAGCGTTGATTTTATGTTGGATTCAAATATTTTAAGTTTTGTTCTCCAAGATATAAGTATATGGCATGCGTTCCAAACAGTGTTTAGAAAACCAAAGGAGCGTCTAGCAAAGATAACGGCTTCTGATCCACCCTTATTGTCAATAATGCTGCCGAGATAGCAAAAGCTGTCAAGATCTTCAAGTGCATTGCCGTTCATATGGAGGACTTCTCTATTTTCGGTTTTTACGCGCATAGACTTAGTTTATTTAATTTATATTGAATTCAGCTCTCGTTGTAGTTATATCTAAAAGCCGTAGTTTTTCGCGCATATTCCGGAAGGTATGTGACAAGAGACAGATGTCATCGGCGTAGTCTAGGTCACCTAGACTTTTGTATGTCCCCACTGAATTCCGCAGGTGTTTTCAGTGGTAGTTTTCATCACTACATCCAGAACTATTTTAAATATTTAGTAAGGGTAACATTACGCATCCCTGTCGTACGCCGCTTTTCACATCGGTTTTGAGAACTCGACAAGGCGCGCAATTGTAAAGGCTAAGTGTAATTCCAGATCGTACCATGATCGAGTCCATCAAATGCTCTTTCGAAGTCAATAAATATAAGGTATAATGGAGATCTCCACTCTACTGACTGCTCAACGACGACTCGTAGTGATTTACCGTGATCCACAAACGAATTTCCAGGACGAAATCCTGATTGCTCTGATCAAAGTTCTGGTTGATGATAATGGGACCTGTTAACTTATTCAATATACCCAAACGGGTGATACCTCTCCATTTGGTGCACTCAGATAAATTACCTTTTTTAGTAGCTTCACAATGATGCCCTCTTTTAAGTCATCGTGAAGGTATTCTGTTCTCTAAAATTTCTCGATTAGTGGAAGGATTAATTGTTCACTGACGTTGGGGTCAACTTTCAGCTTCGTTGTTTCTATTGCCTTGACAGAGTTGGTAGTCACTGATGGCTGTTAGTGGGAGTATCAGGCATTTCTGTGTGTTCGCACAGTCAGGGCGGGTTAGGCAAACTTAACCGTAACTTACGTTTAGCGCCGCTGGAGCAATTATCCAAAACTTGAAAAACCTGCTGCATCACTCAGACATTCACAAGAAAAATAGCAACAAATTAATTTTATTTTACATTTATTAGCTACTACTTTATCATTTTATTACTTATTTATCATTACTTATCAAAAGTTTCGCGTACATTTATTCTTTTTTCCTTATTTTACTAATTTTGTTTGCAAATGCACGTAAACGTACCGTCCAAACGAAATTTCTGCAGATTAAGCCTTGCGTTTACGTTTCGTTTCCGTTGGCTAATCGTTTACACTGATTTCCATATGTTAGATTGAATCAGATGATTCGTTACGCTACGGGGGCGTTACGCTTAAGTTTGCCTAACCCGGCCTTTACATAGGTTCTGGGGGTTACATTGTGTGAAATTATAGAAGATTCGCACTAACTAGGATATTCTCCCTGCTTCAAGACCATTTTGTTTCTATATTATTATAGAAAGCACACATACTAAATCATCATTTCTAGCCGAGACACTCATTATTAGCAGTTCTGCTGCAGTTGTATGGGAGATAAGGAGCTCTTTAAGGTAGATTTCTACACACAAGCGAATGAGAATTCTTTGCGAAACCTCACTTCTCCAAAAACAACTGTTAACCAAAGTTAATACAAGACACTAGCCATGTCCAATGAGAAGCAAATTTTGATCCATCAAATGGAAATTCGGTCTGCAAATCTTTGTGATTCTCACTAGGATATTCTCACGGTTTCAACACCATTTGGTTTCTTTATTATTATAGAAACAAATATTTTATACATGGCGGTGGCACATACACAAATTCAATCGGTCACTCCTTTCGAAAGTTATTGTGCGCCTCTTGCCTTTATCGAAGGCAGGAGTTTATCAGGCGATCCGACTACTTTGGCTTTATAAGAGTATTTAACACAGCTGAAGTTGTGGCTTTTTCAGTCAACTCAGTGGCGTTGGGAGCTTATTAGCCCTTAGCTAAGATCAGTGACTCTTTTGGTTTTTCGATAAGAGTCGAAACACAAAGAAACTTTTGATGAACGATTAATTTCGCATAATGGTCATGTTAATTGTGGTTAATCCCATTGGATTATTTTCTTTGGGGTTATGTAAAGTCACTCGTCTAGGCGGCCGGAAGTTGGACCCCAAGAAAATGCACGCCAAATTGAAAATGAGAGTGCGCCCCAAATTTGGAACCTATTTTCGTTACAAAAAGTGCTTTTGGAAATTACACCCCAATCAAGAAAACATCATAAAATGGAAATACAGCACAAAAAAACTAAGACATTTTCGCTACATTAATCTGGAGAGTATGTAATAATACACGTATACGAACCCATTTTCTAATTAAAAATCTTTTCCTGCGCGGTCGGCCTACGGCCTCTGTTTAAGGCATTTTCCTATGGACAGGATCCCAAATGCTGCGAAATGTGTGTTGAATTGATCACCTGCAAGTCAAGGTTCGACTAGTTATGGTCTCAAATGCTGCGAAATGTGTGTGAAAATTGAAATTCCAATTTCTTCCTAAGCTTCCGTTTGAGCAAAAATATGGGTTTTTACTAAAATGTCAAAACAAGTTTAAATTTCACATTTTCAATTGATTTATTTTGAATTTCAAATAATTTTTTTTAATTTCAGTTGACCGTTTTTTGTATTTCAAATTTAATTTTTTAATATCAGATGATTTTATTTGAACTGATACTTCTTTTTAGAATTGCACTTCTGAAAAATCGGAATTTTAAATTGAATCTGCGACTAACCCTCTATTACTGGTGGCTCCGTTAACGCTAACGAGCCATTACAGCTGCCAAACTCCAAACAAACTGACAGCAATAACTGTCGATTACAGCTAACAATGTCCCTAAGTTCCCATTTTTCAATAGAACAATTTTAATTTAAACTAATTTTCTCCATTTCAAACTTAATTTTTTAATTTTTATTTTTTCATTACTAAGTTATTATTTCATCTAGTATATAATCTCCTGCATAGATTTATTTTTCCTTAATTAAATAACCTCCCCTCCTCACTCTGGTTCATCAATACCGTTCCAAAGAAATCTTCTTAAAAACTAGGATCTTAATGAATAGTTCTCGTTCTTCTCTTCTTGAATGTCTTGAACTGTTACTCCATAACGTTATCTAAATAGACAGAAGGACATTCATTCCAAAGGATACGGTTTGGCAAAACCAATACACCTAAACAACCAAAATCAACGAACAACCCCCGAGTAAATGCGCACATACAGATCTATTGAGAATAAAGCACATGGCTTTCTTTTCCCAAGGAAAAAATACGACTAAAGACAGTGTATCCTAGAAAGAAAATCCTAACGGCGCAATGTTCATCTTCTGTCTGTCAGTTTCTCTGTTCGTCAGGATAAGAGAGACCAATTTTCCTCAATGCTAAAGAAATCGTAAATTGTTTGCGTAGTTCCCCCTAAAGCGAATATGATTTCCCGAACAAATGTCCTTTGCCGCCTGTGCATAGGAATGGGATGTACGGACATGTGCTGCTGCTCTTGTACACTCGCATATGGCTGAGGGACTTTTGTGTGCGCGCGCAACCTTGTTGTAGTGTCTATAGTTCTCGTGTATCCTGACAATCATTGTGATCGCAGCATATGATCAGAAATATCCAGTGGTATGTTCGAAATGCACATGCCCGGGGTTGGTCAGTCATTGTGTGGGCATTTGATTTGGTGGTTGTTGCTATTTCTACTGCTGTTGTTGTTTCCTATATTCATTTTACCTGTCCAAGGTTGTGGCTGCATTTTACCTGTATCCTTTCTGAACGTCCAAACTATTGTGAAAAATACCAAAGATTTCCAAATGCTTATTGGGGGTTTCTATGCCACCTCAACACTGCCACTACTACAGCCTGGTTTTCTGCCACATGAGCTGAAACAACCCTCAGGAGGTGCTTATTTTTGGCTGAAGGTGTTCACAATGGGACGCTGCCCTGTAGTTTTTGGTATTTTGATTTTTTGTAAAATCATTGCTATAAATTAAGCATTTTTATTACCTCTGCTCTGTGATCTTGGACTGCGTTGTGTATATGTATGTACGAGTATATGTATTCCTTCCACAGATTATTGCTCTTTGCCCTTTTGCAAGTCGATCAAGGATTATCTTCACGTTTTAGAGGAAAATTATAACAGGTACCTTTCTATTGACTTATGTCCATTGTACATTTAAAGGATAGTTTCAAGAACAACAAGTGTAATTTTCAAAACTTTTTCAAAGGTGCGTTCAATTTCTTTCCTTTCAACTTTTTACCCCTCATCACAATCTTACTGTCAATTGAGAAATTAAATATAATTGTTATGTTTTATAATAAGATATGTATAATTTATTGGTTTTAGTAATGAATTTGTTGGTATTTTGATTAGTTTCTAAAAAAGTAACATTATTAAGATCAATAAAATTAAACTCTCAAAGAATTTTAAGGTTTATTTTTTGTTTAATACGATTTTATGAGACTAAACACGTAAGAAGAAGAAGAAGAAGTGAGTTCGCCATAGATTTCATCCAGTTCATGGATTTTCCAATACTATAACTGAAAAAATCTTTGGAGTGGAAAAGATTCGAATTATTTGAAAATATACGAAATCAGCAAAGTTTCATTCAAATTGTTTAGAAAATGTATCATCTATGGCTTAAGCAAATATATTTTGGAGCGACCCTATATGGAGCTATAACAAAACGTTGACCGATATAAAAAATTTTTTATTGTGCATAATTCTAAAATAAATTAAACTCAAATTGAAAAATTTCAGACAAATCGACAGGAAAATGTGGTCTTTATGCCATAAATACTGTAAAAGAACTTAGTCTGGATATATGTAGCTCACAGACTACCAGATACCTGCAGTGTCTATCAACCCGAAATAATGCCAATGTGGGAAGTCGCCAAGTGGCTGAGTCGCAACATAGTAACCAACACTGGCGTTGTCATTTACTCTGACAGCCAGGCTGCCATCAATTCTCTGGAGGCAAAATCCCTAAATTCACAAACAGCTCTCGACTGCTGCAGATCTCTTAACGAGATGGCTGAGCAGCTCAAATATACACTTCATATGGGTGCCTGGGCATTGGGATATCCCGGGGAACTGCAAAGCCGATGAACTTGCTAGGAATGGGACGACATTACAAACCATCGAAAAATTTTTATTTTTTGATTTAAAAAAATTTTACTTAGCATAATTTTCAAATGTGAACGGAATGGAGCTCTAGCTCCTGAATGGTACGCCGGATCGGAAATCGGTCAATGTCAAAAATAGCTCTTAACGAGAGCTAAAATATTGCACATGGGTGTCAAAGTCGTAGATCGACTGGAAAGTGTTTTTTTTTTATTAAAAACACATGACTTGAGAACGATTATTTTGATAATAAATCTGAATAATTTGTAAACGTTGTTCTTGCGTATATCTCTCCATGATGAAATTTGAAACATTACTGAATACAATGAAAAACAAATGACATATTACAAATGGCCGAAACGTTACTTCAAAATCATATCATCCCTATTGGAAAACCCGTTACTACAAAAGCGTTTTTTCAGCGTGTAGGGTAGCTAGACAAATTTGACCAAGACATGACCTAAGAAGGTCAATTTATCTCCTCGCACTAGAGAGGAAAAGTTTGTCTACATTAGTATAAGTTCCAGAAGTTTGGATACTGACTTCAATGACTTCTGCAGAAGCTGTGGAGATGAGGAGGAAGTACGGAGCATTGAGCATTTGCTAGGCGACTGTCCCGCTTTGAGTAAACGGCTGGACATGCTGGGGTCGGCCTTTCAAGGCAGTCTAACAGATCTAAAGTGGCATTTTGACCCTTTTTTAAAGCCATTCAACTTTTGCTGCCCCCTTTTCAGAAATCCCCTTCTTTGCCCATTTTTGGAATTTTTCCTACTTTCCTCAATCGGAAAAGTTTGCATGCTTTTTATAATATTCTTATTTTTTATTATGCCTATCGCTATAATAAACTATGGGTCTATCTCTTTATTAGACGTTACAAACAAAGTCATAATACCCTGTACCACAGTGTGGTGTCCGAACTTTCTCCTTTCTCCTCCTAACTTTGACCTCCACTTCTGCCCTCAATTTTCATCCAGTATATTAATTTTGAAGGTCATCACTCCGACATACTAGGGCAACATTTTCTGAGAATTTGAGAAAGATATAGTTTTTGGTCTGGGACGCTTAAGAAAGAACTACTTAACGAAATGCGTTTATTTTTTTATTTTTTATTTCATTTCTTTAATTGAAATTGAATTGTTTTTTCTGTTTTATTATGTATTTTAACTCTTATTTTAATTTACTGAGTTTTTTTCCTTTGTTTTTTTGTTACTTTTTTATTCAATTTAACTGTTTTGTTTAAATAAAATGAATTTACGACAAGTTTGCGACTTTTTTTTTGAAAAATACCCTTTTTGTGCCACTTTTTAAAAATAAATTCCCTTTTTGTGCCACTTTTTGAAATTTCTCAACGGTAACCCTGACACTAGGGACCTGCCACCCTAACCCTCTATATGATGGCTATAGCAAAACTTGGGTCTATATGGTTCCATTTCGTTGTAGGGAATTCTTGTCAATAAAAATTAGAATTGCAAACTTTCAGCTAAACTGTTGGAAGAAGTATACGAATTAGATATGGGGGATTTCATGCCAAGTGAGTAACGTTTTAAAAGCATTGTCTTCTAATCGCGATGAAACTTGAACCAAGTTTAGTGTTCATATATACACAGAAAGAAAAATGCCATACTAAATTCAAGTAAAAAATTCTTAGTTTAAGCTGATCGGATGTTTATTTCATAATATAGAAGAAGGTAATAATGAAAACCAGTAAGGAAAGGCAGAAAGTCGGGCGGGGCCGACTATATAATACCCTACACCTCCCTAACAATGCGATTAGGGTCATTGCGATAATAATTGGTAAATAGGTAGGAACATATTATCTATTTCTAAACCGATAATAGCTAAATTTAGCAATATTCGTTCCTAAATTGGGAAACATCTTTCTTGAAAATTTAAATGATCGGAAGTAAGGTACAACTTATATAGCGCTTTGACACCAAATCAGGAGGAACATATATATGGAGGTTATATTTAAATCTGAACCGATTTCCCTGAATACTCATTCATGTAAACAGACCTCTTTCTGTCGAATTTCGTTCTGATCAGATATAAAATACGGACACTGATCGGATATAAAATAACATTTTTACAGGGCTTACATGTCAAATCCGGGTAACTTATATATGGGGGCTATATCTAAATCTGAACCGGTTTCTTCCAAATTTAAAAGTGTTCAATCATATAATATGAAAACTTTTTCTGCCGAATTTCATACTAATCGGATATAAAATAAATTTTTTACAGCGCTTACATGTCAAATCGAGGCTAACATATATATGGGGGCTATATCTAAATCTGAACTGATTTTCTCCGAATTTGGCAGTATTCCTTCATGTAATAAGAGACCTCTTTCTGCCGAATTTCGCACTGATCGGATATAAAATACAGTTTCTTCAGCGCTTACATGTCAAATCGGAAGTTACATATATATGGGGGCTATATCTAAATCTGAACCGATTTTCTCCGAATTTAGCAGTATTCCCTCATGTAATAAGGGAATACTGCCGAATTTCATACTGATCGGATATAAAATAAAGTTATTACAGCGCTTACATGTCAAATCGGGGGTAACATATATATGGGGGCTATATCTAAATCTGAACCGATTTTAACCAAATTCAATAGGGATCGTCCTTGGGCCAAAAAAATGATATGTGTAAAGTTTCGTCGCGATCGGACTATAATTGCGACCTGTACTTTGATTACAAGAATACATGCACAGACAGACAGACGGACAGACAGACAGACAGACGGACAGACGGACATAGCTAAATCAACTCAGAAAGTGATTCTATGTCGATCGGTATAATAAACGATGGGTCTATTTCTTCTCCTTTTGGGTGTTACAAACAAATGCACAAAGTTATAATACCCTGTACCACAGTGTGGTGTAGGGTATAAACAACATCAGCCAAATGGCCACCACGACCACGCTTACAGGACCATATCCTTTTCATGAAATTTTCCATAACCAAATCGCAAAGTGGCTCCCCTATGTCCTCGATAGCCTCACGAATTCTATCTTTGAGGTCTTGAATCGACGCTGGGCTGTTGGCGTAGACCTTATCTCTCACGTGTCCCCAACGGGATGAAACTTGAACCAAGTTTAGTGTACATACATATAGTTATGACACAAAATTTCGACGAGATCGGAGACGGTTAAGAACTGTCCGTGTTTGAGGGTGTCCTATTTTTCCATCCATATACATAACTAATTACAATATGCAACAAAAAATGTTTGTGTTCGAGGCCTAAAAGCTTTTTTGTGTAGATTGAGGAATACTATTTTATGAAAACAAAACAAACATTTTAAAGGGTTTTCCAACAAGAGGTGTTATTTTGGTATTCAAAGAAAAATGCCATTTTTTGAGATACATGATCGGATGTTTATTTCATAATATAGAAGAAGGTATGCCGTTAATAATGAAACATCAGCCAAATGGCCACCACGACCACGCTTACAGGACCATATCCTTTTCATGAAATTGTCCATAACAAAATCGCAAAGTGGCTGCCCTATGTCCTCGATATCCTCACGAATTCTATCTTTGAGGTCTTGAATCGACGCTGGGCTGTTGGCGTAGAACTTATCTCTCACGTGGCCCCAAAGGAAGAAGTCGCAAGGTGTTAAATTACAAGATCTCGGTGGCCAATTGTGATCACCTCTTCGAGAGATAACACGGTCCGGAAACTTTTCCCGTAACATAGCAATGGTGTCGTTGCTTTTGTGACACGTAGCGCCGTCTTGTTGAAAGCAAACGTTGTCCAGATCAATACCATCCAACTCCGACCATAAAAAATCATTAATCATCTCTCTATAGCGCAATTCATTCACCCTAACTGTTGATCCAACCTCATTTTCGAAAAAGTAAGGTCCAATGACCCCGCCGGACCATAAACCGCACCAAACAGTCACACGTTGAGGATGAAGAGCCTTCTCAACAATAACTCTTGGATTTTCCGAGCCCCAGATGCGTCAATTTTGCTTGTTGACGTAGCCACCGAGGTGGAAATTGGCCTCATCAGTCAAGATGATTTTTCGATGGAATTCCGGATCATTTTCATGCATTTCAAGGATCCAATCAGCAAAGACACGACGTTGCTGATGATCGGCCGGCTTGAGTTCTTGTGTTAACTGAACTTTATAAGCCTTAAGACCCAAGTCTTTGTGCAAGATACGGTGTAATGACGTTTGTGGAATGCCCAATTCCAAAGAACGACGAGGAATGGACAAAGCTGGATTTTCTTCAACACTTTGGGCTACAGCGGCAATATTCTGAGTTGTTCTTGAGCGACGGGTTTTATTCTTCACATCACTAACTTGTCCCAACAGCTCGAATTTTTGTCACCAATTTCTGTATTGCGTCCGACAAGCTGCTTCACGACGACCCAAAAATGCTTTAGTTTTGCGAACTGTGACTGCAAGATTTTCACCAATTTGTATCGTTCCATTTTTAGTAATGGCGTAGTTTCTACATGTCAAATGTCAAAGAATAAAAGCTTCAAAAGTGACAACTACCGAAATACCGGGTGATTCAAAATAACACCTCATGTTTGAAAACCCTGTATTATGACAAATTTTTTTAAGAAATGTTTTCTAAAATTCCAATTTAGTATTTGGACCCAATTTTTTGAAGTATAAGCTCGATAAAGCTGGGAAGCATTTTAAATTAATGAATAATTAAACTAAGAGGAATAGAAATTCTGGAAACATCAATTCCAAGTAGATACGGAAGATTACTAACTGTGGTTAAAACAATTAGAAAAAAATATTATTTTTTTCAAAAAAATCGTTTTTTGCTTGGAAGTTAGCATCCTAATGAAAAAAACAATGCCTGTTTGGAAAAATCCTATGGATGATTGTATAAATTATGACCCATATCGTAAAAATAGTGAAATTAAAAAAATCATTCTTCATATTTTTTATTTTGGTAATTTTGTTTGGGAGGTCCAAGTATTTTGGCAATTTTGTTTGGGAGGTACCAACAGGGGCTTGGCAATGACACCCATTTTTTAATATACTATGGGTTCTATAAAAACATTATACTGTACAAAATTTCAAGGGTTTTCGTGCAGGAATCGAAGTTATAAGCCCTTAACTTTTTGTGCAAAATGGTGCATTTGTATGGGAGGTACCAAAAGAGGCGTGGCAACTTCGCTCTTTTTTTACGGTACTGTAGGTACTATAAAAGTATGACACTTCACATAATGTCAACAATTTGTAGGGCCTTTTTAAGACCAAGACATGAACGTTTTCTTTTCTGCTGTTATGAAGTATGTCTAACAGTGGGGATAACATAAAGCTTCCTTTAACAGGGGAAAATTAAATGACAAAAAAAGGCAACTAAACTCATAAATAAATAAAAGAAAAAATATCATAAAATTGTAGTAAGCAAAGACAAATAGAATATAAGAAGACATTCCTTCAGGCCGTAACGTCAAAATCGATCAGTTACGAACGAATAGGAATGAATTGTAACACGCGAAAAAACGGTATTCCGCGAACATTGATTGAACTTTTTTTGCACTTATCGATTAATATTAATTTTTAAATTGTGACAATTACAAAAAATTCGGGAAAAACGGTCTGAAAATCCGCGAAAAACCTCACTCGTTGGAATAAAATTCCTATTCGTTCGTAACTGACAATTACTCGCTACAGGAAGGAATGTTTTCTTAAATTATATTGTTTTTGGTAGTAAGCGCTTCATGTATAAATGATTTTCTTTTATTTATTTATACATTTATCCCAATTTCACAACCTCCGGTTAGAGCTAACTCACAGTTAAAAAATAAAAATTTCATTCAATTTGACTGATATAACTGAAGGTTAGCTCTAACCAAAGAAAATAAAGTTATAAAGAAGTTCCGTCCAGTAGCGAGTAGTCTATCAGTTACGAACGAATAGAAAATTGATTTCAGCGAGTGATTTTTTTGCGTATTTTAAGATCGATTTTCCAGATTTTTTTGCAATTATCACATTTACAAAATAAATATCGATCGTTAAGTACAAAAAAAAGTTCAAAAATGATACAGAAAACTATTTTTTCGAGTTTGAAAATCATTTCTATTCGTTCGTAACTCACGAAAATGTAAACAAAGTCGCGACGGCACATCTGTATAATAGAGTCTGTGGCTCTAACTGTAGGATAACCGAAGATTGTGGAATTGGCCGTTAATTGCCTTTTTTAATTTCATTTTCCTCTGCTAAATGAAGCATTATGTTTTCCCCACTCTTAGACATACTTCATAACAGCAGACGAGAGAACTTTCATGGCTTGGTCCTTAAAAGCCTTTGCCTAGAATCAGAGTTATAAGACGCTAACATCTTTTGCAAAATGGTCCATTTGTTTGGGAGGTACCAAGAGGGGTGGCAACTTCGCCTATTTTTCTCAAAGTGATAGTGATAGTTTTCTAAGAAACTAATATTATGTGTGAAGTTGTGGAAGTTTCCGATAAGTAGTAAAGAAGTAATTAAAAAACTAAAATTTCTCTAAATATTGACCCTTTGTGGGGAAGGTACTCGAAGGACTGGGTTAGATAAAAATATGAGATAGATAAAAATATTAGCCTGAGATAGATAAAAATATTAGCACATAATAATGTATTCTTAAAGCTGCTACCTAAATAGCCGACGTCGGCGTTCGACGTCTATCAAAGTGTTGTTGTGTGCACAGAAAACAATAGGATTGAATTTGAGTTTGACAGACTCCGGACGCTTTCATTGGTATTTAAGAGATACCCTAACATTTGTATCCGTCATAATTCCCTTCAATTTAAAGTCGATCCCTGCTTTATCAATCTTATACTTCAAAAAATATCATATACATAGTTATCTAAATTGTTTGAAAAGTGAGCAAGTTTGTCTTCTTGCCGAAGAAAAGAGACTCGTTTATAATTTTTTGGAGAGTGGGCCTTAATGCGGTCTTTACCTTGATTAAAATAATGTCTATAGAATGGCGCACATATCTCTCACTTACTTCAAGATTGTCCTAACTCAAAATTGAAAATTGTATAGATGTGTAACTTTAAGTCCGTATAAAAAGATAAATAAGATGAAATTGAAAGTTTAAAAAAGGTGGAATAATCCGAAATATGATTGTTTACTTATAAACAAAATTTCGTTGAGATTAATTTATGGATATTTGCAAAATTCGCATTTCTGTAAGACAATCACAAAAATATTAAATTTTGAGTTAAGACACTATTGAAGTAAGTGAGCGATATGAGCGGTCGTTATAAAAAACAACAACAACATATGCATTCTACTCTGCTACTTGATAATAGTTTATCCCGGAACATTCTATTGTCTACCATTCACGTGGCAACACTAATTTTGCAGCCAACAAAATTTTCTCACGTTACAAAAACACCAAAGTGTGCAACAACAACAAAACACAACACAGCAGTGTTGTCAAATCGTGAACAGCTATAATGGTCGATCTGAAAACAATAAACGCAAAATCGCCAGAAGTGGCTGAGCCGACATAAAGAAACAACAGCAGAAATGCAGAAATAATAAGATACGAATTAATTTTATAGATTTTTAAACAGAACGTATTTTGAATACAAAATTTATTTATTGTGTTAATTTCTTTGCCTTTTTTGAAATTTTCCCATAAAATATCAAATTTCGGCATTAACTTAGATCTGTGATAAGCAATTGTAGTTTAGTCCAATACACGGTAATAAATAATAAATACGATTTTGATTTAATTTTTATACTTCGTCGTTTTGGATTTCAGATGACGATAAATAAAGCGACACAAGTAGCGCGAACAAAAATTAACTTTTGTGTAGAAGAAGAAGTAAGAGAATTTAACAAACAATTTTTTAAAATTTTCTCAAAAAATGTAATTTTTTCTCAAGACCTTGTAAGATTTCTTTGAAACGGCTGTTGGGATGGAAAAATTATATTAAAAAATGTAAGGCTACATAATTTGGTATTTATCAAATTCTTAAGGGTTTTCTAATAGGGACATAACAATTTCGTATCTTTATGTCAACGTACCCTCAAACATTTTTAATGATCTTTCAGTGTTAAAACGTTTGTCGAAGTCAACATTCATGCAACATCATGGTAAAGTTCACTTACGTGCAACGTTTGGAAATCATTAAAAATTAAATTCTTAGTCGGTGTCTCAACTGTAAGAGCGCTTATTCCAATTTTCGGCCGTAATAATCGTCCCACCCGACAGGCTGAGCGTGCTATTGTGGATAATATTGAATCCATTTTCACTTTTGGATGTTCCGCCGCCAAAGAGACGCCGTGCCGCTCGAAAATATCGCAGCCGTTCAAAATGAGCCAAATCAGTCGATTCCACGTCGTTCTCAGGAATTGGGCATCTCCCAAACCACACTGTGGCGTATTTGGCGAAAAGATCTTGACCTTTATCCTTATAACATCAGATTGACTCAAGAACTAAAGCCACTTGATCATTTGAAACCCCGAAACTTCTCCGATTGGGCTCTGGCAAAGTTAAGGGAAAACCCGATATTTTTTAGATGTGTATCTTTATTTTGATATTTAAACAAGCCCACTCCACTAATAGACCACAAAGATCTTAAAGAAAATGACATAAGCTTTCTTTTGAGCAAAAAAATTAAAAAATAACAAGTAAAAGCGTTAAGTTCCGACATGCCGAATCTTATATACCCTGCACCATGGATAGCATGTGACCTCACAAAATAATTCAAACCTAAAGAAAATAACACTGAAAAACAAGTAAGAAAGTTTCAGTCGGGTAAACCGACTAAGGTATACCCTCAATTTGTGAGGGTATTTGTTTAACCCCTTCTGGGATACTTTAAATTCATTGCACTGTGTCGAATTATAACCGTTTATGTTCACTGGTATAAACGTTGTGAGATATTAAATTGTGGTATCATTTGGCCATATTTTGTGGGAGGAACAAAAAGGGAGTGGCGATAACGCCCAATTTTCACAGGGCTATAGGCACTATAAAAACATTACACTGTACAAAATTTGAAGTATTTTTATACACTGCTGTTAACTTTAGGTGCAAAGTGGTACCTTTGTGTGGGAGGTACCAAAAGGGGCGTGGCAACAACGCCCATTTTTCCCTGGACTGTAGGCAATATAAAAGCATAGCACTGTACAAAATTACAAGTATTTTTATACACTGTTATTAGTGTTATAAGCTGTTAACTTTTGGTGCAAAACGGTGCATTTGTGTGGGAGGTACCAAAAGGGACGTGGCAACTTCGCCCATTTTTTTCGTGTTGAGAGCGACTAAAAAACTAATACTTTGTGTGGAATTTCAGAAGATTCGAATAAGTAGTATAGCAGTTATTAAAGAATCAATATTTCCAACATTTTAACCCTTTGTGGGGGAGGTACAAGAAGGAGTTGACCAATATGGCCCATCTTCGAACTTCGCCGGAGATAGAAAAAATATTACACATACCAAATTTGAAGTCAATCGGTTACTCCTTTCGAGAGTTATCGTGCGCACCAGCCAGCAGACAGACAGGCGGACGGACATTGCTCATTCGACTTAAAACGACCCAAAACTAATTTCCTCCGAACATACTTGGGGTCTTAGGTCACTCCTTCTATGTGTTACACTTTTTTCCGTAGCAAATGATATATACCCTCTTCACACTAAAGTGAGGGTATAAATATATATGAGAACAGTAGGAATCACAACAAGTTACATGCTATATATGGGAGCTATATCTAAATATGGACAAGATATCGCCCATTTTCAATCCCAAGTTACCTGCAGCTATAAGAAGTATCTATACCAAATTTCAACCACCTAGCTCAAGTATTATAGATTGTAGCTTGATTACAACAGACGGACATGGCTAAATCGTCTTAGAATTTTACGACGATTAAGAATATACATATATACTTTATGGGTCTAACATCAATATTTAGAGGTGTTACAAACGGAGTGACCAAATAAATATACCCCCCATTCTATGGTGAAGGGTATAAAAATGTCAAAACTAGTTAAATTAAAACTCTTGAACTCACCCCAAATTCCTAACTCGCGTGGCGCGAAAAGTTCACAACAGCCACCCTTGTCCCTTTGCACAGCACTTTTTATGCACTAAATATAATTAACACTATGCAAGAAAAAGTTTTGTGTAGTTTGAGCGATATAATTCCATAAAGTTTTATAAATTATAAAAACTTTTGATTTTTTAAAAAAAAAAACGTTTTTTACTAGCACGAAGAAGACCATAAAAATAGAAAAAAAATGCAAAAAATATTTTATTCCATTTTTCAATAGCAGCACCCTACGAAGAAAACAATTCCTACTTGAAAAAATCTATGGATAAATGTAGAAATTATAAGCAAGAGAATTTCAATAAATTCATGTTTTTATAACCTCACTATTGTGAACGAGGGCATATATCTTTTGGTGCGGGCCATAATACATCGAAGGAGTGACATAATATCTCAAGTATATTTGGCGGAAATCCGCAGTGGGTGCGCACGAAAACACTCGATAGGAGTAACCGACGGACTTCAAATTTGGACATGTTAATATTTGTTTCTATATCATGCTAAGATCGAACATGGATCAGGTTGGCCCATTCCATCATTATTTCAAAATCAACTTTTGTATTTGTTCTTTGCTTTTTGTCATGCAAAATTAAACTATTTTTTTGTTAGTTCCTCAGCCTTTATTTTTATTATATTAAATTAAAAAAAGAAATAACCAAAAAATTAATAAAATAAAATATATCCGTAAATTTCACATGAAATATACATATCAATATTTAGTTTGGTTATATATTTAAATGGTTTGTATTGGTCGGAAAACTAAACCTAATAGCTTTCTATTTAGCACCGATTTATCAATTTTTATTGATATCGCACACTACTTGAAGTGAGGGAGCGATATTTATTTGTATTTTCATTATATTGAACCAAAATATTTATTCAGGTTTGCTAAAAATCGCATTTTTGTAAATATGTTATCACTGTTAATAATAAACAATTCACTGTTAGCCATTTAACAGTGCTCTGTTAGCCTTTTAACAGTAAATCTGTAAATATATGGTGGTTTGTGTCTTGGTAAATATTTATATTTCAAATCGACATTTATCTTCACGGACATCTTGAATTAATTTTCAGTAATTTTTTTATCTCTACGATATTTTGAAGTGTGTGATAAAATATTTAATTTTTCTGCAGGTTCTCAATTAACATTAGTTTTGCCGAAAAAAATAAGTCGCCAGATTTAGGCTGAAAATCGCTGAAATGACAACACTGCAACACACATAGTTTACCCCCACCCACCAATTGCGAAGGTGGAAGGTGATGGCATGCACAAACAAGAAAATTATGCCGCACACCATTCAATGAGTCTCGTCCATGGAGTTTGGAAATCCCAATTAGACAAAGAAGTTTTTGCAACTTTTTAAAGCATGGAATCCCCCCTGCGGAAATATCTTCCCATATAACAAATGAATTTAAACTTACCTATTTTTGATCCCGATGCTCCCATGTTTTCTTTCTGTTCTTTGAGAGCTGAAAAAAACACTACTTTAACACTTTCACTAAAAACTTATTATCTAATTTGACACTTCTTAAGCATAGCCAATTGTGTTTGTTTTGAACACTTCTAGCAGTAGTTCTATTTGTTAGAAGTTTATTTATTAGTTAATTTTCATTTTCTCTTCACATGCACGAAACAACGATAACCGCGATTAAGGCCGATTTGCGATTATGCGATTATAAACAAAAGTCGATAACAGTATTTCGATTTACGATTACAAGGCTCGCACACTGGGTGTGAATTTGTTGTACGTACACGTATATTCACGTTTCAATGTTTGGAATAATTGTGTCGATTGTGAGGAGTAGCTTTCTTGGTTCCTAAAGCTAACGAATTAATAAGACAATGAAATTGAGAAGAGTCTGTCAGTTTTTGGTGGGGCCTTTTAGGAATCCTTGCAAATAAAATTTTTTCGTTTCTCCAAAAAGAACATTTATTTATTTACATTCATTCAATAATAGGAAATTGATTTTCATCATTAGCGCCCTGCGTTCTCCATTATCAAATAATCTGTCTTTGCGTTATATAAATTAACTTTTTGCACGCTTTAATTGTAATTTTATATTTGTTGATTTAAAAACAACATTTTGTGTTTGTTTTCAAGAATATTAGCAAACACATATATACATATAAAAGCGCTACTTAAAATCAGCTTTCGTAAAATGCCTTCCGTTTTTCAACACGAAATAATACTGCGACATTTTTTCGTGCCGAAACATATAACCCACCTAAAAGTGGTATTTAGTCCCTAAGTCCTGATTCATATGAGACAATTTTTTCCAAGCATGTGTTTGTAGGTTTGTAGGAGGGAGAGGCAGAGAGCTCTTTCCGCCTGTCTCTCACTCCAGCAAACTTTTACCCTTGCTTGGAAAAAATTGTCTCGTGTGAATATGCAAAATTTTTTTTTGCTTCTAAAAATCCATTCACAATCATAAGCTAATTTAATTACAGGCAATTCACAATAATCATCGAACATAAAATACAACCCTACACCACAACACACGTTGACAAGAGACCGACCGAAAATCCAAACGTCAAACAAGACAAGAGAAGTCGGGAAAAAATATTTTGACGTACTTTTTTCTTTTAAATAACACAAAAAATAAATAATTAAAAAAATATAGTAGATAATACATAAAATATAGAAAATACCTATAAAGAGGGAAGAAACGAAGCAAAGAAATCCTCGGGAGCAGAGTTGGAAATATAAAAATCTTGGGTAAAAAATGGCGGATCCTCTGAGTCTCTTGCGGCAGTATAACATAAACAAACGCGACATCATTGAGCGTGATGGCCAAATAATATTTGGTGAATTCTCCTGGCCCAAAAATGTGAAAACGAATTATCTCAAATATGGGTGAGTAGACGACAAATGTTGCCAGAATTCCAACGAATTCCTCCTAACATTTGCTTACCTTTAGGTCTGGCAAAAAAGGAGCACCGCGAGAGTACTATACACTGGAGTGTTTGTTGTATCTGTTGAAAAATGTTTTGCTGCAACATTCAGTGTATGTGCGTCAGTGCGCCGCCGAGGATATACCCGCGGTAAATCGTCCCGATCGTAAGGAACTCTTGGCCTACCTCAATGGCGAATCCACCACCTGCCCCAGCATCGATAAAAGTGCTCCACTTGAGATACCCACACAGGTGAAACGTCCCGCAGATGGCGATGCTGCCGGTGGCGAGGGTCTGGCCAAGAAGGCTCGCTTTGAGGATACACAAGTGCAAAAGGTACGTGAACAGCTGGCAGCACGTTGGGATGTCAACAAGAAGGAGGCCACCGTCAATATGGACAACATCAAATCGTTGTCCGAAACAATGTCAGTGGAGAAAATTGCTGCCATCAAGGCCAAACGATTGGCCAATAAACGTACTACCATCAAACGCTCGGACAATGAAGACGCCATGGCCACCGATTTGAGAGCTATCTTAGATTTTGATGTAGACTCAACCAAGGACATTATAAGTCGTGAGAGGCAATGGCGCACAAGGACAACCATACTGCAGAGCACTGGTAAAATATTTGCGAAAAATATCTTCGCAATATTGCAGGGCATAAAGGCCCGAGAGGAGGGACGCAATAGGCCAATACAACAGAATCCCATAAAGATGCCAGAACCCGCTAGAATCAATAAACCACAACCGCAATTGACGCAATACAATCGTTACGATCAGGAAAGGTTTAATAGGCAAAAAGAAGGTACAGTAAATGTTGTATAAAATCTTTGGAATATTCGAAACTAAGAAGGCATTTTCTTATACAGAAACCGAGGGCTTTAAAATCGATACTATGGGTACCTATCATGGTATGTCTTTGAAATCTGTCACAGAAGGATCTCAAGCTCAGCGTAAAGCTCAAATGACTCCACAACCGGGTAAGTCTTAAAGTTTAATATATTTTCTAGCGGTTACCAACTAAAACAAATTCATTATCTGAAATAGGTCGCCCCAAAGAGCTTTTGCCCGCAACTCAGGCACGCCAAGTGGCGCCTACACCACAGAAACGTACTTCACGCACGCCTATTATTATCATACCCTCGGCTAATACTAGTCTGATTACTATGTATAATGTGCGTGATATCTTGCAGGATTTAAAATACGTTAGTACCGATGAAAAGAAACGAGCTGGCTGTTCTAGAGATAACGAAGTACTCTTGCAGGTTTGTTTTTGAATACAAAAACATATTTTTAGTGTACATTTCTTAACTTATTTATATGTGGTTTATAGCGCAAGAAACAAAACATGACAGTACCATATCGTGTCATCGATAATCCACAAAAACTAACTGCACAAGATTGGCAACGTGTTGTGGCTGTGTTTGTTATGGGACCTGCTTGGCAGTTCAAAGGTTGGCCTTGGGATGGAAATCCCACAGAGATTTTTGCTAAAAGTACGTACACATAAAAAATATACATTCTATATTGCTCATTTCTAAATCATTAATCATTTTCTTGAAATCTTTTATTTTAGTTTCTGCTTTTCACTTACGTTTTTCCGAATTGAAACTGGATGCTAATGTTGGTAAATGGTCTGTGACTCTATTGAATCTTTCACAAAACAAACGACATTTAGATCGTGCAGTATTAATGACATTTTGGGAAACACTGGACAAGTAAGTGACTCATATTTATTTTTATTATTACCACATCGTTTTTTATTGCGTCTTACAAAAAGAAGAGAAAATAAAAAGTTATTTTTAACTACACCATTTTCAACGGTAATTGAGAAAATTTTTAAGTTTATATTTGAATTTTTTTAATTTCAAATGAAACGTAGAAATCTTATATTAAATGCAATTTTGTCAACTCAGAATGAATTCTAGCCAGTTATAAATGTAATGCAGACAATTTCAAATGAAATGTAGAAAATTTAAATTGAAAATCTCAATTTCAGTAGAAATTTGTGAATTTCATATGGAAATTCTAAATTCCTAGTGAAATTATCTCAATTACTGTTGAAAATAGTAGTGTTTGCCTTAGACGAAATTAGATGATTTTATTTTAATAATTGATCATTTTTTCTATTTACAGATATATGGCAAAGTATAAACCTGACCTAAGATATTGAATTGTGGCTTGTTTGTTCTTTGACGTTATTGTTATTAAGCGAATATCTATTTGAAGAAAGGATACACATGAAAGACACGTGACACGTCTTCTCTGGTAGTCACATTGGTTCTTGTAACACATTTTTCTAGATTAGTTGTTTCTTAAACTAAATGAAAAGAGAAACCTAGATTAGTTTTGAAAATTAAATATATACAATTCTCCCTCCCAAACTCCTCCTCACCGACAATTAAATAATATAAATTGTGTTTAAATAATACCCACGGTTAAGCACAATTATCCTCCTTTTGTATAAAAGAACAAAGAAATAATAAGAATAAACGTTTTTGTAAAAGAGTTTTACTGAAGCATACCAGTTTCTGTGACGACTTATTTATCTTTTATTGAAAAACGTACATACATACATATATTAACAAATTTCTATATTTATAAGTGAAAAAAAGGAAGGAATTAACTTAATGGTACATTTTAAAAGGGTTCTTTTGTTTGGAATAATTTTGTTAGCTGCTTGGAATTGTTAAACTGCCCCTATCTGTAGTATGGGTAAAAATAGTTTAAACGCATTTTCGATTTGTTGGCGAGCCTGCACCATTTCAGCGAAAAGCGTGCTAATATGTGATTTTGCTTCTTCCTGCTGCTCATGTTTGCTTAGATGGCCGGCAAAACGATTTGCCAAAACTTGGAGATGCATATTGAATTGTTTGCAAAGCTGAACAATGCCGTCAACTTCATTGGCGGTGCTGTGATGTTCCTTAATCAACAATAATTCGGCAATTTTGTGTAATTTTAAGATTTCCAAAGCACATGTTTGGGCCAGCGTAGTAACTCCCTTGGCAAAAATGGGTTGCACTTCGGGATCATTGGCTTCTTCGCTCTCAAGCCAGCTCAAGGAAGACGACCACAAGCTAAGAATGTGAAAAAGTATTTTTTTAATTGTTAGGGTTTATAAACAATTTTTGACTTACTTGACAATCTCTTCAAAGTTTATTTGTAACTCCATATCATCTATGGCTTGTTTAAGGTTATCGTTCAAATCATTAGCCAGATAATCCTCAGATTCCGGTTCTCCTTCTATATCTTCCATGTCCATTAGTTCTTTAACTTCATTTAAAGTTTCCAGAAATTCTTCCAAAGCTTTGCCAGTTACAGACTCTTTTAGGGTTTGTATTTTCAACTGTGATTCTTTGGAGAGTATTTCTAAAGCTTCCAAATGCACCAATCCACAGTTATTTTCAAACAACACTTCAAATCTTAATTGGGCTTTTATCTTTTCAATATTTAACTCTTTCATGGACTGTTCCAACTGCTCGGTTTCTTTCTTGGCTTCTTTGAGAATCTGGAAAAAATACATAGCATGGATTTAACAAGACGATGAGATTCTGTATTCACAATATATTTTTTTATTTTATTTTGAACATTTATTTTAGCAGTAGCTCAGTTTTTTAAGCTTTCTATTAGATTTCAAGCATCTTGAAGTTGTCTATACTTGAGGTGGCTGGCTTACAAAAATTAAAAAAATCAAAATCAATCAAATCAGTTTGTTCCAAATGTAACAAAATTGAAATTTGGAGATCGGACCCTGAAACAGCAATCATGACAATATTAGTCATGATTATACTTAATATAAATGAAAACTTCCTAGGATCCTGAATTTGGCTGGACGTTACATGATCAATGTAACTGTAAAGTTCATGCTCCCGTCCGTGCTAGACATTAGTGGTTTTTGCAAAATTGGGCTTTCTGGGCGGTCGACTTGACTTTCTCTTATGGACGGTGCTACGGGGACTAATCATTTTATATACATATATAGGGGAGATTTCATGTCAAGTGAGTGAATTCCTTAAACCGATGTCTTCTGATCGGGATGAAATTTGCACCAAGTTTAGTCCTATTGGATATTAATTATGTCGCAAAATTTCAAAGAGATCGGTTAAGGACTGTCCGAGTTGGAGGGTGTTGAATTTCGACATTTTGGTCGAACGGTCCTTTATTCCCTTCCATAAAAATAATCACCTATTGTATTTAGAAAATTGAACTATCATTTACACCCTTTGATTTGAATGCTTTAAGTATAATCATAACAGAAATTGGGCCTAGGGCTATACGGCTCAGATTTTAGATGCTCTCGTCATTTGCAACAATTTAAGTACATTAATGCCTTTTCAGTTGCCGGGCAATTGTTAGATCTTTTTAGTGCTCTCTTGGTGCAGGCTCGTGTTTTCAGGGTCATTTTAGCGAGGTTAAAAAATCTCTTATGGTCTTACCTCTGTTAGGTTAGGCTTCTCCTTCTCCAACCCTAGTTTCTTGATTTTATTCTTGATCAGAGGGTCATTTTCCTGTAAAATAGTCATAGTTTTCTTGCCTATGCCTTCCAAGGTGTCAAGGCCGCTATTCAGAACTTTACTGCCCAGTGATGTTACATTATTGACCAAACTTAAACCGAAAACTGGCGCTGACTTAGTTGGAGTTAATGATCTTTCTGCGTCTTCCCCACAATCCTCCTGTTGATCCAACAAATTGTCGTCCTTTGGTTTGTAGTCTTCTTGCTTTTGCAGTTGAGCTTTAAGTCGCGCCTCTTCCGAAGCATTAATACGTGCCATTTCCTCAGGATCGGGAACACCTATGACTTTATCCAAACCGTGCGTAACGGTTGAAGTCAACTCGGTCGCCGTATTCAAAACGCTAGACATAACACCCCCAAACAAACTTCCCCATCCGCCGCCACCACCCTTAGCTGGTTGAGATTGGTTGGCAGAGGAATTATTATTATCCAATTTCGGTACTTGCGTTTTTTCCGGAGTTCTTTGAATATTATTATTTTCAACGGTATTGATTTTCTGCGGGGTGGTGTTGGTGGGAGTGGGTTCTTCGACGTTCGTCGGATTGTCTTCAGCATCGCCCCAATCATCCCAGCTGTCGTCATCCAAATCCCAATCATTCTGATTGCTATCCCCATCACTTGGTTTGGTATTTTCGACTTTTGTAGACATATTTTATATTTTTCGAAAATATTTTTTATTTTATTTTTTATTTACGTGGTTTCGGACAAACAGAGACGAATAAATTGCAGCTGACGACGTTAATAAATAATCGACAATGTAACGGCGTTGGGCAACATCAGCGCTGACATAGTACATTGGCAAATCAGCTGCTGTACACGGAAAGAAAACAATTCACAAAATTTGATGCATGTTGTTCAAGTTTGTTCGTTGTCAACGTGTGTAAGAGAGAGATCCAAAGAGCTCTTTCCGCCTGCCTCTCTCCTACAAATTTTGTCACTTGCTTGGAAAAAATTATCTTGTGTCAATCTGGACAAATCTAACATGACACCAGCAACACTAAAATGAAAATGAATTCAAAATCGTTTGAAATCGTCCATTTTTTATTTTACGAAAAACATATGCATAAATTGTTATTGGTATTAAATCAACGGACATTTTTTGCGTTGTTTTCTTGCAAAAAAAGCAAAATTTAAAAATTTTGAGTTGTTACCCTTTTGTGGAACAGGTGCGATATGTTTTTTATTAAAATAATTAATTAATTTTTTTTATTTGGTTTCCTTTTCTACTATTCGCTTAAAGAAGTTTTTTTATTTTCCGATTCTGATTGCTCTTTTAATGAGGTTATTATAACTTTTTTTTTGGTCCAGATGTTTGTAACGCATTAAAATACTAGACACAGAGCTAGAGGCACCTTAAAGTATACGGATAGACTAAAAATCACCTGCTTATTCGATGTAGCGATGCCAATCCGTCCGTCCGCTGTACAAATAAACTTTTTAATCAAAGTACAGGTCGCAATTCTGGACAAAATCCTGAAAAATTTTGGAGGACGAACGACATAGAATTTTCAGACTTAGATATAGCTCCCATATATTTGACATCAAAGCGCGATAGAACTAGTGTTTTACATAGTACATTACTGGATTTGGCATAAAAGAACCAGGAAAGAACATTGCAAATTTTGAACGAAATTGGTTCTGAATAAGATATAGCCCCCATATATACGTTCCTTCCGATTGGGTATCAGTGTGCTATATATACTTTATTTAACATTGGATCATCATGAACTTTGGCAGAGAAGAGTTTCTTTCGGCTCAGATTTAAATATAGCCCTACATATATATGAAATTAGGTAGAGAACGTTAGGTAGAAAGTTGCGACTTCAAATGTAAGATTTAGAATCACAATATGTTTGCTTATTCTGCTCGAACAAAAGTGGTCGTATAGTCGGCTCAATCTTTATATAGTTTTTTCGCATTTGTATTATAATCTAACTTGTCCATTCTGTTCAATTCACATTTTTTTCAAGTTTTTATATTAAATTTGTTTGACATTCAACAAAAGAATTGGGATAATTAGGTCGTCAACAGTCAGCGGTATTACTTATTATTTGTATCGGTAATTGTTGCAAAACCAAAGAAATTGAATACACAAAACTTCTATAAAAAATATTTTGAGGAGCGTTAAATCTACCAAATTTACATTGATTCTTCCATTCTACCAGACTACAAAAATTTCTTCCAATTTTGGTGGAAAAACCCAAAAACGGCAGGAGGTAATTTTTTCTCAAAGTTAGCAGTAGAGGGAGGCAGAGAGCTATCTCCGCCAGCCTCTCACTCCTATAAACTTTGACACTTGCTTGGAAAAAGTTTTCTCGTACGAATCGGAACCAACATGCTAAATATTATACTTAAATTTATTAATTAAAGGATATTTTAGGAAAAAAGTTCAAGTTTCCTTTCGCGCTGCCGCAGGATGTTTTGAAAATTGTGTTTGGGTTTCTGTAGATTATAAACATGCTGAAAATAAAATCTCGCTTAACTCGCCCAACGCTATAGCGTCAAGAAGTCTAATCGGAAGGGACTTTGACATTGGGGCTGTTGTAGCAGGCCTTGACAAGATGGTTGTTTTGTCAATGTGAAAAAATATAAATTAGTTTTTAGTTTAGTTTTTGTTTAGACGTCTACGAGTTTTGTTGGTTATTCAAATAAACATAAACAATAACATCTCGTTATTTTTCTTTCTGTTATCGAAAACATTTTGGAACAGCTACTGATTCAACAGCAAGAAGCTGCAAGTCGTCAACAGCAACTTATCGAACTTCTTTCAAAGAAACTTGATGCAAACATCAGCACATCATCATAAGCCTTGCAATCACAACAGCACGAAGCATTGATGGATATTATATCCAGAAATATACAGGAATTCCACTACGATCCTGATGATAACTTGACATTTTCAACTTGGTATGACCGATTTGAGGAACATTTTGCAGAGGATGCCAAATCTCTGGACGACAGTTCAAAAGTCCGCTTGTTGCTGAGTTATTGAGCCAAAAGGACTAAACAAAGTATGCGGATTGCATTCTACCAAGGAAACCGAAAGATTTTAATTTTGAACAGACGGTGGAACAACTTTCAAACATATTTGACAGAAAAGAATCGCTATTTAGCATTCGTTTTAAATGTCTCAACACGGAGAAAAACGATTTGGAAGATTTTGCTAGCTATGCAGCCAGAGTAAATAAACAATGTGAATTTTTCGTCCATGGCCAAATGAACTGCGATGAACTCAAATGCTTAATTTTTATTATGTGCCTAAAAAGCACTAAAAAAGCAGAATTACGTTCGAAGTTAATATCACTTTTGGATAACACATCAGCGAACATTACCCTCGAATCTTTGCTATCTGAAGCCCAACGGTACAAATCACTCAAGGAAGACGTAAAATTGGTAGAACGACAGACACCTGCAAGAAATATATATTCAACGGATGCATCGGTTCAGAAGGTAAAGTATAATCAATCACCGCATACAGAAAACATTGAGAAACCATCTCCGCGAAGACCGTGCTGGCAATGTGGTTCCATGCATTTTGTGAAAAATTGTTCATATTATAGCCATAAATGCAATGTTTGCAACAGAATCGGACATAAAGACGAATATTGTGCCTGCGTTAATCAAAGCGATAGTCAAGTAAAGCAAGTGAGTAAATTTGAGGGAATATCGGTGATGAGTGCTGCTGATTACGTCAGTATTAGAGCTGGAGTTCAGTATCGTCACCAATGATTTGTGGACTGTATGGAAGGTGGTTAGGGGACAACGGAGGGAAGTTTGAGTGATTCCTCAGTGGACACGGGAGAAATATGGATAGTTTAATTTGCGGACATAATTTCTCGATGGAAGAGATATTATGGGCAAATTAGTTGAGGGAGGGAAATAAAGAAGTCAAGAGGAGGTTAGGTTTTCTGAGTAATTGAGTCTTTATTACAATAATCGGGTGCTCACCAGTAGAGATGTTTTGTAAAAGTGAACGAATTTCTGTTCATCTGTATAACACGAAACTTCATAATTTTAGTAGTATGTTTTAGGTAGTAACTTTTGGTAGTAGATTTTTGGTAGTAATTCAAATATAAGTTTTTTAGTAATTCACAATAATTAGTATGTTAGGAATTCAGTGGCTTTAAAACTAGTTAGTTATAGCTTAGAATAAGAATTGTAAGGAAATATTGTAAACTTATCAATAAGTCTAAACTTGCCAGTTTAGACATGCCGCCGAGTCCAATGATGTTCATGGGTGGTTTGCACATAAAACGGAGGCAAGAGCTCGAATGGCTTCCGAAAGTATTTGTTGGTTGGGATTTGAGTTATTCCTGGATTCTTCACTTGGCTTGTTGTACTTAGCCGATCTTTTGGGTTTGATTGCGTTGTTGTTGTTAGCTTTGCTGTTGTTTTGTGATAGTCGTTCATGGATCCGATCCTTCCTAATATGATTTTGATGCAACAGGGTATGATGTGGTCTGTTACATTTTCGACACATGTGTTTGGAACGACAATCGCGAAATCGGTGGCTTCGAGCAAGACAATTTACGCAATATATTTCTCTGAGTACAAGTGTATTGCGTTCTTTGGGAGTCATCCGTATGAATTTCGGACAGTCCTTAAGAGCGTGAAAACGGTCGCACATCTTACATTTGTATATGGATGACTTATGAAGTGTGTGATTTGAGGAAGATCTGTGAATATGAGATGTATACAGGAGTATTAATAAACTTTTCCTTTATTTTTAAGCGTGAAAGATTAGTAAATTTGATTAGAATCTTGTGAGTTGGAGAAAGGCAAATAGCAAAGTTTTGCTATTGGTCGATTGATTATTCCATTAGCAGTGCGTACGTCTGCTACTCGTACGTTGTTGTCAGAACCTAGATAGGTTTTCTCGATTCTTCCTAAACGCCATTCGCATGGGGGAAGTAAATCGTCCATAATAATGACAAGATCGTCAATTTTTAAATTTGGGGTGGGAGATTTCCACTTATATCGCTTTTGGAGAGCTCTAAGATAATCTTCTTTCCACCTTATTGAAAACTGGTGGTGAAGAGCTTTTAATTTTAGCCAACGATTTATGAGAGACATATTGGCGCATACAGGTTCAGGAAACGACATTATGGGAGCTCCTTTCAGAAAGTGACCTGGCGTCAGAGCTGTTAAATCTTTTGGATCTTCTGACATTGCAGAAATGGGGCGTGAATTCAGAACCCCTTCAATCCGAGCTAGCAAAGTTGAAAATTGCTCAAATGTAAACTTATGGGCTCCAGCTATTTTCTTAAAATGATTTTTAAAACTTTTGACGGCGGCTTCCCAAAGACCGCCCATATGGGGAGCGTGGGGTGGTATGAATTTCCACTCAAATCCGTGCACTGTGTATTTTTGGGAAATGTCACTTGAAGCTGACTTGAGAAACTGAGAAAATTCTCTGAGTAAAGTCCTACTAGCTCCGACAAAATTACGTCCATTATCTGAGACCATCCTATGGGGCAGTCCTCGCCTCCCAACGAAGCGGATGAAGGCAGCTTCAAATGCTGCAGACGATAATTCGGAGCACGGCTCTAAATGTACTGCTTTGGTGGCAAAGCAGACAAAAACGCAACCATATCCTTTTGTCGTGGGTGCTTTTCGAAGAGCTGAACTTTTGAGCTCAAATGGGCCTGCAAAATCCACTCCTGTTGTGTGAAATGGTAGAGAAAAAGTGCAACGCTCCGGGGGTAAAGGTGCCATTATCTGAGTGTTAGGTTTTTGTTTGTGTACGATGCACACTTTACATTTGCGTATAACCCCTTTTACTCTGGGTTTCAGCCTGGATATATGGTATTCAGATTGTACAAGCCGACACATTTGATTGCACTCTGCGTGCGCTAAAAATAAGTGCAGATGCCGTAAGTACAAATCTGCTAGTCTTGAATTTCCCGGAAGTATTATGGGATATCGTTCTCTGTAAGGGAGATAGGAGTCTGCAAGTCGACCATTGACACGCATAATCTTTTTAGAATCCAAAAATGGATTCAAAGTGGACAAAACGCTTTTATGAGAGATAGGTTTAGAGTCTAATAAAGCTTCGTATTCGGATTTATACTCTCTTTGCTGGGAAAGAGATATTAAACGGGATTTAACAGATTCCATCTCGTTATGTGATAAATCTAATGTTTGGAACTTGCGTACATTTTTTAACCGGGGATGAGTATTAGAAAAGAAGCGGAAAACGTATGCTATTACTCTTAGCGCTCTTGTGTATGAAGAAAATCTATTCATTACATCTTCTTCTATAGTGACGTTTAGCGTTTTAACAGTTTGTTTCATATCTGCCGTCACTAATGGGTTTTTTCTTGGCCAATTTTCTCCGGAATTGGTTATCCAAGATGGGCCGTTCCACCATAGGGGATTACAAATTAAATCTTCAGGCTTACAACCTCTAGTGCCGAGGTCGGCTGGATTGTCATGGGTAGGCACGTACCTCCATGTTGCGCTTGGGACTAACTCGTGAATTTGAGATGTGCGGTTAGCAACATATGTTTCCCAGGACATTGGTGGCTTGGATAGCCAACCCAGAACAATGGATGCATCTGTCCATAAAGTTACCGAGTTGATAGGGAGATCAAGCAACTCCATGACGTATTTGACTAGTTTCGAAAGAAGTAAAGCCCCATTGAGTTCTAATTTCGGCAAAGATATCGTTTTAATAGGGGAAACTTTACTTTTTGCCATAAAAAGATTTGAGCACACATTTGAGGTCGATGTTTGGCAGCGTATGTAGATGGATGCACAGTATGCAGCTTTTGATGCATCACAGAATCCATGAATTTGCAAACAATCTGTGGGCATAAACTGAATCCATCTAGGTATTGATATTTTTTCGATATGGGTCAGATCTGTCACTAAATTCTTCCAAATATAGAGCGAGTCTGGGCTTATGGGTTCATCCCAATTGCAACCCTCCAACCATAATTGTTGCATTAGAGTTTTCGCCCTTATTATAACAGGAGTTAACCAGCCTGCAGGGTCAAAAAGCTGTGCAACTGCAGAAAGAACTTGGCGTTTGGTTGGATGTGTCTGCATTTGTATGGAAATTGAGGAGTAAGAAAATCTGTCTGTTAAAGCATTCCACTTAATACCTAGAGTTTTTGTGGAACTGGACTCATATAAGCGCAATAAATCTAAATCATATAAGTCTTCGGGGGCCAAATGGGAAAGTAATTGTGAATCATTTGCGGTAAATTTCTTTAATGTAAATCCCGCTGACTTTAGTACAGAAATTAGATTTTTTTGAGATTCGATAGTCTCGTTAATTGAGAATCCCCCTGACAAAATGTCATCAACATAAGTCTCTCTTCGCAAAATTGAAGCGACTTGAGGGAATTTTTCTTCGGAGTCCGAGGCGAGTTGCAGTAGGGTTCGAATAGCCAGAAATGGTGCACAATTAACTCCAAATGTGACCGTATTCAATTGGAAATCCTTTATGGGACCTGTGGGATCTGGTTGAAATAAGAGTCTTTGGTAAGCTCTATCTGTGGGATGTACCAAAATTTGACGGTACATTTTTTGAATATCTCCACTGTACACGTACTTGTATTTCCTCCAGTTGAGAACTGTCGATATCAAGTCTGTTTGGAGCGTAGGACCAGCATAGAGTACATCGTTTAAAGAAAAACCAGATTTAGTTTTACGGGACGCGTTGAATACAACCCTAACTTTTGTAGATTTGTGTTCAGGTCGTACTACCGCGTGATGTGGGAGGTAAAATGAGTAGAATTTACCTTGGGAATATATTTCTTGGGAGGAAGTTTCTTCCATGTGATTAAGAGAAATATATTCACTGAGAACAGAAGAGTATTCTTTTTGAAGTTCTGTATCCTTAGTCAGTGTTTTTTCCATTCTCGTGTATTGTCCGAGAGCGTTAAAACGCGATGATCCAAGGAATGCAGAGTTTGGGAAGTCTTCTTTAAAGGGAAGCCTTACAACGTATCTTCCATCTGATTGGCGCGTTGTAGTATTTGAGTAAAATTCTTCACAATATTTGTCTGAACTTGATATGGGAGAAAAAGACGGAACTTCTTCGGTTTCCCAAAATTTTTTAAGAATTTCACTGATGTTATCATGTTCAGAAGGGAATACTCTTGTGGATAATGCGTGAACAGATTCAGTTTTGATAGGGCCACTTAGAACCCAGCCAAATATTGTGTTATAGGCAGATGCCTGACCACATATGTTCTTTTTAATTCCCTCAATATTAATGAAACGTTCCGAGTCGTTGCCAAGAATCATATCAATATTTGAAGACTTATTGAAATTGGGATCTGCCAGATCCAGCTCTTGTAGTTCCGGAGATATGGAGATTTCAAAGGAAACAGAGGGCAACCGTTTCGTAAGCTTTGGGAGAATTATGGCATTTACGTGGCATTTAGAGTCATATTTTTTAGAGTAAAGGACGAGTTGACATTCCTTGTCAGCCTTTTGTGTTTTCCCTCCAATGCCTACAATTTCGAAACACGATTTTCGGTAGGGAATTTGTAGCATATTCCTAACTTTTCCTGAAAGGAATGTCCTTTGTGAGCCTGGATCAATCAGAGCTCTAACTGTAAATAGTTCCGAATTATGCTCGATTTGCACTAAGGCAGTTCGTAACAATATAGTCTCATTGTTGGAAGAAAAATTGGCCTGGACTTGAGAGTGAGCTTCTTTGGAAGTGGATGCACTTTGATTATACATAGTATATGAGGGAGAATTTGAGTTTGGATCCATTTTTTCGGGCGATCTTATTGTACCTGAATCTTGTGTTTCTTGTTTATTGACTTTCGATTGGTCTAAATGCAAAAGTGTGTGATGTTGTTTCCTGCACGAGAGGCAACAATGTCTACTTTTACATTTGGATTTTATGTGATTTTCCGAAAGGCAATTATTGCAAATTTTGTGTTTAAATACAAAATCTATCCTTTCTTGGGGCGAAAATGTTCGAAAGTCCTTACAAACTCGTATGCTATGATTTCCTTTGCACAGTGGGCATAGGGAATCTAACTTTTCTTGAGATGTGTATGTTTGTATTTTGTTATGATGTTGGGCTGAATATCCTGTGGGAAGACTTCGGCGATCTTTTGCAGACTTAAAGGTGGATATTCGTTCCACGACCTCGAATCGGTTCATTAGGAACTCATCCATTTGAGACCAAGTAGGAAGTTCGCGATGGGACTTTAGAGATTGTTCCCAAAGTGAAATTGTCTCATCAGGGAGCTTTGTTGATATCAAATATATCAATATGGGATCCCAACTTTCGATTTTGACATCAAGGGATTTTAAAATGCAGATACAATCATTGACTGTGGAATGAATCTTTTGAAGAGATTCGCTGCTTTCTACAGACGCGATGGGAATATTGAATAGTATTTTTAGTTGGTTGTCCACTAAAACTCGTTTGTTCTCATAACGCGTCTTAAGAGCACTCCATGCGAGATCAAAATTCTCATCACACAGAGTATACCTTTTTACAATAGCTCCTGTGCTACCTTTGGTTTTATTCCTTAAGTGATACAGTTTCTGGGCGCGTGTTAGTTTCGGATGATTCACGTAGACGGCCGTGAACATATCACGAAACGATGGCCATTCTTCGTAACTGCCTTTGAATACTTCTGTATCACAAGGAGGGACTTTTATGCAAATATCCGTACTTTGCGTAGTCGAGTTATTTTGGGGGAGGTCTTGAGGAATTAGACTTTGTCTTGACATAGAAGGACGGGAATTTGTACCTCCTGATATTCTTAAAATATCTAGAATTTGTGACCGTGTTTCATAGTATGCCTCGGAACATACATTAAAGTTAATTTTCGCATTTTCCTTGAAGTCTTTCGTATTAGACGATTCGGGAGACAGAAACAAGTTTTCATAGTCAACTTGTAATTTTTTCCATCTCGCTTCCAAATCATCTAATTTCACTTCAAGTAGTGAATCAGTTTGATCTGTTATATCACATTTCTCAAAGGTTGTGCAAAATCCGATAAGATGGTCACAATCGAAGAGAAATTTGTCGTGAATCGGGGAAGATTTGACAACTGAACCACCAGCCGTTGAAGTTAACTGATTTGTTGGCTCAGTCATTTTTTAATGAAAGTTATAGAGTGTAAAAATAGTGAACCGACTAATTCGAAACTATATCTTAAATTTTCAGATAATTGGTGTCTGAGAATCGATTAAATTTATTTAATTTTTGTTTGTTTTTCGAGAATGAATGTATAATATTATAAATTTGAATACACAAAATGGGTAAAAAATATAT
Source organism: Eudasyphora cyanicolor (assembly GCA_963930755.1). Taxonomy (NCBI): domain Eukaryota; kingdom Metazoa; phylum Arthropoda; class Insecta; order Diptera; family Muscidae; genus Eudasyphora; species Eudasyphora cyanicolor. The sequence goes on along the minus strand of OZ005734.1, from coordinate 45,733,201 downwards.
AAAAATTTTTTGTTCGCAGATTTTTTATTGGGGATAGTAGTGTTTATTTATGTTATATTTATTATAGGTAAATATATAGAAATTTTGAAATTTGTTTGTGTTAAGTTTTAAGGTATATTGTAAACCTTTCATCTAATGTGGTAATGTTTGTTGTTGGGAATCTGATTTGTTTTGTGAGACTATATCAGATAGGTTATTTGTAAACCTTTAAATGTGATTTAAAATTATAGATCCTATACACTTAGGTTTTATAACCAAAATCATATAATTAATTATGGCGTTTTAGTTTGATTGTTGAAGAGATTAAGTTTGAACTTGAGATAATAAGATCGTTTTAACTTTAGATTAACTAGTTGTATGAGAGATTTGTTATCAGTAAATATTTGATAACAATATTTGATATTTGTTATCAGTAAAATGCTATTCGCATTGAATTAATTTGCATATATTGCGAAAAGTCTCGAGAAATTATTAAAATTTTATTAGTAGAAAATTTGTTCATCTTCCAGTTCAATAGTTTTTCTTTAGTTTAAACTATACGTTCCAATCTGTTTTGCAGTGTAAAAATTGTTGAAATTTTGGCTTTCTGTAGTTGTAATTTTTGTTGTTTTTAGCTTAAATAGTTGTTGTAGATTTTATGAAAACCAGTTTATTGGATATATTTCACTGATGCATAACATAAATGTAATACATAGATTAAAATATATAATTTCGTGTATTTTTTTTTACAAAAAAAAGTAGACTTTTTACAGCATCACCCTTAACATATCGAAGTTATTTTGATGTTAACTTAAATTTTGATGAATGACTTAAATGTTGTCGTTTTTTTATATAGATTATTTATACGATATATATTATCTTGTAGCGAGACACTGTGCAGTGATCTGTAACTGAAATTTGGTAGTTATCTTTGATTTTTGTTTTTTCTTCGAATTTTTCATAAAAGGTTTATGGTGTTGAGAATAAAATCAAATGTCTGTCGGAATTTCTCTTCATTTTACGCCGTCAGTAAGAGAATGTGTATATATTCATTGGGATTTTTTCTCTTTTGTAGCAATTGCATTGATTATTACATATGGGACATTTTCTCTTTCCTTTTTCTCTTGACTATGAACCTGCTGATGCAGCAGTACTAGATGTGCTTTTAATGTATGTTAGATGTAGATTTACCTTATTATTTGTAGCTGGCTTGATAATCCATAATCGACAATTATTTTGTATAAATATGTATTTTTTCTTGTAATTTTTAGTATACTTTTCCTTAGATTTTTCCGTCGGATTTTTCTTTGGAAAAGGGTTAATGTTATTACAATTTCTTTTTTTGACAAAATTTTTTGAACTATTTAATTTATTTTTTTGAATAATGGCTTTGGTTGACCACAATTTACAATTTTTCCAAATCTGATTTTGTTTTTATTAATCTTTATCTGTTTTCGCAAATTATCTCAATCTTTTCTCTCTCGTTCTTATTGAGATGATAAATGTATTTGAATTTTTTTTTTGTGTTGAGAGAGAGAAACTTCAAAAAATGTAATGAAGAAGAACGAAAGTAGTTGGAATTGGAAATAATAAAACAAATTGATAATTATCATGTAATGGAGTGAATAACAAATAAAGAAGGGGGAATATCGATCAATGATGATGAATGACGATGGAATGACGAATTTTATATTGCATTTGTAATTTAAAATAACTGTACATTTTCGTTACCTTACTTGGTAACTGTATTTTTTTTTTAGGTTTCTTTTTTGAAATATGTATTTTTTACGATGTATTTGCGATTTTTTATTTATTTGTTCTTTTTTAGATTCGTTATATAATTTTGTTTGTTTAAACAAATACAATATCACTATTCTTTAACCCTTTTTTGTATTGCATAACACGTATATCTATGACTTACAAAATTTAATTTTCGAATATCACAATTCTTTAAGTTGTATTTTCCTTACATATGCATATTTATCATTTCATAGATTATTATTTGGTTTTAACGCGCACACAATTCGTAATTTTTAATTCTCATCACATGTCTATGCATACCGACGTTTCGAAAGAACTAGTTTTGTGGTATTTTTTTATATTGGAATTTACCTCTTTCTCTCTCTGTTGTCTCGGGATTGAGATCTCCGCTGAGTCAAGTTGTCTCTTCTCTGATGGACGCTTAGAATAAGAATTGTAAGGAAATATTGTAAACTTATCAATAAGTCTAAACTTGCCAGTTTAGACAGCAAGTATTACCTGATAATTTACCACAAGAAAATCAACATGTTTCGCAAGTTACTTCTATAAATTTAAATACAGCTGTCAATCAATTGCAACATCAACGTTCTGCAAGAAAGTTAATTACAATAAATATTGGCGATAACTCATTTGAACTTCAATTTGACACTGCTTCGGATATTACAATAATATCCGAACAAAACTGGAAGATATTGAATTGTCCAAGGCTGTCTCAATGTAATAGGAAAGCGTTGGATGCTTCTAGTAATTATATCCAACTAATAGGAGAGTTTAATGCAGCAATAAATCACGGAGATAAAACTATATACTCGACAGTATATGTGGCAAAGTCTAAAATATTGAACCTATTTGGTATTGATCTTATAGAGAAGTTCGGGTTCTGGGAAAAGCCGCTAAATTCCATTTCTTTTAACATTTCTAGGACTGGGAAAACACCTACCACATCAACATTTACGGGCCTGTTCTGAAATCACGCGATTTGATATCACGGTGGTTTAGTATTATCACCGATTTTTATATCACTCTTGGAGGGTTCGAAAATCGTCCGATTTTGGTATAGTTGGTTTAAATTGATTGTTGTTTACTTTAAACAATAAATCGTACCATTTCCGAGCAGCAATCATGATATTAAAATCGATGGTGTTTTGAAATCACCGTGATATCAAATCGCGTGATTACAGAACAGGCCCGTTAGTTCTTGGCCAAAAGTAGAATTAGTATTAGAGAGACTTCATATATATATCGCTGGCCCCATTAGAGGCCACAACTATTTTGTGATGGTAGATGCGTTTTCCAAATGGCCAGAGATAATTCAAATGTCATCCATATCATCGAAGACAATCACTATTCAATTGGAAGAATTTTGCGGGAGATACGGTTGTCCGAAAACGATTGTATCTAACAAAAGGACACAATTCACGAGTGCAGAGTTTAAATTGTTTTGTCAAAATCATGGAATTAACCATATAACTACCCCGCTACATCACCCTCAATCAAACGGGCAGGCAGAACGATTTGTTGACACCTTTAAACGATCTTTAAAGAAGGCTTATGAGGTGGATTCTAAAAACGACAAACACAACTTAATAAATTTTCTTGCCGCATATCGTTCTACACCAAATCGGAATGTTCCTGAAAATAAAACACCGGCTGACTGGTTTATTGGCAGAAATTTAAGGTCACGTCTCGATTTGCTGCGGGTGGATAAGCAAAATGTCACCATTAAGGATAAAGAAACGGAGTACGCCTTCAACACAAAACATGGGGCGAAAGAAAGAACTGCTGATGTGTCCCATTTTTCCCAGGGAAGTTTAAGTGTAATATAAATTCGTAAATTTTAGCCAAATCAATTGAAAAATGTGTTTCCAAAGCGTAATATAGGTGGGGGCCGTTATATGGGGGTCTATATCAAAACAAGGACCGATGTGCCCAATTTTTGCTAGGGACGATTTAATGCAATGTAAATTTAAAATTTAGATTCCCGAGAGCGTCAAGAAGTGTAATCGGAAGGGACCTTGATATTGGGGCTATATTAAAACATAGAGCGATTTGTGCCGCGTTTTTGCATAAGAGCCACATAAAAAATAAATTCTTAAATTTTAGGCAGATTAATTGAAAAATGTGTCCTGTAGATCGTCAAGAAATTATATCGTTGTGGTGTGTTATATAGGGGATATATCTAACATGGACCGATATGTTCCATTTTCAATAGGGATAGTCCTTAAGCTGAGTATAGACGATTGCCAGATCGGCAAACGTTATCAACCCTGTTAAAGTGCTGCAAATATAGGGCAATGTCAGATTGTTAGGCAAAGGTGAATTGACAGTTCAGACGATTGCAAGAAACCATTACAATTTCATATATTTACAATATATTTTGTAAATATTTATATGCAGGATTTCCAATAAAAATACATTATAGACAGTGTTGCAAATAAAATGATTTTCTGGCAATGGCGCCGTTGTCACATGCATAAACTTCGCACATATAACAATCAGCAAATCATCTCGCAATGACATTTCTGCTAACGTAGCAAAACAAAAATTTTATGTTCACACGGTTGTAAATTCACAGGGTTGCATTTTTCCGCCATTTTTCTGGCAATGTTGTCCGATCTGCAAATCGTCTGTACATACCTTTAGATCAATGTTGCACCAATGTTCGTAAACATCGCTTCATATTTGCCACATGCACTTTGCTCACGAGAATACATGGACAGACGGACATGGCTTAATCGACTCAGAAAGAGATTCTATGTCGATCGGTATAAAAACCCTATCTCTTATCCTTTTAGGCGTTAAAAACAAATGCACAAAGTCATAACACCCGGTATCACAGTGTGGTGTCGGGTATAATTATTGTTCAATTCATAAATCGATATCTCCATTCTAAAACATGCCAAGTCGACTTAGCAAGTGTTAAAGAAGATTGCATTTTTAATTAATAAATATTCCACATTATATTCAGTCAAAATTCCGTGTATATCCGCCAATCCAATCAAAAGTTTTTCACAAAACAGTACAGGTCATTCGATTTTCATTATAAAGGAATTCCACACAAACTCAAAAATTTATCAAACTTTGATCGCCTCTCCTGAAAAACTACCTTTTAGCAAAGTTTAGAATGATATCGAAATTCAAAGAAAAACAGGGTCACAAAACCAAGCTTCGTGGGCTCAAGTCTTTATAGTACATTTTATCAAAGACAAATAGAATGTAAGAAGACATTCCTTCAGGCCGAAACGTCAAAATCTATCAGTTACGAACGAATAGGAATGAATTGTAACACGCGAAAAAACAGTATTCCGCGAACATTGATTGAACTTTTTTTGCACTTATTGATTAATGTTATTTCTTTAATTATGACAATTACAAAAAAATTCGGGAAAAGCGGAATCAAATCAATCAATCACTCGTTGGAATCAAATTCCTATTCGTTCGTAACTGACAATTACTCGCTACAGGAAGGAATGTCTTCTTAAATTATATTGTCTTTGGTGTTACTAGCACCAAAGACAAATAGAATATAAGACAGTGACATATAAGTGTGACAGTTCATTCCTATTCGTTCGTAACTGATAGATTTTGACGTTTCGGCCTGAAGGAATGTCTTCTTATATTCTATTTCAAAGACAAATTTCAAAGACAAATAGAATATAAGAAGACATTCCTTCAGGCCGAAACGTCAAAATCTATCAGTTACGAACGAATAGGAATGAACTGTCACACGCGAAAATACAGTATTCCGCGAACATTGATTGAACTTTTTTTTGCACTTATCGATTAATATTAATTTTTAAATTGTGACAATTACAAAAAATTCGGGAAAAACGGTCTGAAAATCTGCGAAAACCCTCACTCGTTGGAATCAAATTCCTATTCGTTCGTAACTGACAATTACTCGCTACAGGAAGGAATGTCTTCTTATATTCTATTTGTCTTTGTTCTATTTGTCTTTGACTAGCACAACCAAAGACAATAGAATATAAGAAGACATTCCTTCCTGTAGCGAGTAATTGTCAGTTACGAACGAATAGGAATTTGATTCCAACGAGTGAGGTTTTTCGCGGATTTTCCGACCGTTTTCCCGATTTTTTTGTAATTGTCACAATTAAAAAATTAATATTAATCGATAAGTGCAAAAAAATTTCAATCAATGTTCGCGGAATACTGTTTTTTCGCGTATTACAATTCATTCCTATTCGTTCGTAACTGATAGATTTTGACGTTTCGGCCTGAAGGAATGTCTTCTTATATTCTATTTGTCTTTGAGCACAACTACAATTCCAAAAATAATGAATAATAAGATATGTCATCCGGAGCGAGTAAGTTGTCAGTTACGAACGAATAAAAATTTCAACGAGTAGGACTTCAAAGAGTAAGGTTTTCCGCGGATTTCGGACCGATTTTTCCAAATTTTTTGTAATTGTCACAATTGAAAAATTAATATTAATTGATTAGTGCAAAGAAAGTTTTAAGTATGTTCGCGGAAAAGTGTTTTCTCGCGTGTGACATTTCATTCCTATTCGTCCGTAACTGATAGATTTTGACAGTTCTCGGGATGACTTATCTTCATAATTTATAATTTTTGTACAATTCAACAACCAAAGACAAATAGAAAATAAGAAGACGTTCCTTCCTGTAGCGAGTAATTGTCAGTTACGAACGAATAGGAATTTGATTCCAACGAGTGAGGTTTTTCGCGAATTTTCAGACCGTTTTCACCGAATTTTTTGTAATTGTCACAATTAAAAAATTAATATTAATCGATAAGTGCAAAAAAGTTGAATCAATGTTCGCGGAATACTCTTTTTTCGCGTGTGACAGTTCATTCCTATTCGTTCGTAACTGATAGATTTTGACGTTTCGGCCTGAAGGAATGTCTTCTTATATTCTATTTGTCTTTGTCAACAACAACCACAAGGAGATTTGTTGTTGGATTCGTAGTTGAAATGTCAATTCAAAATATAAACAAAATGTAGAAATGTCCAAAAATAATGAATAATAAGATATGTCATCCAAAAATTATAAATTATGAAGATAAGTCATCCCGAGAACTGTCAAAATCTATCAGTTACGGACGAATAGGAATGAAATGTCACACGCGAAAAAACACTTTTCCGCGAAGGTGATTTCAACTTTTTTTGCACTAATCAATTGATATTAATTTTTTAATTGTGACAATTACAAAAAATTCGGGAAAATCGGTCCGAAATCCGCGGAAAACCTCACTCTTTGAAGTCCTACTCGTTGAAATTTTTATTCGTTTGTATCTGATAACTTACTCGCTCCGGGATGACATATCTTATTATTCATTATTTTTGATGTCATCCCGGAGCGAGTAAGTTATCGGTACGAACGAATAGAAATTTCAACGAGTAGGTGTTCAAAGAGTGAGTTTTTCCGCGGATTTCGGACCGATTTTCCCGAATTTTTTGTAATTGTCACAATTAAAAAATTAATATCAATCGATTAGTGCAAAAAAAGTTCAAACTATGTTCGCGGAAACCTGTTTTTTCGCGTGTGACATTTCATTCCTATTCGTTCGTAACTGATAGATTTTGACAGTTCTCGGGATGACTTATCTTCATAATTTATAATTTTTGGAAATGTCCAAAGACAAATAGAATATAAGAAGACATTCCCACAGACCTTAGATTGTATAGATGTGCCGTCCCCGATCGAGTAAGTTATCAGTTACAAACGAATAAAAATTTCAACGAGTAGGACTTCAAAGAGTGATGTTTTACGAGGATTTCGGACCGATTTTCCCGAATTTTTTGTAATTGTCACAATTAAAAAATTAATATCAATCGATTAGTGCAAAAAAAAGTTCAAACTATGTTCGCGGAAACCTGTTTTTTCGCGTGTGACAATTCATTCCTATTCCTTCGTAACTGATAGATTTTGACGTTTCTGGCTGACGGCACATCTATACAATCTAAGGTCTGTGGACATTCCTTCCAGTAGCGAGTAATTGTCAGTTACGAACGAATAGGAATTTGATTCCAACGAGTGAGGTTTTTCGCGGATTTTCAGACCGTTTTCCCCGAATTTTTTTATTTATTTATTTTCAAATATCAATACAAAGGAAGCCTATAAAGGCCAATTATACATGTATTGTAGGTTTAATATCTATGTGTTATGTGTAGTTACATATTAACATTATATTTTTCAAATCTTAAATACAAAATACTTCATAAGAACAAATTAAGAACAAATTAAATTTTTTGTAATTGTCACAATTAAAAAATTAATATTAATCGATAAGTGCAAAAAAAAGTTCAATCAATGTTCGCGGAATACTGTTTTTTCGCGTGTGACAGTTCATTCCTATTCGTTCGTAACTGATAGATTTTGACGTTTCGGCCTGAAGGAATGTCTTCTTATATTCTATTTGTCTTTGGAAATGTCTAACATTTGTTTACAAATAAACAAAACAATTTGAATTATATTTTGTTTTGTCAGACAAACTCATATATGAATAGAGGAAATCTTACATTTTTGCACCATTTTAAGTGGAGGAGTATATCTTCAAAAGATTAACACATAGAAAGCGATCTAAAATCGTATGTATGTTTGGGGAATATCCGTTTCAAGACATTTTAAGTCAATAAATTATCTGAATTTCAAACTTTTTTTGACAAACAAAAGGTAAATAAAATTTGAAAGACAAATATTAGACTGACATTTCAACTACTATCAACATGAAAAAAAATAGGTAAACCACCTGCTAGTAACACAATCTTGTATAATTGAATCATTGTAGTAAGCAGGTATTTGCTCGAATTTAGCCTGAACTATGCGACAGTTATTGAAAAACTGATATTTTGTTTTTTTTTAATGAGAATTTTCTCATTTTCTGCATTTGCTTTACAATTTTGTTAAGTGTTCTTTCCGTACATGGTTTTGGAGGAAAACAACACTGACATAATTTTCTTGACTCCCCACGATATCCTGTCCACCAACACAAACGCTTTATTATCATCTCAACACTCCAACCTCCATCAAATTAATGAACACAGAATGTTTTTTAGGTTTTTACGGTTTTTTTTTCTAAATTTTATTGTTTCTCATTTTAGTTAGCGATTTGTTTTCCTCATGTGTGTTTTGTTTTTCGTTTTTTTCAAGTTCATTTTAAAACATTTATATTTTGTTTAAGATTATTTTAAATTATTTTTGTTGTTGTTGTATTTAATATTTAATTTTTAAGAATTGTCTTGTGTGTTGTTGTTTTGTGAGAGAGAGATTTTGAAGTAAAAGTAAAATTCATGATTTTAATTAAAATTGTATTATGAATTCATTATTTTTGCATTTTTGTTTATTTGTCTCCCGCTCGCTGCTATGGGGTTGTTGTTGGGGAGGGGGATTGTGTGTTGTTGTTGTTGTTGCAAGAAATAAAATTATATCTAATAATAATTAATAATGATATTTAAAGTAGATTCAAAGATAATTGTTGTTGCAATATATGTTTTCTTTGCTCTTGTTGTTGTAGTTGTTTGGGGGTATTATATTTTAGAAACTAATCGTAAAAAAAGGAAAAAAGAAAAGATTTTTTTGTTGTTTTCTTTAAATAAAATATGTTTTCATCATATTTATATATATATATATTCTTGTAATATATGTATGTATTTCAAAAAAGATTTTGCTTATATTGTTTTTCTGTTCTCCATTTTTGCATTTGCTTTTTTTGTTTTTGTTGTGGCTTCTTCAGTATATTCTGATATTTTTATTGGATCAACTATTATATATTTTGTTTGTTTTATTTTATTTTCTATTTATTCACTGTTTTTTTCTGCTTCTTTAAATTCTATTTTTGGGGATTATTTGGGGATTTTTCTCTCCTTTTTTCCTCTGTGTATTCTAGGGTGGTTGGTTGTGAGCGAGCTTAATTTCCCCACCAGTCGGGGCCACCAGATGAGGCGTTACCTCCATAACTTCCGCCGTCATTGCCGTAGCTGCTTCCACCATAATAACCGCCGCCACCACCACCACCACCGCCTCCGCCATAAGAGTTGCCATTGCTGCGATAGGAGCCACCGCCTCCCTGATTACCGCCAGATGAACGATTATTGCTACCACGGCCTCCACCGCCACCTCCGCCGGACTGTTGACGATAATCTCGAGAGCCGAAACCACCACCATAACGGGCGCCACCACCGCCACGACGCTTGTTGCCGCCATGCGAACGCTCCGATGCCATCATATCTTCCAAGAAGCTTGGCAATTCCTGTTTCGTTTCAATCAAGAGTTCTACGAGATCGCCGCATATATTGCGATTCTTGTCATTGAAGAATGAGGTGGCTACACCGAGATTGCCCATACGTCCGGTACGACCAATACGATGTACATACTCCTCTACGTCGGAAGGCAAATCGAAATTAATAACATGCGTTACATGGGGAATGTCTAAACCACGAGCGGCTACAGCAGTGGCTACCAAAATTGGACAATCTCCAGAACGGAAACAACGCAAGGCTTCCTCACGCTCCTTCTGGGTGCGATCGCCGTGGATACTGGTAACGGGATGATTGCACTGATACAAGAACTCTTCCAAAGCATCAGCTCCCTTTTTCGTCTCGACGAAGATCAAGGTTAGAGAATCTTTTAAGTTTTCAGTGCCTGCACGAATTGTTTCTAACAAATCCAGCAGATACGAACGCTTATCCTGTTCATGAACCCACAATATGGTTTGAGTGATATTCTCTGAGGTGGAGCCCACACGGCCCACCGCCAAGAAAATGTAATTACTTAAGAAATCAGAGGCTAACTCTTGAATTTGTTTGGGGAAAGTGGCCGAGAACATAAGGGTTTGACGTTGTCCTCTGCCCGGCATATTCGATTCTTCAACAATACGTCTGATTTGGGGTTCGAAACCCATGTCCAACATTCGATCGGCTTCGTCCAAGACCAAGAATCGAATGTTATCTAAACATACTTTGCCTCTGGTGATCATATCTTCCAAGCGGCCCGGTGTGGCCACAATCAAATGGCAGCCACGATCCAATTCACGCATTTGTTCAGAAGTATTATTGCCGCCATACAAGACCGCAGGACGCATGCGCGAGCGATAGGCAAACTTTTTGGCCTCTTCGAAGATCTGTGTGGCCAATTCACGAGTTGGTGCCAGCACCAAACCCAATGGATACTGCTTGCGACGATTGTAGCCACGAGTGTTCTGGGGTGCTTGTGGTATTCCAAGCTCATACATCTGATTCAAGATCGGCAATAAGAAGGCAGCCGTTTTGCCTGAACCGGTTTGGGCGCAAGCCATCAAATCGCGTCCATTTATAATAATAGGGATCGCGTATTTTTGTACCGGTGTCGGTTTGTCATATCTAGCCATTTGTACATTATGGCGTATAATTTCTGTCAACTGCACATCATCGAAGGTTGTGATATTGGCAGGGACACTTTTGCCCGTCGCTTCCACGGGTATATCCTCGTATTTGTCGAAATTGATGCCGGTATTACCGACGCCGAATAGCTCGGCTTCAAGGCGCTCATCGCGCGGACCCAACTTGGTGTAGTCAATGTCGCCGCGGCGCTCATCATTCCAGCGACCTCCATATCGGCGTTCACCGCCACCACCGCCGCCGGTGTTGCCACCGCTACCGGCGCCTTCATTGACGCTCTGATCGTCACCTTGTGGCTGTTCCGGGTCGTCTGGGCGGCGTTCAGGTTCTTGCCAGCGATTGTTACGAGGCGGGTCATCACTTGTGCCACCATTGCGTCGGTCACTGCCTCCACCACGGCCGCCACCTCCACGGTAGTTACCACCACCGTCTTCACGACGTTCGTAATTGCGATTGTTTTGAGATCTTCCACCGCCGCGATTCCAATCGTCTCCTCCACGCCTTGAATCGGTATCACCTAAAACGTCGCAAGAAAACAAGAAGAAAGTTGGCACATTAAATATGAAACGAAAAGGGATTTAGAGAAAAGATATTCAGCTTATGAAATGATATGGCAATTTCATAAAAAATGACATAAATGTACCTTTTTAATAAAAAAAATATTTCTTTATACCTCACCCAAAGCATACTTTACGTCTTCACATCATCAGTGACTGAATAATACTTTTGACAAGACACAGCCAAAACAATAGGATCGCCACAGACTGTGAACATCAACCCGCCCTAATAGGAAACCCCACATGCAAAACGCTATACATTCTCGTATATGTTCACTGTTTCGATGTAATTGGTTTAGACGTTAGACCAGGGATTCTCAAATATAGAGCCGCTCTTACCTATGGATCCTTTTTCGCTACTCCTGGGGAGCCATTGCAAACTGCTACACTGACCAGTTAATCTGGTATTTGTCCCGGTATCTTCAAAAAAAAAATAATAGTAATCGCGAAAAACTACTATGGTTCAACTTTAAGAAAAATCAACTGTTTTCATAATTCCACAGGTTTTATAACCTGGTTCTAATGACACTAACCCAAAAAGTAAAGCCCAAAAAAATACTATTCAGAAACAAATCTTAACAAATAACAACGGACTGAATATTTCATTGTTGAAAAAGGACCGCCATAGAAGTTTCTCGCGATGTATATTTTATTTATTTTTTTATATTTACACCAGAAAATACTGGATTTAAATCTACGTTAAATAATACCAACCGACTCTGAATCACTCAGGGTAGTTGTGAAATAAGATTGATGTCGGAATCGGAATTGAAATCGGAATAAAAATGGCTTTGGTGTCACAGATTTTATTTATGTCAACGAGGTCTGTTCAATATTTTCATTCGATTAGCGTTTCTATTTTTTTTAATGTTGGCACACTTTTCTTGAACATACATATATATCGTCTTCGAGTCACTATTAGAGAAGTTGCAGAAGATGTCGGTTGGCTTATGCCATACAACTTTTTCAGAAATTTGGGAAATGAAGCGCGTGGCAGAAAAGTTCGTTCCAAAATTGCTGAATTTAGAAAAAAAACCTTCGCATGTTCTTAATTTGTTGGCCAAAAGGAGTACCGTAATCATGCCTTAACAACCGTATTTGTTGTGAGACATTTTACTGTTCCCAAAATTGAAGAGTCCCAAAAAAGGACGTTGTTTTGCGACGAATAAGGAGATCAAGATTGAATCGTCGAGCAAGCAAAACACGTCTAACTCTTGTCTCTTACAGACAAATTAAACTAAACACAAACAAACTCATCTAATAACATATAGTTTTTCTATATAAGAATTTTCTCATTTGCCATAATATTGTTGCAGAAACATTTCCGAAAACCAACATCGATAACATTTGGCTTATTCTGCTCCAACAGGGTGGTCTTGGGTATGATATAGTCGGCTCCGCCCTACTTTAAAGTTTGATTCTTATTTTTCCCTGAAATTACCTAACACCCCTTACATATTTGGGTCAAATCCTAACAGTTATATCTGTGGTTATCCCTATTTCAAAAACACACAATGTTCAGGAGAGGCAAAATATTTTTTCAATTACATCCTGGAAAAGGTAAAAAAAAATTATTCATAATTAGCAATGTTATACACATATCTTCATCGGAAATGCAAGAGAGCCATACATCTTTATACCCTCACTTTAGTGTGACGAGGGTATATATCATTTGCTACGGAAAAAAGTGTAACACGTCGAAGGAGTGACCTAAGACCCCAAGTATGTTCGGAGGAAATCCGTTTTGGGTCATTTTAAGTCGAATGAGCAATGTCCGTCCGTCTGTCTGTCTGTCTGTCTGTCTGTCTGTCTGTCTGTCTGTCTGCTGGCTGGTGCGCACGATAACTCTCGAAAGGAGTAACCGATTGACCTCCAATTTGGTATGTGGTAATATTTTTTTCTATCTCCGGCTAAGTTCGAAGATGGGCCATATTGGTCCACTCCTTCTAGTACCTCCCCCACAAAGGGTTAAAATGTTGTGAAATATTGATTCTTTAATAACTGCTATACTACTTATTCGAATCTTTTGAAATTTCACACATAGTATTAGCTTATTAGTCGCTATCAACTCGAGATACCTTTTTGGTACCTCCCACACAAATGCACCATTTTGCACCAAAAGTTAACAGCTTATAACATTAATAACAGTGTATAAAAATACTTGAAATTTTGTACAGTATTATGCTTTTATATTGCCTACAGTCCAGGGAAAAATGGGTGTTGTTGTCACGCCCCTTTTGGTACCTCCCACACAAAGGTACCTTTTTGCACCAAAAGTTAACAGCTTATAACATTAAAACCAGTGTATAAAAATACTTGAAATTTACAGTGTAATGTTTTTATAGTGTCTATAGCCCTGTGAAAAATGGGCGTTATTGCCACGCCCCTCTTTGCACCTCCCACACAAAATGCCCAAATCATACCACAATTTAATGTCTCATAACGTTTATACTAGTGCACATAAATGATTATAAGTCGGCACAGTGCAATGAATTTAAAGTATCTAATGTTCAGCAAAAAAAAAGGTGTATTTGATAAACCCCTTCTGGTACCTCCCACACAAATTGACAGAATAATTCGAGTAATATTCAATATTACATTACTCACAAAGTGAGGGTATACCTTAGTCGGTTTACCCGACTGAAACTTTCTTACTTGTTTTTTTTGTGAAAAGGCATTTTATAGGAGACTCAAATGGATTTTGAATTCATACGAACATGTTTTATCACTTGTTTTCGTAAGTTGTGTGAAATACGCCTTTTTAAAGAAGAAAAAAGAAATAATTTGTCTTGTGAATGCCTTTAAAAAATGCGCATATTTAATAGTAGGATGTTTTGAGGATGTGTATAGTTTGGAACAATGAACCATTGATAAGCCTTTTTGCATGTCTGATGACGATATGTATCGATGGGTAATTAGAATCAATTTTTGTAAAAAAATTAATTGGTTAGATATTGCCTTTATATTTTTGCTTACTATGTCGTAGGTAATCTTGATTTCAGTTAAGATTTTTCCTTTTAAGATATCTCAACTTACCGTTATAATTTTCCTCGAATCTTCCACCACCACCGCCGCGACGGCCGCTAAAGTTGCTAAAATCACCACTCTGACGATCACCACCTCGTGAATTGAAGTTGCGACCACCGCCTCCTCTGCGAAATTCACCACCACGTTGTTGCTGATCGCGATCTCCGCCTCTGTTTTCGTATTTGGATCCTCCGCCGCGTGATTCGTAACGGGAATCGCTTGAATTTTTTGGTGCGAAATTTGTGTCACCTCTTAATTGTGGTGGCACATAAACGTCGGCTTGGCTTGAAGAAAGAGAACTTTTTGTTGTTATGGGGCTGCTATTATTAGCTCTGCCGCCATTCAAGTCCAGACCAGCAACCTACAAAGGAAAAAAAAACATACACATAATAAATAAATGTTGATAAGAGAAAGCAAATTTAACAAAAGTAAGAACAAAACAGTAAGTAAAGTACCTAAGCAGACCTCATCAAAATGATGGAATATGATAACCTAACCTAAAAATTCCACTCTTGATTTCAAATAGACGATTTGAAAAGAGAAAGTTTTGGGAAATTCAGAGGTCATTAATAGAGACTTCTCAATAAAATCTCATAAAAACCCATACATATATACGCTGTTCATTACTATTGTAACTTTTACGTTTAACAATTATTACAGTTTTTTGTTGTTTTGTCTTATCTGAAAAGGAATTGATTAAATAGCAAAGAAATAACAGAGAAGAACAAAGAAATATAGTTGTATTTTTCCTTTAATATGAATGACTCAAGTTTTATATTTTTAAAAGCATCTTGTGTAGCGTGGAAGTGGAGGCGTCACCAGCCAGCCTACCTACCTTCCCGCGTCGTTTAGCAACGAAATAGAAACAAAAACAAAAGCAACATTTGCCATGTTATACATATGACAAGAGCATTAGTAGTTATGGGTATCTGAGCATACATATATATACATACATATGTATGAATGTCCAAATTCCATAGTGAGAAGAGAGCTCTGCAAAAAAACATGTTAGGAGAGGGAGAAATTTAACACGGCAAACTAAGCAGAATGATCAAACAACACTCAAACCGGGCACACATTTCCCTCCTCATTATAAATAAAATAAAAAATTCACAAAATATGCGATTTTTGCTTGTTTCTTCATTTAGTAGAGATATGTGAGATGTCTGTGTCGTCATCAACGTATTATTTTTATTATATGTAAAACTAGACTCGATTTTTTGATGATCGCTTTTATTTTGTACTTGTTGCCAAGTGGAGCTGTTGTTGTTGTTTTTTGGCCGGAGGTCAACTAAAATGCTTAATTTACGGAAATATTAAACACTCACAGACGGCTTCCACAAATGAACTAATCGTTATAAGCATCACACTATACACATGTATATACATAGGTACATCATATAAAATGATTGTCCTAATTATAAATGCATTATATTTTCAAAATTTTACTCAATTTGACTCGCAATACAAAAAGTTTTGTGTTGATGATAGGAGTCATTTTAATATTGTCCCTGAATTTATGTCTTCATTGAATGAATTGGGAATATGGTTGATAGATGAGAGATTGACTGATAGTTCATTTTATTGTAAGTACTTGTAGTTTATTAACCACATTTTTCACTTATCTTACATTCTTAACTTGTGGTCAATGAAGTCACATGCAGTACCTCATTTTAAGATTTTTTTAATGATTTGCTTCAAACACACATATGTACATAATTTTTTACCATTCCATGTCAAACGAACACATTTTTTTGGGTCGCGATTTCTAAATAAATTTGCATATTGATTCTCTGATCAAAATAATACATTTATTGGCGAAAAAATAAATTTTTTCCCATGTATTAGCATCTGAAATCTAAGAAAATAGAAAAATATTCCCAAAAGGCGTGGAGGCTTTATTGACCCAAGGGGTGCTATGACATCTCTCCATGAACAAAATTTTATTTATATGGAGAAGATAAATGTTTTCTTTTTGCTCAAAAAAAATCTTAAGAAGTTTGTGGTCTATTAGTCTGATGGGACCTGTTTATCTACCAAAATGAAGATAAACCTATACAAAAATTATATTTTAGCATAACAGGAGAACCATTAACAGTAAATGCTTCAGGAAAGCTTTGAATAATCCTATATTAAGTAGCCTTCACCTTATTCTAACATAATTTCTTCATCCTATCAGCGGTTTAGAAAGATATCTTACAAGATATTCAAAATCCAATTTTTTGAAAAAATTTTAATAAAGAATTGTCTCATTTTAATCATGGCCGATCAGATCAGACTTCTCGATATAATAAAAAAATTATGTATAATAATTGTGAATTTGTCGATGTTTTTTTATTATTAGGGATGATGATTACTGAATTGCCTTTTTTTGAAGATATGCGCTTTTAGCAAACAATTCTCGTTTAATGATACTTGACTGTGCGTATATATTCTAATAATTTAGACTGAAGTACTCGTTGTAATAAGGATATTGATAATGGGAGTTTGGTGGCTCCCGAAACAGATCTGTCTATCCAACCATTACAACCACCCCCCATACATGTCACTTACTTCTTCTTTAATTTTTAAAAAAGTTTTTTTTCATATACTGAAAACAACAATAACGACCTTGAGCCTAAGTGCAAAAACAAAACACGTACTATGAAAGCAGATCGAATAAAACAAAAAACAAGACTAAAAGGTTTTAATTTAAAAATTTTCTAACCGCTGATGGGATAAAGGGTTCATTTAAATTATTTATTAAAGCGAATAACGTCCGTCAAATTTTTGATTTACCTTGACAGAAGTCGTGCCCCGACGTCGGTTTTTAAGTAGCAGCCTCAAACAATGCACAATACAGCGTATTAGGCGTTTTCGTACATTTATTTCGATGAAATAATACAAATACAGTTTTTTTCAAAAAGTGCCACAAATTTAGTACAAAGGTGCACAAAATAGAAAAAAAGTGGCAAATTTAGTATCAAAATAAAAAGTGACATACAAGTATCATTCCTGTAAAAAAGTGGCAAAATTAATACTTTAGTTGCACAGCGGTAACGCTGTTAATATCGCAAAAAACACAAACAAAATGTTTGCGATTTTTTTTTTCTTAAAAAGAAAATGAAGAAGTCTGAGCAAAAAAAATCATCAAAAATATTTTTGTGAATTTTTTTCTTAAAAAGATAAATGCAATAGGTAATTATTTACATGGATGGGAAAAAAAAGAACAGTCTGACCGAAATGACCTTGAACTCGGCAGTCCTTAACATATCTGTGGTCACAAGGCATAACAGCATAACTCGAGTTATGCTCAAACTGAGTTGTTAATGCCATAATGTCCTCATCTTCGATTACATATTGTGACACATTTTAGTGATGATCCCTAGTTTAGTTATCTAGATAAGGCAGCATATCTCACTGTCACTACATTACAAATAGATTATTATATCGATACAAAACTTTAAAGTTCTCTCCTGAAAGGTTTCAAAGACAGACATATGCTGTTATGCCTTGTGACCACAGATATCTACTATAACAGGAAAACGCCAACATAGATATATATATATATAAATATATGTATATAGGCTTGTAGTCGTATATAATATGAGTTCATACTGTAAATTAGATTAAGATAATTTTTAATAAAAAATATGGGCATTTCCGCCGAATGGTCAACCAGGGCCGAAAAATAAAATGGTGATAATGATCGTCTTTTATTGCGATTAATTATAAAACATGAATAAAAAATTGCTAAGTTTTTAAAATACATTTTTTTGTATTTTAAAAACTTTTATATTTAATTATTTTATATGCAAAACATATGTTATGTTTTGCACTCTTTCTGCAAAATTTCTCTATTATAATCAATTAAGAAGATAAAAATACAAGAGGATCAAACAAAAGTTCGATGAACGGTTCATTTAACGGCTAAAACATATGGAAAAATCTTACTTCGCGACCGGTACCTAAGTCAGTAAGAAAAAAAACCGATAGAGATCATTTATTGTGTAAATAATTTATAGAAAGCTACACTAATCCTCTTTTAATGTAAATTAATAGCTTTAGAATATTCCGCTCCATTTCACAGATTTTTGCCTTTTACTAGATTCAGCCAAAGTTGACGTCTATTTCGCGTACGTTCGCGACCACATTTTTATTGATATCATTATGAAAACTAAAACTCGATGAAACCTATCTTTTGCACTAAGCATTGCGGAAAATTTTTGTTTTCTATATTTTTTATACATTAAATGTGTACGAACGTACGTTCTCGACCCGCGGAAGGCGTATATCAGAACTCGAAATTGGTTTTTGTTTAGAATGACAAGTCTATTTTGTGATTTCAATGTTAGTTATATTTTTTAAAGGAAAATCATTGATATTTTTTACTAAATATAGTCTAAAACAGAACTAGGCAGAATACCATTTTCTAATTTGTAAGGCCAGTTTAGGACAAATGGGTTTACGTGACTATATTTTTCTTACATTTTAAGTTGGTGTCATTGATGTGCAGCATGCAAAATAATGTTGCAACGGATGCATTTAAAAACTTTAAATTAGCCTGCATTAATATATCAAGTTTTTTTTTTTTTGATTTAAAAAAAAGTTGAATTAGCGCACGAAAAGGTGCAATTGGAGAACGATTATTTTGATAATGAAACGGAATAATTTGTAAACATTGATCTTGCGTATATCTCTCCATGATGAAATTATAAACACTAATGATGAAACACTAATGAAATTAACAATGAAAAGCAAAGAACCGAAACGTCACTTCAAAATCATATCATCCCTATTGGAAAACCCTTTACAATATAAATCATTTCGACAGCAAAACGCATATACAAATTTTCAAACAATCGGGAATGTCGATCAGATTTTGGTGAAGTATTTCCTTATATCTGAGGATAGCATTTTTTCAACTAGAGCTGCTCATTGGGTGGATTAAAATTAATTCATTCCAGCATATTAATAATTTTCACAAGTAATTTTCTGCTCACCTCATTTTATAGGTAATTCACGCTTTTCTATATAGACGAGTTTCGAAGTTAATTATATAATCGAAATCTGCATAAAGTTAATAAAGGATTATTGGTCATATTGGTTTATTTATGTATATTACTAAAAAAAAAACAAATTAAGTGAAATATTAAGATTTATCATTTAATTGCACTTTATTGTGGCCATAGGAAGAAGCCCCATACTTCCATAACTTTAAGCTAATCCAGGAGAGAACTTATTCTAATTGAAGACAACGATATTGCGTGTTATTCACAGTTTATTTCAGTATATTCCGTCACTCTATTATTTGTGTATCCCATAGGTGTAATTTCCAACTTTGAGATATGACGCACTTGCATAAATGAGCGGAATATTTAAAACATCTTTTACAATTCGTATCACTATATTGTGAAATTTGGTATCTCGTAATATTAAACAATTTTCGGTTTGTATTCAGAACGTTGGAATAGATTACTTGCAATCTCTAATGACCGTGCTTATTAATTTCTTTATCATAGTCGTTACTTTTTATCCCATACATTTTATATAAATTTACAATTTTACAACTAACCAAAAAAAAAAGAAAATAGAATAACTGATTACAGCAACAATTTAAAAATCACGTATGTATGTGTAAACAAAAAAATGACTAATTGGGTTTGGAAGTGATGAGTGGCCCTTTTCAGGGATGCCAACTTAGTGCTTTTCGCACCAGATTTAGTGCTTTTCAGACCACTCAATACGCCAAAAGTTGTCACTAAGTGCCAAATGAAAAAAATCACTAACTGTACGCTTTTCACATTTTTCGTTAGTGCGTTTGACGCTTTTCGTACATTTGTCAGAACAAATCTGGTAACATAAGGAAATAAGACTATTTTGCTACACCACATGTATAAGATTTAGTATCATACGCCACAATTTGCATTAAATCTTTACGAAATTTAGCATAGCAAAATTATTGGAGCCAATAATAAACTCTGGCAAATTTTATGAAATTTGTGGCAGGTTTAGATATATCCGTCTTATATACTGATATACCAATTTTGGGTCTAAGCGTCATATAATACCCGTTTCTCATCAGATCTATAAGTACATACAATTTAGTATATAACTGTTCCTTCAACCAGAAATAGACACATCAAATTTAAGGAAATTGTTTCAGATTTAGATATAGACTCCATAACATGAATGTAGACGCTTTAAATTGTTCAACTAACGTTGAAAAATTTGACGATAATACGTTCAGATTTAGGTATGTCCCCTGTATATTTCTACATCCTGATTTTGAATCTAAGCGCCATGAAATAAAATTTTTTGAACATATAATTCTCATTAAGAAAACAACTTTGATACAATTTGACAAAACATATTTCTTTTTATTCTGCTCTGATGGGGGCGGATATAATGTTGTCGTCTCTCCCAACTAAAGCAATATTATAGTTTAATGCCTTTTTACGCTTTTTAAATTTTTCATTACGCTTTTGCTTCGGAAAAAGTTGGCATCACTGGCCCTTTTGTATCTCAGGTGACGATGTAGTTTTTTAATACATTGAAAATACTATGTCCTGCAAATAAATTTGTTCTGGTACTGATTGTTCTGCAGATGATGGGTAGAAACACACTCTATATGAAACTAAAACGCCAACGTGCAGTGACTAAATGTGGAATAAGATTGTGTACGCATCGAATGACCTATTTGAAGTGGAATAGCAAGAAGAACATACATAAATAATGTGTAAACTAAACTGTTACATTTAAAATGAATAGAAAACAAGAAGAAGCAAGCATTTACGACCCATACATAAGGGAAAAAAGACTTGAGAAATGTCATTTCTATGTTTTCATATTCTTGAAATGATGATTTTCTAACACGGCGGCGATGCCTCAAGGTACGTAGGTTTGTATGTACACACATCCATCTGCAATGTGTATCTTTCTTCTGTGCATATTAAATTAGGTGGCAGAAATCAATTCATAACATCTTGTAGTTATATGATTGTATGAGTATTTCTCTGTATTTCTCAGCGTGTCTGGGTTTGAGGGTTCTTTGCATGATTTTAAAGATACCATGAAGTCTGCAAATACGAAGGATATCTCTCCCTACACTCTTCAATAGGCTACTTGCCACTTTCAATAACATTTTTGTTTGTTGTTATGCAAAATTTCGCTTAATTAAGACTACGTAAAAATCTTAAATGTTTCTATTTTTTTGGAACACTATAAATTTTTCTTATATTAGGATTTTACTTATGTTTGTTTCGCAAACTGAGTAGTTATTTAGTTATCCCAAATACTTTTCTGTATACCCAATCTGTATTTATATTATTTATCCCATATATACCATATATACACATATTTGCGTAGAAAAACTCAAAATAAGACTAAAAGATTATGTTAGTATAAAAAAATTCAAGTTTCTTTTGTAGAATAATGAGCTCAAAATAAGAAATAAAAAAAATTAATTATATACAGTTGTCGCGAACTACCCTGCAATGTTCAATTCCATCGTAATGTCAATGTTGTTTATTTTAGTATGTCTATGGTATTTACATACATATGAATA
The DNA here is from genome assembly GCA_963930755.1 of Eudasyphora cyanicolor. NCBI lineage: Eukaryota > Metazoa > Arthropoda > Insecta > Diptera > Muscidae > Eudasyphora > Eudasyphora cyanicolor. Next base: position 45,710,975 of record OZ005734.1, on the reverse strand, counting down.
CCGCTATTTTGCATTCCTCCATTCCACCCTTTTATCTAATGTTTCGTCGCATCGATTGATGTTAAGTTGAGCTGTTGGTTTCTAGAAGTTAAAGTGGAAGGAGGTGCAATACTGCGGTGAGCATAAAAACATATTTATCATGTGTTAAGTTATTAATTGTAATCTTTATAGAAATAAAACTCACTCACTCTTTCGTTTTGCCTCGACTTAACTAAGTCGATCACAAACACGAAATCATTTACAATTTAAGTTTGCCGCCTCATCTTTTATTGCATCGGTGCGAGTTTAACGCAAGCCTCCTCACAGAAACCAACAATTCTTTTATTTCGCAATATTTTATAATTTAAAATTTGCGATAGTTTCATGTTTGTGGAAGCCTAAGTCTGTCAAGACGAAATGCAGCACTCCCCTGTTCGCCGTAGTCCCCGTATTTTAGCCAACGCCTCAGATGCCGTCGCTTCCAATGCCTCATCACAGACAGTGACAACGCCGAAGATGCCAGCAGAAAATGCAGCCAGCACACCAACTCATGAGGAGAAGGATCGACATCAGGAGTTGACCACACCATCAACATCAATGGTATCAGATATGCAAAAGCAGATTGCAGCCTTGAAATGCCAGCTGTCTGACACCCAAAATAAGCTGAAGAGTAGCTACCACAAATGCCAGCAACTACAATCAGCTCTGAAATCATCCCAGCCTAAGCCGTCAACATCATCAGCAGCGCTACAGGAGTTGTCGTCTTCTTCAAAGTCATTGACGGGTCTTCTAGACACATTGCCGCCAATAAGCGTAAGTAGCCCTAACCTCACAAACTTCGATGAAAGCACGGCAACAAATATTGCAGTCAGCAAGTCTCTGCCAGCGGCGACCATACCGGTTGTCTCAGCCAACACGTCGGTAGCAGCATCGAATATGCCGTTAACATTAGCCACAACATATACGAATTCAAATACGACATCCACCGCCGCGATGTCGTCTGTGACTTCTCAAACCGTCTACAGCGCAGCCCAGCCGTCGACGCAAGCAGCAACTGAAAACTTCGCCGCCTTTTCTGTACCGCCAACAATGTATGCCATGCCACCAATATACGCTACGCCTTCATTTACTCAACCGTCGCCATCTTTAAACGATGGAGCTGCATATGTAATGCCAAGGAAGCTCCAAGATTTGCCGGACTTCTCTGGTACGCCCGAAGACTGGCCGATCTTTGTTACAGCATATATGCAGTCTACCGCAGTCTATAATTATACCAAATTTGAAAATAACCAGCGCTTAATAAAGTGCCTAAAGGGAGAAGCTCGAGAAGTTGTCAAGTCATTATTGATCCACCCGGACAATGTTGACTCTGCCATTGAACAACTTCGCTTCAGGTTTGGTAGACCTGAGCAACTCATACAAAGCCAATTGCGTCAAGTGCGTGAAATGCCTTACATCCCAGAAAATAATTTAATAAAGCTGGTACCATTTGCCACAAAAATTAAAAATCTGTCAGTTTTTCTGCAGTCTGTAAACGGCCAGCAGCACATCGCTAATCCAACATTACTGGAGGAACTCGTCATGAAGCTGCCGATGAACAAAAAATTAGAGTGGGCCAAAACTGCTGCCGGAATACAACCCTACCCCACGATTGTGGATTTTAGCAATTGGATTAGCACAGTAGCTAGCTTTGTGTGCACCATACAGGATATGGATCACAGAGAACAAAAACGCCGTGTATTGTTAAGCTCTAATGAAAAACAAACAATATGTCCTATCTGTAAAGCCCAACATCGCATTGCTGAGTGCAGCCGTTTTCTTAAACATAATGTCACTGAGCGATGGACTCAAGCAAAGAAACTACGAGCCTGTTTCTCATGTCTGAACATCGGTCATAGTAGTAGAGAGTGCCGCAATAGAAAGGTTTGTGGCCAAAATGGTTGTCGTCGAGCGCACCACAAACTACTCCATGAAGCCGAGACCAATGGAACACATTCGGATGTACAAACAACGTCGTCATCCGATACACAACAAGTATTGAACTGTTCTTCTACCACCACGAACAAAGACAAATTGCTATTTAGAGTTCTGCCAGTCACATTGTTTGGAAATAATTGCCGTATAAATATATACGCACTAATTGATGACGGATCCTCCATAACAATGTTAGACAAATCTATTGCAGACAAACTCGGTGTTAGTGGAAGAAGAAGCAAGTTGGATGTTCAATGGTTTGGAGGTCGGTCGGCGCAAGAACATGTTACGGCTTTCAATATTGGTGTAAGTGGTGAAGGAAAACAGAAACGTCATACTCTACGCAACGTATACGCGGTCTCCAATTTAAATTTGCCAAGGCAGAGTTTGACGAAGAATGAAATTGACGAAGCCTTCAAATCAGCTGACGTGTCAGTCAAACCTTATGTCAATGTGGTACCCCAGCTTTTAATTGGATTAGATCACGCCCATCTTGGACTGCCAAAAAATACAAAAGTGAGTTCTTTAACTGGGCCCATTGCTTGTGATACAAAATTGGGATGGGTCGTCTATGGGCCATGCCGTTCGCTGTCACCAAATCCAATGTCTTGCCTTTTTGCTAACGTAAGTGAGTATAATTGTCTTCATGAGATGGTGAAGAATTATTTTGATATAGAAAGCATTGGAGTTAGATCGGCGCAGCCGGTTGAAAGTGAATCGAATAAAAGAGCGAATTTACTTTTGGAAAAAAGTACAAAGCGAGTAGGAGAACGATTTCAAACTGGGCTTCTCTGGAAAACTGATATCGTGAAGTTGCCCGACAACTACAATATGGCCTTTAAACGCCTAGAAGGTATCGAGAACAAAATGTCGCGGGATATTAAATTTGCCGAAGCATATAAAGAAGTCGTAAAAGGTTACATCGATAAAGGTTACGTCCGGAAGCTATCATCCAAAGACGTAAATGTCACCAGTGATAAAAAATGGTATCTGCCACATTTTGGGGTAATAAACCCAAACAAGCCAAAGAAAATTAGACTTGTGTTTGACGCTGCCGCACAGACTGACGGAGTCTCTCTAAATTCATTCCTGTTAAAAGGTCCACAGGATATAGCGTCATTGCCAAATGTGATATATAACTTCCGTCGAGGTGCAGTTGCAGTCTGCGCGGACATACGCGAAATGTTCCACCAGATCATAATCCAGCCCAAGGATAGGATAAGCCAACGCTTTCTATGGCGAAACGGAGATCGAAATAAGCCGCCAGAGGAGTTTGAAATGACGGTAATGACATTTGGAGCAGCCTGTTCCCCTTGTTCCGCAAGGTATGTTTTAAAGGAGAATGCTAATAATCATAAACATTTTCATCCGAGGGCAATTGAAGCCATTGTTAAACATCATTACATCGACGATTTCGTCGATAGTTTCGAAACAATAGAAGAAGCAGTCAACATATCGGAGCAGGTTCGAAGGATACATAAGAACGGAGGGTTTGATCTAAGAGGATTTACTTCAAATTGTCTTGAAGTCATCACAGCGCTTGACGGGGGTGGAGACCCAAAGAAGCTTTTTCCTAATGAAGGATTGGAAAAAGTACTGGGTGTCTATTGGGATCCATCGTCTGATACGTTTAAATTTAATCTGAAGTTCAACAAAGTAAATTCATCTGTCATATCTGGTGAAAAAACGCCGACGAAAAGGGAACTCCTCAGCGTAATAATGTCTACGTTTGACCCATTAGGGTTCTTGAATTTTTACACAGTATCTGGGAAATTGATTTTGCGGGAAGTATGGAGACGTGATTGTAGATGGGACGAGGAAATCCCAGACGACCTCAATAATTCATGGAATCTGTGGCGTGCGCAAATGGAGAAAATAAATATATTTTTTGTACCAAGATGTTATTTTCCTACCGGAAAGCCAAACCATATTCAACTACATATCTTTGTTGATGCCAGTCAGGATGCCTTCTGTGCGGTGGCATATTGGAGGTATGTTGATAATAATGGTCAAATAAATATTAGATTTGTGGCATCAAAGACGAAAAGTGCCCCACTAAAAGCAGTATCAATACCAAGATTAGAATTACAAGCCGCAGTTCTTGGTGTACGTTTGCGAGACAGTATATTGGAGGGGCATGAAATAACGCCGGAGAAGAGCACATTTTGGACTGACTCAAAAACAGTAATAAGATGGATTAGTAGCAGTCACCGACGTTATAAACAATATGTGGCCCATCGAGTTGCAGAAATACTCGCCACCACTGAAGAAAATAATTGGCAATGGATTCCAACACATTCGAACGTGGCTGATGACGCAACGCGTTTTTCAAGTAATGCAAACTTTTCGCCTAATTCCCGATGGTTAATGGGACCTGACTTCTTACGTCTCAACGAGGATAGGTATGGCTTCAATGTGTTGGAACGCTCGATTGGTGTCGCTGACGACGACGACGAGGAACTGATGTCCGTGAAAACATGTTTGATTGTGGTAAAAAACGTTTTAATTGACTTCTCAAGATTCTCATCCTTCTCTAGAATAAAGAGAACCATGGCGTGGGTACATCGTTTTATAAACCAGTGCCGTAAGAAATGTCAACAAACAGATTATGGTTTGTCTGCTGTGGAACTAGACGCCGCCGAAAGAACTTTGATTGTGCGAGCCCAGGCCGAGGGATTCCCAGAGGAAGTGGATGATATTAAAAATGGTAAACCGCTGCAAAAATCTAGTAGTCTGCGACAACTTACGCCGTACGTAGATGATGAAGGTTTGTTAAGAGTATATGGCCGTATAGAAGCAGCGAGTTTTCTGCCCTACAGTACAAGAAAGCCCATAATTTTGCCAAGCACCCATGCTTTGTCTCAACTTGTAGTACACCATTACCACTGTCGAATGAAACACCAGTATCACGAAGCGACAATAGGTGAAGTGCGCAAAAAATTTTGGATTCCCCACATAAGACGTTTGTTAAAAAGAGTTGTGTCGACATGTATGGTATGTCGATCTAAATTATCCTCACCGCGCGCCCCACTCATGGGTTCTTTGCCAAGAGATCGCCTTGAAGCGTATACTCGTCCATTTAAAAATACTGGGTTGGACTACTTCGGGCCTTTGTCGGTGTCGATTGGACGAAGATGTGAAAAGAGGTGGGTGGCACTCTTCACGTGCCTCACGGTTCGTGCCATCCACTTGGAGCTAGCCCATGATCTTTCAACCGACTCATGTATTATAGCTATGAGAAACTTCATGAACAGAAGGGGTGTTCCGGCTCGAATACGATCCGACAATGGAAAGAACTTCGTCGGCGCGAGCGAAGAGGCAAAACGTTTCTCAGAGGTTTTTGAATGTGGCCGCATTCAGGATGAGCTGTCTGGTAAAGGGGTGGAGTGGATCTTTAATTGTCCACTGAATCCTTCGGAAGGCGGTGTGTGGGAAAGGATGGTGCAAAGTGTTAAAAGAGTACTGCGTGATACCCTGAAGGAAATGTCGCCAAAGGAGCATGTGTTGCAGTCGCTTCTAATCGAAGCAGAGAGCATAGTGAACTCACGTCCCCTCACTCACTTGCCCATTGAGCCAGATGAAGAAGAACCACTCACTCCAAATCATTTCTTAATTGGATATGGAAACGTCGCCCAATGCGTTGATGAGCCAAATATTAAGCTATGTACTCTGAAGAAACAATGGAGAGTTGCGAGAGCTCTCAGGAATCAATTTTGGAAACGTTGGGTGTTGGAATACTTGCCTACATTGACAAGAAGGGTTAAGTGGTGCGAGAGGACTGATCCCATAAAGGAAGGTGATGTTGTTTTTGTCTGCGACCCAAACCTTCCTCGTTCACAGTGGCGTCGAGGAAGAGTGGTCCATGTGTACTGTGGAGCCGATGGTGTTGCTAGGCGTGCTGAGGTAAATACGGCTTCGGGAGTTATACAGAGACCGGTATCCAGATTAGCAGTCTTGGACGTAACTAATGGTGAAGCGGATCGCTCCACGGGGGCGCGGATGTCGCGAACTACCCTGCAATGTTCAATTCCATCGTAATGTCAATGTTGTTTATTTTAGTATGTCTATGGTATTTACATACATATGAATACCGCTATTTTGCATTCCTCCATTCCACCCTTTTATCTAATGTTTCGTCGCATCGATTGATGTTAAGTTGAGCTGTTGGTTTCTAGAAGTTAAAGTGGAAGGAGGTGCAATACTGCGGTGAGCATAAAAACATATTTATCATGTGTTAAGTTATTAATTGTAATCTTTATAGAAATAAAACTCACTCACTCTTTCGTTTTGCCTCGACTTAACTAAGTCGATCACAAACACGAAATCATTTACAATTTAAGTTTGCCGCCTCATCTTTTATTGCATCGGTGCGAGTTTAACGCAAGCCTCCTCACAGAAACCAACAACAGTTTTTCGAAACCAATTTTAGTTATCGAAGAAAATGGTCACATCGGGGGCCTCGGTTATCATACTCTCCCCGTAAACATTTTCTAGTATTACATATCGACGAGGCTAAATTTTTTCAGAAACGAAATCGCCATTAGAATATGCCGTCCATTGTGATACCACAGAGAAAGATGAGATTTTACTCTCACTTCGGTTAAACAAACTCGATAACATTAACGGCCTGTTTCTGTATTTCTAACGAAAGTCTCTGCGAACGAAAACCAGTCACTCACTATCGTCTGGAATTTGGTTTCTCTAAGGTTCGTTCGTTCGTTCGCCGGGCCTTACGTCAATGACGTTAGCAATTTACCAATTGGATAATAATGTAATTGCCATATCAACAATTTCACAACTTCCGGTCTAAAAAAGCACACATATTTGTATGGTCGACCTTAGAAAATACACCTCTGTATCCTTTACATGAGCGGTGGCCAAAAATCAACCCTGGGTGAGTTAGCTGAGCTGATCCAACACTCTCATTTCTTTCTCTCTCTCTCTCACGTCTCTCTCATTGTGTACTGATGATTTTTTTCCATCTTAGCGAGCTGCCAATTTTGACTTGTTTATGCTTAAATATGTAAACATATGTATACAATTTTATTATTATTTAATTGTTTTTACCATAATTATGCTAATATCTACTTGTTTTTGCTTTTAATAACGTTTTTTTGTCATTGTTCCTATCAGTCGACAAATAAAATAACGTGACTCGATCTGACATTTGTGTTCGCCCAGATGACAGCAAAGAGAGATAGAGAAACCAAAATTTACACTGAAATGATTACGTTTTCGTACGAGTTCATTATCGTGCGACTTGTCGTTGTGATGGTAGTTAGTGAAACCCAAATCAGCTGTTTGTCGTCTGGCAGGCGAAAGAAAGCAAAATTTTAAGTTACAGAAACAGGCTGTAAGAAGCCCAAGAGTTGGAGGATGCCAAGTTTGCTTGGCGCCTTCTAGAGAGAAAGCGGGCACATACACAGTAGCTGTTCTATCGATTCCTGCTATGACTGTAGTTGTTTAAAATTCGTTCCTGTTGAATGAATTTTGCGTACATGAAAATGGCTCGGCTTCAGGATCAAAAACATGGTCCCGAGATACACGGGAAATGTCGAATACACCCCAAGTACCGAGTTTTGCACACATATAGCCCTGCATTTGATGATTTTATTCATCGCTTTATACCATTCTCATATTTTCTCTTTCCAAATCGTGATTTTCAGTTCCCTACCGATACTTTTTGGTTTACTATCTTACACAGCTGTCTACAACATTTTTCATTATTGCAGGGTTGCCACGCTTCAAATGGAAATCGCCGTGTAGATAATAACAGTCGCAAACCAAAAAAATACGATGACATCTCATTGCTAGCAGTTTGTTGTTTTTGTTCGGCTAACGCGTAATTAACTAACCAAACAAAACCTAGGCATAAATGTAATTAAAACGAAAGCAAAATTAAAACAAGGCTGCGTATTTACATACAAAACAGAACTTTATGAGACACACGATAATCTACTATATGATTTATTTTGAACGAATTTATATACTCAACCACAAAATTGAAGTAAAATTAAATTAATTAAAGATCAAGAATTAATTCTTTAATATTCTGTGTTGGAAATTATGAAGTTGGCACGACATGTTCTGAAAATTGTTTTTATTATATGTGAACAAATATGTGCTTTATGCAGATAATACATCGGCCTTATATTTATAAAAAAAACATTAAGGGCAATTATACTACACTACAGTATATTTAAATAGATTCAACACAAAAATTTTTCCAAAAGACCGTGAAATGCATCTCGTCTAAAAACACTGTTGCCAACACAAACAAACACAAACACATGTACGCTGGAAAGTGTACTTGTAATAAAAAACGTACTGTGTTCAGTAAACATAACCTTTAAATTTCAGTAATCCATAACAAAAAAAATTCACTCAAAATAATTGAGGATCTCTCATGAATACACTCAAAAACTAAACGAACCTATACTCCAAAGAGGAATAACCAACAATGGCATAGAAAGAAGAGACCCCAAGGCAAAAGCAAAAAAAGAGAACAACTCGGCAGCGTTACAACAATAACGTGGTTCCAACTAATCTCTTGCCAGCCATCCAGCTAGCCACATAACCTCTATCTCTATACAAATGAAAGATAGAAAAAACATGCAAAAAAAAAGAATTCACAAAAACCCCAAGTTAAAAATCACTACTAAACTAAACGAAAGAAAATCCCACACACACTCTCACATAGAAAAAAGACAATTTAACTTTTTCTTTCTTCTTCTTTCTGGTGACTTGGTGAGTGCTTTTTTTTCATAAACCGAATGGTGCCGCCACCGCGTTTGTGCATGGGAACCCAAGAGAGAAATGTTATGAAATCAATAATTCTTTGTTTCACGATTACAGAGAAATTCCCCATTTTTTCTTTACGAAATATATACACACATCTTAGAATTAAATATATATATATATAACATTGAAAGCTTACAATTAATTAATATGATTATTACTCACTTGCTGCTCTAGACCTGTGCCATTTTGGTTAATAGCATTACTCATATTACTTTCCAATCAGTTTCTAATTTTTTCGTGCTTTTCCGTTTAGGAAATTCTCCGTTGTGGCTTCTTTTATTATCGATTTGGTAGTCTTTTCTTCTTTCAATATTAAAGAAATTAAGTTTTTAATCCGTTTTTCGTGGTGTAGTTAGCGAAAAAAGTTATGTATCATGTATATCGAGAAGAATCACACAAAAGCAATGAAAAAATTCCGTATAGTCACACACACGCACATACACACACACCTATATAGAAAAACTAATTCAATTCGTTTGTTCAAAGCCAATAAGAGGTGAACAAAAATTTTTTGAATTATGTATGGTTTTCTATTTCTAATTAAATCTTTAATATATCTTTTTTGTTCAATAAATTGTCAATGTTTTTGTTCGCAGATATTAGAAATATATCTGCGTTATATTTTCTCCGTTTTCTCAGACACTTCTATCTTTGTATTATTTCCAAACGCGTGAAATGGTCGACATTTAACGAAAAAGAGCTGCGAGATGGTGATTTTTAACGAAGGTACTCGTCGTTGTCCGTGTGGTTATTTGTTACTTTCGTTAATTGGCAAATAGTCAGGGCTTATAGCGGAACGTTTTTTTTTGGGATTTTGGAAAGAAGAAAACCGAAAATTTATTTTTTTTGGTATATGAAGAGGAAATTTTAAAGACAACAGTTTGATCAGAATAGTCAAAAATATAAACAACTTATTTGTTAGGATTCCTTAGACACTTAAAGTAATTCACAGTGTGAATTGGTAACAAACACAAATAACCAAAAATACAATAGGCGTGTTTTCGTTACACCATAAGTGCTTAATTTGTATGGGGAGCTAAGCACTTTTAAGCACTATTAGTTCCCGATGAAGTTTGGTGCTTGTGTTCATGTCTTAATCGAGTATGATGTTGCCAGATTGGGCACCCTATATTTAGCAATATGGCATCCCATTTTTGGAGAGATTTTATCAATTATTGTAAATTAACGGGAAGAAGAAGAACAATAATGGGAAATTATTTTAATATTTGCAAAAGAGTGTAAACAATTGAACATAGAATAGTAAATATATGTTTTATAAATACTTTTCACGAATTTTTTGTCTGTTTCGCACTGTTCTTTCTTCGCAACTCATGACACCATTGCTACCAGATAGTGAAAATCCGCCACTTATTGCTTATGTGCCAGTTAGTGGAAGTCAGTTGTTTTCGTTGCAAAGTGCTAAACTAAAAGTGCTAGCTTGTAACGAAAACATGCCTAATACCCCAAAATGAGTCTAAGTGCAGATTTACACTAGGCAAATTTTTCAGCAGCTTATCATCAAATTCACTTTTGAACATGCACGAAGAACTCGAAACGTTCAGGGAGATAGATGACTTAAAATTACCCAAATCGAATATCCGCCAAACACAATTTGTGGCTTTAAGTCACTCCTTCGATGTGTTACACTTTAGGCTCGTAGCAAATGATATATACCCTCCTCTCTAAGGTGAGGGAATAATTATAAGTTCCGATTTAGACTCACTGAACGTTCAGCGGATTATCGGTGATTTGTGAGTGAGAGAGGCAATCGGAAAGAGAGGAGGAAAAAACTCCCTGAACATTTTGAGTTCTTCATGCAAGTTCAAACGAGAATTTGATGATAAGCTGCTGAAATAACTTGCCAAGTGTGTCAAGTGTCTATGAGCAGATTTACACTAGGATATTTTTTCAGCAGATTATCCGCTAATTCTCTTTTAAACTTGCCGCTGCGTTTAGACACGTAATTTTGTTTCGGATATTCCTGTGTGATTGTTGTTGTTTCAAAATACGAGTGAAAAACACAAATCGTTCAGCCCGTTAAGCCCGAGTACGGGAGAGTTTTTTTCCCCTCTCGCCGACTGCCTCTCTTTCTTACAAAACGCCGATAATATGCTGAACATTCATCCAGTGTAAATCGGGACTAAGAAAGTTTCGGTCGGGTAAACCGACTAAGGTATACATACATACCCTCACTTTGTGAGTAATGTTATACGGAATATTACACGAATTATTATGTCAATTTGTGTGGGAGGTAGCAGAAGGGGTTTAACAAATACACCTATTTTTCCCTGAACAGTAGATACTTTAAATACATTGCACTGTGGCGAATTATAAGCGTTTATGTGCACAGGTATATTAACGATTTGAGATATAAATTTGGGTATGATTTGGCCATTTTGTGTGGGAAGTACAAAAAGGGGGCGTGGTGATAACAAAGATATAAATACCAAGATACAACAATAAATTGTTCACAATTTCCAAAAGTTGTAGTAGCAGTTGTTAAAAATGGAAAATAGATGTCGATAGGCACCTTTTTTATGTCTCTCTGTTAACCAGAGCTGCGGTTAACAATTTTATATTTCACCCCCAAAATTATCTCAGAAACATCTTAAGTTAATTGGAACATTTTATGTAAAATAATTCTAGTTTTTTCAAAAGAGTCCGCTGCATTAAAATGATTTCCTGAATCTAATAATTTCTTTTTTAAATTTCAGTGAAGTATCTTTAATTTTTGGTAATAAAATTATCTATTTCAGAAATTTCAACGTAACTAAAAATCGAATATGTCCAAGGAAGCAGAAGAAAAGGACGGCAAAAAACTCTTTGAAGAGAGGCCTGATAAAGGAAAACAAAAAACCGGTAGAAGTTGGAACGAAATAAAAGCAACCGCAAATGATAGAACATCCTACTACCCAAGGAGTTAGGCGCAAGAGAAGAAGATGGAAAATCTATTTGTCTATTTTTGTATAACTTATGTTAAATTGTATTAGGTTGCGGTCCTTTAAACAAATTGTAATATTCCTAATATACCATTAGAAAAATACTTTATTTTCAAACAAACATCGATTTGTTCGTAAAACACCTGAAAATTTTTGGAAATAAATAGTTCTTACTAACCATATACAGGGTGTGTTGTTTCCTTAAACCTTGACTTTCTCTAAAACTTTAAGGGTAGTAATTGAATTCGCTGGATTTTTGATCTTTTCAAATTTGATAATCGGCAACACCAAATATTTGAATTCATGTGTAAACTAGTTGCAACCTTCAGAACGCCATCTACAAACTAGTTGTGAAGAATTCGTTGTGAATGTATACCGTTGTATCTTGGTACACCCAGCGAAAAACAAAGCACATACGTGCTTAATCTTTGGAAATTCGTTTATGATAATGAACCAACCCCGTATGTTACGAATTCCAGCAAGGCTGTGCATGAATAAAGCATCAAAAATCAACAACGCTTCGTTGCAAAATGAATACCAACTGGGGATAATTTAAATCAAGTGTTGGGGACAACTATAGAACGTGTGGGGGACGAATAAAGCACTTGCTGAGGACGAATAAAGCAGGCGCTGGTATAACTTTCCATTCTAAATCCCCCCTACCCCATCCCCATTTAAAACTATTTAAACAGCATTAGCGTTTCAATACATTTATTAATGTTATAAGTACATAAAACGTGAACACAACAAACATATAATTGTAAATTTGAATATTTATCACTAAGCAAATCACGTCTAAACAAAATACATTCGAATGTGCAGCAACACAGTATTATTATTGTTTTTCTCGGAATTCAGCTCGTAACCCTAATGGTGGCAGTCTCCTTCGTATCATTCGCCTTTATGTACTACAAAATTGAATTCCTGTGCTCTATAAAAAACATACACACTCATTATTAACTTTTAAAATTGAAATTTTTATAAGCTTAGGTTGTTAAATATTCGTAGGCCGACACCATTTCTATTGATTCTAGAAATTTCTGCAATAGGAAGATGTCACTGGATTTTGCAATCACCTTATCCTTCTCATTCCATAGCCCAGAGAATCATCCACATATCAAACAGGTCATTAAATTCTATTTCTTCGTCATTAATTTTCATTTTTCACGTCTTTATAAATCCTCGTGGTTTCTTCTTCTAAAGGTATGTTTAGACGATTGCCTGATCGGACAACATTGTCCGAAAAATGGCGGAAAAATGCAACCCTGTGAACGTACAACCGTGTGAACAAACAATTTTTGTCTCGCAACGTTGGCAGAAAAGTCATTGTGAGATAATTTGCAGATTTGTTGATGTGCGAAGTTTATGCATGTGACAACGGCGCCATTGCCAGAAAAACTTTTTATTGGCAACACTGTCTATAAAATATTTTAATTGGCAATCCTGCATATAAATATTAACAAAATATATGAAATTTGAAGGTTTTCTTGCAATCGTCTGAACAGTCAATTAACATTTGCCTAACAACCTGTCAATTTCCGTACATTTGCAACAATTTAACAGGGTTGATAACGTTTGCCGATCTGGCAATCGTCTGTACACACCTTAAGAACAGACAATAACAAATCCAATGAACAACACAAAGCCGAACAAATAATCAGCAACCTTACGGCGACAATACATAACGCAACGCCGGTCAAAAAATCACCCCCGTTTCGTTGATAGTTTATTTTGCAACGTCTTTTTTCCCTCAGTGTATTTATATCTTTGGTTGAGCGGTCTATGTTCATCGCGCTTTACACGAGGCAATTTTATAAGCGGCTAAACGGTGTTTGTAGGGGAGGCAGTTGGAAAGGGTCGTACTCGACTGAACGTTTTGTTTTTCATTTGCACTTTGAAACAACACATGAATAGCCGAGGGAACGCAAAGGCAAGTTCAAAAGAGAATTAGAGAATATAAAAATCGCTGATAAAAATCGCCCGAGTAAATGGGGACTTTCCATTTCAAACCGAAAATTTCACAAGTATTTGCCGTCCTGTGGCAACAAAATTTTTCAGATATAATTTCATGTACAAAAATCGTCTTTGCACAGAATGATACAATCTTGCGAAATTTTCTCTTAATCACCCTAAGCCTTTAGGCTCACCCTAAGCCTTTAGAAATTCTTTTGTTTTTTTTTTTTTACTTTTTTTGCATACACAACACTTAGTCCTGCATCACACGAGGGAATTTTTTCCAAGCAAGTGACCAAATTTGTAGGAGAGTGACTGGCGGAAAGATCTCTCTGCCCCTCTCTCCTACAAACTTTGACATTTGCTTGAAAAAAATTGCCTTGTGTGAATCAGGTCTTTATAACAATTTTTACAAATCGCACAGAAAATATTAATGTTTAGCTTTGGTTTCATTAAAATATAAAATATTAGAAACTAAAATCTATACACAATAGATTAATTTTAATTGTATGTCCGGTACTAAGATTTTGAAATCGCTCTATTTCCACGTCAAATCATATTTGTTATCGATTTGTGTTTTACTTTTTGAAGTTTTATTCGACTCCTATTTCCAATATTTATAAAATCCAATGGATAAATAAAAATATTGAGAACCGTAACTCGGAAAATAGATATCGCCGACAAATTATTTAATTTTTTTTTTTCAAAATATACTTTTCTCATCGCACGAATGACCTTTGTTGAATATGTTTAATAAGTTAACCTTATATAATGTACTTGTTCTTATACTTGAGTTTCTGTTGTTATATCATTATATGTATTTTTGTACTCATGAATGAGTTCAGTCAATAAACTACTTTTGAACTCAATAGGTTATGAGCCCAGACTCGAAAATAAAATAAAAAGTATAGATATTTTTTTTTTTCCTGAAGTCAAAAAAAAAAAAGAATTTTTTCAAGATTCAATATTTTCAAGATTAAAAAAGAAGATAATTGAAGAGGATTTAATAGAGGACTGGAAAATACTCAAGATTCATTAAGGATTCAAGTTAAAGGAGAAATAAAAAATTGTAAAACGCAAGAAAAGGAATTCTTCCAACTATATCGGCTTCAATTCTTCTGTGTGCATAAAAGAAATCTATAAAACATGGAGTTTACGAAGAATTTGAAACCGCTATCATGCGAGTCAGATTGGCCAATATGGAAAAGGAAGGTCAGAGATATTTTAGATTTCTATGAAGGAGCTCTAGACGTCATAGACAAGAAGATTGAAAAACTAGAATCTTTAGGAGAAGGAGCAAGCGATGCGCAAAATAGAGAGCACAAGAAGAAGGTCGAATTCTACCGCAAGGCCAATTCATATGCAAAAACCATAATAACAAATACAATATCAGACGAAATATATCAAAAAGTTATGGATAAGGAGAACGCATACGACACATGGAATGCCTTAAAGAATATTTTCGAAGCAACCTCAAAGGACCAATTATTCAGGATATGTACTGATCTTTTTTCATTTAAATGGCAAAATGAACAGGATGCTTCGACACATATTGCACAACTTAGAGGTTTGTGGGACGAATTAAACAGTGGATTACGAACAAAAGGTGAAAATATATTGCCCGATATGCTTCTAGTATGCAAGATACTACACATTTTACCGCCTGCATATGAAATGTTCCGTTCAAGTTGGATGATGCTCACAAGAGATGCGGACAAATCAATAGATGAACTAATAATGCAAATTTGTTTATTCGAGCGAAATTTCAAAAAGGATGTCCAAGAGCAGCTTGTCAATCAAGAAGCGCTTATGGCGAGAACAAAGAAATATTCAAAAGAAAAGAATGCAAAGAAATTTACCAAGAGGGAAGATTTGTGTCACTATTGTAAAAAAAAGGGTCACTGGTTGAAAGATTGCCGAAAATGGATAGCAGACCGGAAACCATCCAAGAAATCCACATCAGCCGCAGACGTTAATGTAGCACTGAATGTCGATACAATTAAAGAAACTGTATCAAATCTAGATGGCAGTTGGTGGGTTGATAATGGAGCCACGAAACATGTTACGAATTCATTTGAGATGTTTTCAAAATTTTCCAAATTTAATGAACCACAAGAGATACTGGCTGCTGGTAAGGAATCCATTAAGGCATTCGGCAAAGGTACTATTGATATCATATCAAAGATAAATGGGAGAAATCTAAAAATGGAACTCAAAGACGTATGGTATGTACCTGATATTTCGAGAAATTTGTTCTCAGTTCTTGCCACCCAAGATAGAAATCCCAATAGTAGCTTTAAATCTACTGCAACGAAGTGTTGGTTAACAGTTAATGGGCAAATAGTCATGTGCGGCAGTAGATCTATAAAAGGGAATCTTTATAAAGCATCGATATATGCAATACAGCCAAAAATGAAAGAAAATGTCTGCCTGGCAATAGCAGATTCATCAATGCTCCAACTGTATCACGAGAGGTGGGGACATCAAGATAAACGCCACGTTAAGGATAGACTAGAACGCGATTTTGGCATTAAAGTAAAAATGCAAAATGAGATTTGCGAACCATGTATATTTGGTAAAGCATCTAGAAGACCATTTAGAAACAAAGAGACTGCAACAGCTCCCGGAGAGCTCATTTCAGCTGATGTTTGCGGTCCATTCCATACATCGTTTCAAGGATTTAGATATCTAATTGTATACAAAGATGACTTTACAAAGTATAGGTATGGATATGTAGCCAAAAATAAATCCGAAGTGAAAGATACCCTTCAACAGATGTTGGCTCATGCAAAATGTCAAGGACATACAGTTAAAAATTTTATCAGCGATAATGGACTGGAATTCAATAATAAGGATGTAAAGAAAATTCTGAAGGAAAATGGAATTACTCAAAGACTTACCGCTCCTTACACACCTCAGCAAAATGGTCGATGTGAACGTGAAAATAGAACGATAGTTGAAATGGCGAGAACTTTTAAGTATTCAAATCCTGATGTAGAATTTCCAAACGCAATATGGGCAGAATTAGTAAAAACAGCTATATATGTTTTGAATAGAACCTCAAAATCATCTGTTCCAGGAATGACTCCACATGAATTATGGCTTGGGAAGAAACCTAGAATAAATCATTTGCGTATAATTGGATCAAAATGCTATGTACACATTCCCCAACAAAAGCGTTTAAAGATGGACAAGAAAGCCATTAGAGGATTTTTAGTTGGATACGACGGAGATGAAAGGTATAGAGTTTACATGCCAGAAAAACACAGTGTAGAAATATCCAGAGATATAAAGTTTGAAGAGAAAATTCAAAATTGCAAAGCTGAATCAAAGATAGAAAGCTCAAATGATACTCCATCCAAAAAAGTAGCCGATGGACTAGCCTATGAAGACAATATAAGGCCTATCAATTGCAAACAATTTCAAATTCCACACACTAACAAATGTTCTGAAAACAGCGTCGAAATTTTAGAAGAAAAAACATCTGTACCATTGCAAGAAGAAGTCCGCCCAGAAGAAGAAACGGCGAGTACAGAACAATATGAAGACGGCCAAGAAGAAGATACTGTGGGTAAGAGGAAAATGTACATCCAATAGATAACACGTCAATTCAAGAAGATGATAGCTCAGTTTCAGATTTCCAAGGTTTTAGTGAAGAGCATGAAGTTGCCAAACGATTTCGTGACAATGATTCCGAAGATGATGAACCAATATCAAAAAGACTAAGAGATCGCACCCTTCTTTCTAACTCAAAGTTCAAGAATTTTGTTATGATTGCTCAGGAGATAGAGTCAAATGTTTCTACACCACTTACTTACAATCAAGCAATGAAAAGTAATGAGAGAAATGAATGGGTTGCTGCAATGGAATCTGAAATGAGATCATTAAATGAAAACAACACATGGATCTTAACAGAATTGCCAAGTGGATCGAATGCACTTCCAGGGAAATGGGTGTATAGATTAAAAATAAATCCTGATGGAACTATAGATAAATACAAAGCTAGATTGGTTGTTAAGGGCTTTAAACAAGAAAAAGGTTTAGACTACGACCAAACATTTAGTCCAGTTGCGAAAATGACAACTATTAGATCACTAATAAGCGTAGCCGCAACCGAAAACCTTCACATGGCACAGTTCGATGTTTCTACAGCATTCTTATATGGCGAATTAGAAGAAGTGATCTATATGGAACAACCCGAAGGTTTTAGTGATGGCACAGGTAGGGTCTGTCAATTGAAAAGAAGCCTTTACGGGCTAAAACAAGCTCCAAGATGTTGGAACAAAAAGATGGGAAAGTATTTAGAAGCCAGGATTGGTTTGAAAGCAAGCACGGCTGACCCATGTCTATACATAAGAAAACAGGGTGAAAACAAGCTTATGATTGCTCTGTACGTCGATGATGGACTTGTAGCAGCCACGGATAAAAATCAGTTGGATGAATTTATGGAAGATTTGAAAAGGCAATTTAAGATAACTATTAAAGAAGCAACATATTTTCTTGGACTAGAAATTCAAAGTACTGATAATTCAATCGAAGTAAATCAAAAAGTTTACGCAAAACGTATTCTGCAGAAATTCAATTTTGCTGAATGCAGATCAGTGTCAACGCCTATGGAGAAGTCTAAAGAGTGTACTGAATCAGGGAAAGATATGGAAAAATTCCCATACAGGCAAGCTGTAGGGGCTTTGATGTATTTAATGCTCGGAACAAGACCCGATATTGCTTACAGCGTTAGTTATCTATCAAGGCATTTAGAAAAACCTACAAAAGAAGATATTATTAAACTTAAGAGGGTGTTCAGATACATTTCTGGGACATTGAATTATAGTCTGAAATACCAAAGAAAAGGAGAAAAATTAATCAAATGTTTCAGTGACGCAGACTTTGGAGGTTGTGTTGAGACAGGAAGATCAACATCTGGCGTAGTGGTAACTTATGCTGGTACTGCTATTTCATGGATAAGTCAGAGACAAAAAATTGTTTCAACCTCAACCACCGAAGCAGAAATTATTGCAGCGAATGAAGCATGCAAAGAATTAATATGGATCAGAAGACTATATAAGGAAGTCATTAATTTAAAAGAAACACCTACATTATTTATAGATAATACAGCAGCACTGCGCTTAGCTCAAAACCCAGAATATCATCGGAGGACAAAGCATATTTCTATAAAATATTTTTTCATAAGGGAGAAGGTTTCTGAAGGAAAAATATTTGTTTCGCAAATATCAACAGAAAATCAATTAGCTGATATGATGACTAAACCTCTGGCCAAGGAACGTTTAAAATATTTATGTAACAAGTTAAATATCCATATGTTGACTTATTAAACAAGGGAAAGTGTTGAATATGTTTAATAAGTTAACCTTATATAATGTACTTGTTCTTATACTTGAGTTTCTGTTGTTATATCATTATATGTATTTTTGTACTCATGAATGAGTTCAGTCAATAAACTACTTTTGAACTCAATAACCTTAACTTTTCTGATTTTCAATGGTAGTTGAACTTCATGTAAATTATTGCAACTTTTGTCTTATTTTCACATATTTCGATTAACAACAAACATTTTCAGCAAACTGCAAATTTTTCAGCAGAGCGTTTGCTAGTGCAAAACTGCAAACTTTTTGCTATTACAGCAGAAAATTTGCTGTATTAGCAGAATAAATGTTTGCTGAAAATTAGCAGACGTTGTTTGTTATTAACAGCAAACTTTTTTTGGGTGTACTGAAGGTGAGGGGATTCGTAAGTCTACCGACTGGACTTTCTTACTTGTTTTAAATATTTCCATTTTACATATATCATTTCGTCTAGACTTTACACATACGTTAGCCAAAACAAAATATTAGAAACAAATAGATTTATAACAAAAATTTCCAAATTTTTATGATAGATGACAGCCAAATCAGAGAATAGTTTGCCAGCAAAAACTCATTTTCGAGAAAATGGCTCATAGCCACTTTTGAATATTAGTATATGCATCTAATTTACTTATATTTATTAAAATATTTTATTATTTTCAGAGTCAAAGATGTGTGGCGAAAAAAAATTAAGTCGTGGCCGTCGTATTTATTTATTTATTTATTTTTATTCAATATTTAACCGAGCCATAGGCCATATATGGTTATAAATACTACAGAAACAAGAAATAATAATAATGGATAAACATTTAAAAACTTAAAATAAACTTTAAATAAAAATGAATGTGAGGCTACTCACATTCATTTTTATTTAAAGTAAATAATGTTTATTTACTGTCTACAAATCGGGTAGCGTCTACCCGATTTGTAGACAGTATGTTATGTTTAGTTATATTATATAAATATAATATTTTTTATAGAACCGCAGCCACCACCCCTCCCCGGCCCACCAACACTGCAATTGAAGACCTCACGCAGATGTTGTTGGAAGAAGGTATCTATGTATATTAAAACTTGATTTGCAAATCAATAACTTTCGTTTTTTTTAGAATATATTGACCCTCCTCCGCCAAAAAAAATTAAAAAAAGGTCAACATAAATCCAACCACATAACCACCGCCAGCCACCACACCAGCACCACTGACCCCTCCATCAACACTCCCCCTTACCACCACACAATTTTCCTACAACACCACACCAACCTTCTCCACCATCATTACACTTTCTACACCCTCATCGACTACCACGCCCACAGCACCCTCCACCACCATCGCACATACCGCCACACCTATTAACAAGTAAGAAAGTTTCAGTCGGGTAAACCGACTAAGGTATACCCTCACTTTGTGAGTAATGTAATATGGAATATTAAACGAATTATTCTGTCAATTTGTATGGGAGGTACCAGAATGTTTTTAACAAATACGCCTATTTTTCGCTGAATAGTAGATTCTTTAAATACATTGCACTGCGTTATGAAATATTCAATTTTGGTATGATTTGGCCATTTTGTGTGGGAGGTACAAAAAGGGGCGTGGTGATAACGGCCATTTTTTCAGGGCTATAGGGACTTCAAAAGCGTTACACTGTGCAAAATGTTGTTGCATTTTCGTGCATTGGTACTCATGCTGTGAGCTCTTAACTTTTTGTGCAAAATGGTACCTTTGTGTGGGAGGTACAAAAAGGGGCGTGGAAATAGCGTCCATTTTTCACAGTGCAAAAGACACTATAAAAGTATTACACTGTAAACAATGTCAAGTATTTTTGTACACTGGTATTAATGTTATAAGCTGTTATCTTTTGGTGCAAAATGGTACCTTTGTGTAAGAGGTACCAAAAGGGGCGTGAATATGACACCCATTTTTCACTGGACTGTAGGCACTATGAAAGCATTACACTGTACAACATTTCAAGTATTTTTGTACACTGGTATTAATGTTATAAGCTGTTAACTTTTGGTGCAAAATGGTGCATTTGTGTGGGAGGTACCGAAAGGGGCGTAGCAACATGGCCCATTTTTCTCGAGTTGATAGCGACTAATAAACTAATGCTATGTGTGGAATTTCAGAAGATTCGAATAAGTAGTATAGCAGTTATTAAAGATTCAATCAGCCCTGTTCTGGCTCTCACCAAATATTCAATTCACTTCACAAATTCACTTCACCCAACGAATGGAGAGGTGTTCTGGTTCTCACGTGAATTCTCTTTTTCGAACTTCTGCTCAAAAAAATCGAAACATATGTTTTTGTCTGCAAAGCCATAATTTGCAGACAAAAACGTAAACAAAACAATTTATTCTCGCGAAGAATCAGACAAGAAATTAAAAAAGAAAATCTGAAGATTTATTAATCATATTTTATAAAAAACACAACAAAAAATATGCCACTAGCTTTTCTCTTAGTCATTAGGGATTTAAGTTTTAAGAAATGAAGTTCTTGAGGAACGTATCAAGGCGGCACTTGCGTGACTACTCAAATCCAATGGATATTCCAAATTCGTGGTAAGTTAAGTGTCGTTAATCTGTTTAACATAATAATTTATGCCTTTAAATGTTTTATAGCTTTTTACCGGCTTAATAAAGACGGATTTTCAATGATCCTTGATCAAATTGCACCCTTCATTAGCACAGGATCAATACCACAAAAAATACAATTGGCGGCAGCTTTGAGATTTCTTGCGGTGAGCGCTTTTCAAGGTATTGTAGCAAACGACATAAATATAAGCATGGGAAGGACTACATTGTGCAAAATATTGTGGAAAGTGGTAAATGGAAATGAGTCAGGCGGAAGTCAGTGCTTCAAAAATGCATTTTTACCAAAAGCATGGAATTCCCGGGGTTGTTGGTTGTGTCGACGGTACTCACGTTCGACTCATAAAACCTCCAGATGGAGAAGCGCTTTTTTATAACCGAAAGGGATATTTTAGCATAAATACCATGATTGTAAGTAAAAATACACTTTCATTTATATTTATTTGTGTAAACGCTTTTTTTTTATTAAGGTTTGTGACTACGAAATGAAAATACGGGCCGTTGACAGCACTAGACCTGGATCGTGTCATGATTCATATATATGGAAATCAGGTACAGCAGAGAATCATTACGCCGAGATGTATGCACGTTCCCGAAATTGCTGGCTTTTAGCTGACGGAGGTTACGCTTTGGAACCATACCTTATCACGCCATATAGAAATCCTACATATAACTCCAGTGAACACAAATTCAACAAAGTACACTGCTCAGCACGGAACATTGTTGAGAGGACTATAGGCAACATAAAATCTCGTTTCCGATGCCTACAAGCGACCCTCCACTACGAACCAGCAAAAGTAAGCAGAATTATTAATGCGTGCTGCGTACTGCACAATATTTGCAAGCATTTTAATTTACCTATGGATGCTGAAGTTCCGATACCTGACGATGACAACATTGAAGATGTGGAACAATTAAGTAGTGGTACCGATGGCACACGAGTAAGAGACGAAATTGCACGTTCAATAGTTCAATAAAACACAGTCTTTAGAATGAATAAACTAAAAATACAAAACAAATTTTATTTGCTGCAGTCTTTTATGAGATCAATTAGATATATATGTATTTATTAACTATATTGTCAATTTAAAGTCCCATCTTCAATTGTTCCAGCTCGATGGACTTCAATTTCGGGTGAGCAAATGCTTCTCCATTTGTATGTGGTGCCTTTTGTTTTCTTTTATTTCCTCCTTTTTTAATGAGACTAGTTCATCTAGCTTATTTTCAATGCTTATTAATGTTTGACTATTGGCAACCATCACTTCTTTTATTGCACTAATACCACCCGAAACACACTTAAAATTTTTCGTTTCCTCCTCCATTAAGTACTCCACGTCCGATGGTTTCTTTCTCTTTGGTGCGGGTGGCTCAACGTTGGGAGAGGCAATTGGCGAATCGGGTATATCGCCGAAATCAGGAGAGTGGCTGCGTACACGCTTTGATGCAGTCACTGTATTTGCAGCTGATGATGTGGCAAGTTTTCTGCTGGTTTTGCACTTGACGTTTCTTTGGGCCTAATACGACTTGCAAGCGATGTAGATGGTGCATCGGCGTCAATATTTTCTTTATTGGGGCCACCTAATTTCTGGGTGTTCTTTATCCCATCCGCGCACATATAAAGGTCCACAAAACAGCAACACGTTCTTCCAAAGGTGTCATTACATATTTATTATATTGGCCACCACCTGTTGCCCGACATTCCCTTTTGTTATGCGTAAGCTTGGATTTAATGTTCCGTTCTTGTTTGAGGTCCGCATGAATTAAGGTTTGTTGCCAGGTCTGACCACAGTTTATCCTGCTCTGCTTTATCCATCTTTGAGTAGCCCATGGCCAAGTCTGGGTGTAACTCCATGAACTGGACGAAAATCTCATTGTGAGAACTATTTTTTCGTGGGGACCTGTAGGATAGTAATGCAATGAATTTGAACAATTAGCTTCAGCAAAAAGCTCAGCATACTTACATCTTGTAAAATCTAAATCCTTTGGTTATTTTCCGTCCAATTTTTGTTTTATGTTTTTTTGTTTTGTCAAGTTGGTGTTAATTGTTTTATGTTTGTTGTTTTTGTTACGTTTTAATAGACGTCAAACATTTGACAATTTGCAGAAGTAGCGTTGCCACACGGTTCATAATAGGCAAATTGACGATCATTTTAATTATTTTACTTATATTTTTGTTAAATTTAGTAAATTTTTAAAATGGAATAACATTTCTGTACCAACATTAAATTATCCGATGCAAATAACCTTGAGGTTACTCCATTAAAATTGTTGTATTTCAAACTAACAAACATCTTGCATCTCTGATTTTTCGAAGTCAAACCAAATCAGCTGATTGCCAAGAACTCACTTACTCACATCACAAAAGAAAAAAAGTTGGTTGCAATTTTGGACTTATTTTATAAAACCTAATTTATTAATTAATTTGATTATTTTATCGTACAGAAACTTGTAATTAAGAAGTAAACATTACAAATTTTGTCACGGCACAGTTAATTTGTGATTACAATAATTATTCTTTCCAAAAAATGAGAACTCACAGCGCTCTCACAATGGAAAACATGGCGAGAAAAAATTGCATGAAATGGGGTGAAAGTGAGTTGCAGAACACCTCTCGGTGAATACTTCTCCCTTCACCACCACAAGTGAATTCCAGAACATGGGCGATTTTAACACTTTGTGGGGGAGGTACTAGAAGGAGTGGACCAATATGGCCCATCTTCGAACTTAGCCGGAGATAGAAAAAAATATTACCACGTACCAAATTTGAAGTCAATCGGTTACTCCTTTCGAGAGTTATCGTGCGCACCAGCCAGCAGACAGACGGACGGACATTGCTCATTCGTCTTAAAATGACCCAAAACGAATATCCGAGGAACATACTTAGGGTCTTAGATCACTCCTTCGATGTGTTACACTTTTTTCGTAGCAAATGATATATACCCTCGTTACACTAAAGTGAGGGTATAAAAATTGAGAGTATCGTTACCTGTGATGGCATAACCATAGGTCGACAACGCAGGGGAATGTTATATTAAAGCAAATGGCGTCTTAAAATCTTCCTGGCGAAACAAATATCTATATCACTAAGATTTGGGAAAAAAAATACAACGTAATATTTCCTGTTGAAGTGTGCAATGTCGGTGGCAATTTATAGTTTTCATTTGATTGAAGAAACCACAATTTTTACGGAATGAATTAATAGGATAGCTTCTATATATTACAAGTTAAAATTAGTCATTTTTTATACACAAAATAAATTTATCTTTTTTTTAATATATAACCTAAATACATAAATTAAATTAAAATTACACATAAAGGAGATGCTTATATTCAAAATAAGATCACCGTTCGGGTCGGTCAGATGTGTCCTTAATGAAAATATACATTCGTTTTATCATACTTCGGATTTTTGATTTAAAGCTGAATAACCTACGGGAATCTCTTTCAGTTCAGACTTTAGACACAAAAATTCACCACCAATACACATAATAGTGGCGGTAGTGGCATTCAATAGCCACCAAGAGATGTTCGAGGGGAATGCACTGTTATACCACCAGCAAATCAAGAGATGGAATATATGAAATGTGCAGCTGAAATTTGAACAGAGAGAAATAATTCCAAATTTATATGGAAATATAAAAAAAGCCTTAGTGAAATCTTACCTGAAATCCAAGCACAGTTTAGCTCTCCTCACTATGCACCACAGTGCCAAAGAGGCCACAAAGGAATTTGTGACAAATGCACAAATAATGAGACGACCACCCAAATCAGATACATGGATTTCCTAGAACAAAAGAGCAAAATTATTGATTATATGTATGTTAGCAATCTTAGATTGGTGAAATTAATCCTTTCACTTAATTTCTAAAAAGTGGAATATTGAAATTTCTGTGCAGAACGTTTAGGTCGACCTGAAATCTGTTCGGAGACACTTCCTCTTACATTGTAAAATAACACTTTGCGATTGTGAAGATCTAATACATGTGAGCCGAATATAAAAACCCCTAAAGTTGGGGGATGTAAAATTTGGCTTAGATCGGAAAATAATGGATATGTATTTGATGCCTCTGTAATATGCAAAACATTTATTTATTGCTTTCAAGGCTATATTTTTCGGGTTATGTATCAGATATATGAAAAACCACATAATTATATTTGAGGACAGCGCTGTAAAAATATGTTGTATTTTGCCACCCAAGCATAATGCCGTAGTAATGTGATTTAGGATAAGATTTACACAGTTTTAGATATTTTTTTTGGAAAATATTAATGTAAAGGTGTTTTACTCAGTGAGAATATATACCTTATTTCCGCAAAATGTCCCGGAAACACTTACGTAGTTTTTTCATACCTCTCATACAAAACGTGGAAATTATAGTATAAAAATATAACCAAATTATGTTTATTACAGTGGCCTCGAATGCACACTTATTGATTTCTGATCTATACGAAATTCTGCATCCAGCCACTTCATGTTCATATTTATGATACACATGTTTAATAGATCCACACACCGTTTTTTACATTTTACATTGCAACAAAAATAAGGACCTATAGGCTATAGAGTAGTACGCAGTAGCATCATCAGATCTGTTACAAAATGTTGCCCACTCCAATCATAGATCTATTGAACGAATGTTGCGGGATAGATCTTATGTTGACTAAACCGGGAAAAACTCTCATTTTAGTGGGAACTTACATGATATTCGAA
This sequence comes from Eudasyphora cyanicolor, assembly GCA_963930755.1. Classification (NCBI taxonomy): domain Eukaryota; kingdom Metazoa; phylum Arthropoda; class Insecta; order Diptera; family Muscidae; genus Eudasyphora; species Eudasyphora cyanicolor. The sequence continues at coordinate 45,684,665 of OZ005734.1, read as the reverse complement.
TATACTGTCCAATCGATAGTTTTCTCCGGCCATAATATTGGCTAAGAACACCAACAAACCTAGTGTGAAGTAAACACAAAACTGTAATGAGATTATTTGTGACACCAGTAAGATGGGATCCCATTGTGTGCTGCGAAATGATCCGGATTTCATTTTTATTCCTTATGCTTATTTGTTGTACATTTACATGAAATTGTAAATATATAACAAATTATTTTGTGGTAAAAAACAGATGACGAATGACTCTTCCTGTAAACAGAAGAGGAATGCCATTCACTATGAACTGAGGTAGGTAACAAACAGCTGTTGCTGTGCACTGCGTTCCATCCAATAAAAATGCGAACCGTGTCATTACTACAGCTCTGCATTCATTGTCGTATTTCACACGAAGTAATTTTTTCAAGCAAGTGTCAAAGTTTGTTGGAGAAAGAGGCAGGGAAAAAGATTTCTGCCTCTCTCTCCAACAAACTTTGACACTTGATTGGAAAGAATTGCCCCGTGTGAAGCAGGACAAAGACTTTCGACCTATTCAAATGGCATTTCGCCTTAATATTTTATATTGTACATAATTTTCACACGAAGTAATTTTTTCAAGCAAGTGTCAAAGTTTGTTGGAGAAAGAGGCAGGGAAAAAGATTTCTGCCTCTCTCTCCAACAAACTTTGACACTTGATTGGAAAGAATTGCCCCGTGTGATTCAGGACAAAGACTTTCGACATTCAAATGGCATTTCGCCTTAATATTTTATATTGTACATAATTTTCTTTTTTGTTATGGGACCAAAATTCTTTATACCTTTATTTTCTGCTATGTTCATATGGCTGGGGAGCCATTTAAATATTATTCTTGTTTATTAATACTTTTTTAAGCCAATTTTTTCCAAGCAGGTGTCAAAGTTTGTAGGAGAGAGAGGCAGAGAGCTCTTTCCGCCCTTATTTATACCTTTATTTTCTGCTATGTTCATATGGCTGGGGAGCCATTTAAATATTATTCTTGTTTATTAATAATTTTTTAAGGCAATTTTTTCCAAGCAGGTGTCAAAGTTTGTAGGAGAGAGAGGCAGAGAGCTCTTTCCGCATGTCTCTCTCTCCAAAACACTTTGACACTTGCTTGGAAAAAATTTCCGAGTGTGATCCAGGACCAACACCGATTCGAAAACGAGTTTGACAGACACCGAATGTCCTCACTCATGTTTAAGGCTGCTACTTAAATAGCTGACGTCGGTGTTCGACGTCTGTCAAAGTGTTGTCGTGTGTACAGAAAGTTCATATTCACACTTGCAATTTCCCCCCGCAGAGTTACAGTGTTTGTGGGAGAGGGACGCAGTCGGTTACCGGTTACCCCTTACCGACTGCGTCCCTCTCCCACAAACACTGCAATTATGCGGGGGGTGGGGGTGTGAATTGCAAGTGTGAATATGGACTCTTACTGGTATTTAAGACGTACCCTTGTTGTTGTTGTAGCAGATTGGAGACGCTGAGTTGATAATCCTTACGTCTATTTTTTAATACAGACTTCGTTCCGGCATACATCCGATTGTCGCGGGAACCTTATGTTGTTTTCATCCACTCAATGTTGTCCGGTTGTAAATTAACATTCGTCTGTTAATATCAGGGAATGGATGTTATTTGAGTGATGCCGTTTCTATTCTCCACTAGAAGCGCTGCATTTCTGTTAATAGTCGTCATGATGTTATGTCTATTTTTAGCTTCCCTGTTGACTTGTGTGATCAGATGTTGTTGTAGTGGGACCGGTGAGTTATTTTTTGCTGCAGAAACTCGAATTATGATGAAAACATGAAATGTTTATGTTAAATTTTTCCGATGCCATGGCTGGGAGTTGAACCCAGCACCTTCGGGATCCAAGTCTAAAGCACGGTACTATGTTCCCGTTTCACGGTGAAATCCCATACAAAAACCAAAGTTGTGAAAAAATGAGTGAAATTTTTTCATTTGTGGTACTGTGTTTATTTCAACGTGAGAAATTGACATTTTGCGCCGCTGCAAATTAATTGAACGCCGCAACAAATTGAAGCCGCCAGCATTGTACTGCTATTTATTTATATTTATATTTGTCCGCGAGAAATTCAACTGTTGTAAATATTATCAATAAAATTTCCTAATAAAGAATACTAAATTAAATTATTTGAAACAATGAAGACTAATGAAAAGCTTTGGAACGGATAATAATTATTTGTATATGGAATAAACGAGAAGAGCGACATTCCGATTGGATAGCAAAGCAAAAAATGTGCAAAACACTGGACGGACATGTAACTATATGTAATAATGTGAAATTTGTCTTATAATTACTTATGTACATTTACGTTTGTATGTTTAGAACAATCGTGACGAAAAGCCTGGAAAAATATTGTGGACGGCTATCGCTGCCGAACCAGTAAGACAATGGAATTGGGTAGTGCCTGTGATCATGTTTTTAAATGGAACATAGTGAGTTCTTGCCAACCATAGAAGTTGGAAGAAGAAATTCCGTTTATGGATGGAAGTATAATTTGTATAGGTCAACAAATATAATGCAAATCCTTAAAAATAATAATAAAACATCTTTTTCGGTTCATCAAAACATCATTTAATTTATTTATATTCCTTCAACAGTAGGAAATTATTTTGTTATTAGCAACATTGTATTACGCTGGCTTCTGATGCCTCACAAGCAACGGCATCGTATGTATAACATTAGCACAATTATCTTCAAAAATATTTCCTTTCTGCAATTTAAATTAAAAATTTTCTAAGTCGGCATTATTTCATTTAATTATTTGTTGATTGTTTATAATTTGAACTCGTGTTTGTTTTCAAGAAAAGCAAAAAGGAAAAAAATGCACATGCTTACACACACACATTCATATAAAAGTGACATTTCGACACACACACACTTCAAAAATGTAATGCCACTTTAGTAAAAAAGCGTTCCATTTTTCAACTTGAAATAACATTTTGTGGAATTTTTTCAAGCTGAAAAAACATAGTACCCACCTTAACGCACTAACCACTAATGGTGTTTTCTTTTCTAAAAAAAGATGTTGCCCTGTCAGAGAGCAGCATTTTAATAATTTCGCCTACACCCTCTTGTACTGCTGCATTTTTTATGGTCAGAATCGATATCAAAAATGCAAAAAAGTAGCCTTTTAACTCACTAAAGCTGGGTACTATGTTTTTTCAGCTTGAAAAAATTCCACAAAATGTTATTTCAAGTTGAAAAATGGAACGCTTTTTTACTAAGGTCGCATTGCATGTTTGAAGTGTGTGTGTCGAAATGTCACTTATATGTATGTGTGTGTGTATAAGCATGTGCATTTTTTCCTTTTTGCTTTTCTTGAAAACAAACACGAGTTTAAATTAGAATCAATAAGCAATTAAATGGAATAATGCCGACTTAGAATATAATTAATTTAAATTGCAGAATGGAAATATGGTAGAAGATCATTGTGCTAATGTTATAACTAAATAAATTATTTATTTTGTGTTGATACGATGGCGAGGCATCAGAAGCCAGAGTAATACAATGTTACAAATAACAAAATAATTTTCTACTGTTGTACGAATATAAATAAATAAAATTATGTTTTGATGAACCGAAAAATATGTTTTATTATTATTTTTAAGGATTTACATTATATTTGATGGACATATATAAATTATACGTCCATCCATAAACGGAATATATTCTTCCAACACCTATGGCTGGCAGTGAGTGAGTTCTATGTTGTTTATAACCATTTAAAAACGAGATCACAGGCACTGCCCAATTCCATTGTCCTACTGCTTCGGTAACGTTTGCCGTCCACAAAGTTTTTCCAGGCTTTTCGTCACGATTGTTCTAAACATACAAACGTAAATGAACATACGTAATTATACGTCCTTCCAGTGTTTTGCACTTTTTTGCTTTGCTATCCAATCGGAATGTCGCTCTTCTCGTTTATTCAATATACATAATTATTTTCTGTTCCAAAGCTTTGCATTAGTTTTCTTTCAGATAATTTAATATTGTATTCTTTATTAGGAGGTTTTATCGCTAAGATTGACAACAATTGAATTTCTCGCGGACAAACATGAATATAAATAAATAGGAGTACAATGCTGGCGGCATTCAATTTGTTGCGGCGTTCAATTAATTTTTAGCGGCGCAAAAAGTCAATTTCTCACGTTGAAAAAACATAGTACCACAAATGAAAAAATTTCACTCATTTTTTCACAACTTTGATTTTTGTGTGGGATTTCAGCGTGAAACCGGAACATAGTACCGTGCTTAAAAGTAAACTAAAAACAAAGAATACTCCACGGCGCCGCCTAAATAAAGCATCTGACCAACCTTCATTATAAAAAAGCACGCACGGTCACACGCGGTTATTTAGGCTATTCGCTAGACGCCGAAAAACATCTGTTTTGTAGGGCAGCGTCCACCCCTTCGATTTAATACAGGGCTGAAATGTTGCATTTTTGCCCCGTGCAAGTGCGACATTTTTCACAAAAGAAAACGAAACCCTTTCACAGTGCAGCATTTATTTTACAATCGAAGACCAAAAGGCATTTTTGGGGCGAAAGGCATAAAAATGTAGCATTTTTTGGCACAAAAGAAAACACCATAAGCTACCGAAGGCCACAAGACGTACCCTAAAGCACGGTACTATGTTCCCGTTTCACGGTGAAATCCCATACAAAAACCAAAGTTGTGAAAAACTGAGTGAAATTTTTTCATTTGTGGTACTGTGTTTATTTCAACGTGAGAAATAGACATTTTGCGCCGATACAAATTAATTGAACGCCGCAACAAATTGAAGCCGCCAGCATTGTACTCCTATTTATTTACATTCATATTTGTCCGCGAGAAATTCAACTGTTGTAAATATTAGCAATAAAATTTCCTAATAAAGAATACTAAATTAAATTATCTGAAATAAAGAAAACTAATGCAAAGGACGGAAAATAATTATGTACATGGAATAAACGATAAGAGTGACATTCCGATTGGATAGCAAAGCAAATGTGCAAAACACTGGAAGGACATGTAACTATATGTAATAATGTGGAATTTGTCTTGTAATTACATATGTACATTTACGTTTGTATGTTTAGAACAATCGTGACGAAAAGCGTGGAAAAACTTTGTGGACGGCAAACGCTACCGAAGCAGTAGGACAATGGAATTGGGCAGTGCCTGTGATCTCATATTTAAATGGTTATAAAGAACATAGTGAGTTCTTGCCAGCCATAGGAGTAGGAAGAAGAAAATCCGTTTATGGATAGAAGTATAATTTATATATGTCCACAAATATAATGTTAATCCTTAAAAATAATAAAAAAACATATTTTTCGGTTCATCAAAACATCATTTTATTTATTTATATTCGTACAACAGTAGGAAATTATTTTGTTATTTGTAACATTGTATTACCCTGGCTTCTGATGCCTCACAAGCATCGCCATCGTATCAACACAAAATAAATAATTTATTTAATTATAACATTAGCACAATGATCTTCAACCATATTTCCATTCTGCAATTTAAATTAACTATTTTCTAAGTCGGAATTATTCCATTTAATTGATCATTGATTCTCAATTTTGTGATTCTAATTTAAACTCGTGTTTGTTTTCAAGAAAAGCAAAAAGGAAAATAGTAGTAGTAGTCATGATACAATTAGAAGGTAGTCGCAGTTGCCCAACAACAACAAAATATCAACTCTGTTCATACCTCTGGTGTTTTTGGTTGTCAAAACGTAGATGACAAATTGAATAGAAGTGTCAAAACTACATCATTCATTTTTGACACAATAATAAAATATAAAATTGGAAGAATTGGAGAATGCTGTAAATAATTATTGAAATCTTTTTCTTTTTTGTGAAAATTGTGCTAAGAACGTAACATATGCACGTGCAACATACAGTCGTGTGCAATGAAATAGAGACATCCCTGTACAAAAAATTTTTAAATTAAGAAAAACAGCCAAAAACTTTTTCATTTAAAACTTAAAATAACACAAAGAACTACAAATATAAAAAAAATTCCCTGGTTTTGGCTGTGAACAAAAAGTCTTGATTGGAATGTTCTTAGGCAATTCAATTATTGTCCACAGCGAATCCTGATGTTACTTGGCAAATTTCAACCTTCTTTTTCTTGTCGTTTAGAAATATACGGTACTTTTCGGGCACCTTTCGCTTTTAAATCGATCGTTTTTAATTAACATTTTTATTATTGCAGAGGTGTCAAAGGATGTTGAGAGGAAATGGTGGGAAATGTTGTAACGTATAACAAAATATCTAATAAATCAATTTTAAAAAATAAAAATTTCCAAACCAAAAAAATTGAAGAAATGTAAGAAAGGGTCCTTTCGTTACATCTTATGTCCTAACAAGAAGTTCGAAATGGACTTTGCCAACTCTGCATTAATAAAAATGTTAATTAAAAACGATTTATATTCAAAAGGTACACGAAAAGTACCGTATCTTTCTAAACGACACGAAAAAAGAAGGTTGAAATACGCCAAGGAACAGTGCAATTCATTGTGTTATTTATTTTATGTTTTTAATTATCACACTGATACTTGAATTTGATAGTTTGTTATTGAAAATGAAAAAAATAAAATAAAACTAAAAAAAAGATTTTGTTTACGAGTTTTCTTATTTTGAAAATGTTTGATGGGGTTTTCTATTTAATGCACACCAGTTTGGTCGACTCTAGTATAGGGGAAAACCTCTTACGTCGGCCAGTAATGAAGAAGACCACAGTAGTCGTCTCTAGTATAGAGGAAACGACACTGGTCGACTCTAGTATAAAGAAAGACCACAGTGGTCGACTATAGTATAGAGGAAGACCATAGTGGTCGACTATACGAGGGCTGCTGTATATATTTCTGGCCTAATAATGAAAATGCGAATATTTATCATCAAAAATGGTTTTATTGTTTTTCAAAGTATTCTCCAGCATGATTTGTACCCTTCAGCTTGCGCTCAAACCAATTGTCGAAGCACTTTTTCCACTCCCATTGAGACACCTCCAAAACATGGTTTTTGAACGCTTTAACAGCTGCTTCAGGCGTCGAAAAACGTAGACCAAGCAGTTTTTTCTTGATGTGATTGAATAAGAAGTCATTGGGTGTCAAATCAGGGCTGTACGGCGGATGACCCATCAATTCGTCGTTTTGGCCGGTCATAAAGGCGCCGGTTTGAGCCGATGTGTGAGAGCTCGCATTGTCATGGTGCACAATTAATCGTCTTCTCTTGATCGTTTTTCGAATTTCTCCGAAGTCTTCAGGCAAACAAATTGTGGTGTACCACTCAGAATTGACCGTCCTACGTTGCTCAAGCGGAACAGTCGCCACATGACCAGTTTTGCCGAAGAAACAGGCGACCATTTGCTTCGAAGTGCTTCTTCCACGAACAACTTTCGTTGGATTTGGCTCGTCTTCGAAGACCCACACGGTCGATTGCTGTTGTGTTTCGGGCTCATACGCATAGATCCAAGATTCGTCACCTGTGACGATCTTAAAGACGTCTTATGAAGCACCGCGATCGTATTTTTCAAAATTTCTTTGCACCAATTGACACGAGCCTTTTTTTCAGCGATTGTCAAATTGTGCGGGATCCAACGAGAACAAACCTTTTTTACGGCCAGGTGTTCATGCAATATCGAATGTATGCTGGTGGAAGAAATGCCCAAGGATGCCTCTATCACACGGTATGTCACATGACGATCTTGCATTATCATTGATGCCGCGTTCACGCCGGCACAACAGCCGTTCTTGGACGACCATCACGACCTTCGTCTTTGAGCGAGCGTCGGACACGATTGAATTCATTAAACTAGTTTTTCGCAGTGCTATTGGATGGTGCTTCATCGCCATACAAAGATTTAAGTTCATCGATGCACTCTTGTCGTGATAATCCACGTCGAAAGTTGTGAAATGACAAAACTTATTTTTTTGATAACGATATTTTTAATTTTGAAAAAAACCAAACGTAAACATTGCAAATGTCAACGATGAATTTGACTCTTACATGACAACAAAAAACACCCTCGAGAAAAAATTGTAAACAGCTGATTGCTGTAGACTACCTTATGATTATACCATGGTAGTAGTAGTATATTTATTGAGACTTTTTCTTTTCGATTACAATTTTATACTTATCGATGACTACAAAACGATTTTTCCATAGAACTATATACGTCTTGTTCTACTGCACTATTAAAAGTATAGGCCTCATGCCAAAATAAAGAATTCGATTATTACAGAGTAATCAGAGAGGAGAGATTTAAAAGGCTTGCTCTCGGCCTTATCAGTTACGTACAGAGTATTTTCTGTTAAGTGAGAACTTAAAACTATGCAACACTTAAAACTAAAATAAATAAAGAGAGCTGTCAAAACGTTGACTAACAGTGTGTGTTAATGTACCAAAGAAAACGAGAATGGTACGTATACATGTGAATAAGAGTGTATATATAGACAGTGAAATTGTAATAATCAAAACAAATGAAGTGATTAAAATAATAAAAACATGTGAACGAGAGTACATACAAATCGCAAGTAATTTTCAGAAAATTAAATTGTAAATTATAAGATTAAAGGTAGTGTTTGTATATGTATAAAGCTTGATTATAAACTTTTCCTCAGGTACGGTGCGTTTTCTTAAGGCTAATAGTAAAATATCACAGTTTTTTTGTTTGAATTATACTAGGTTCATATAAGTATGAAAGTGTCAAAAGTGTTTGGTGTCTTTGTTTAGAGTGTTATCCCCTGTGCGTACCAGGCGTCGTCTTTTGGAAGAAGTATGGTGGTACATTTGGATCAGGGCCATTGTCAAGATTTTCGTTGAGGATACCGACTGGCGATAGGTAAGTTGACCCAGTCCAGTTTGTGTATCGCTCTGTGTGGTGGATTTCGCTTAAGAGAGAGTTATCATGGTGCTCCAATTTTTCAACAAATTTTCTTTGCAGCTCCAAGGAATATTTGCAGAATGGTTGTATCCCGGCGCATTCGTAGATATGTTGGTTTGAAAAGCGTTTCGTTTCGGTTTCGTAGTTTTTCCCAACACATTTTCTGAGCGTTTTTCGCTCGAATATTTCCAGTTCCTTGGCTACTGTTGGGGAAATGGTGAACCAGATCGGGAAACCGTAGGAAATTATTGACCGTATAGCTACCTTGTATAACAACAGCTTGGTGTTTTGTGGAAGATAAGTATTATGCAGAAGAGTTGAGAATGAGCCTGCAATTCTTTGCGCTTTCTGCAGTGTGGAACGTGCGTGTTTATTAAATTTGAATAATTTATTTATATTTATTCCTAGATATTTTAGGGAATCTTTGAAAGGGATTTCTATACCGTCCAGTACCAGGTTCAAAATCCTGCTTTCTGGGACGACTCTGCGGTCACATTTTCCAGAGGCGTTCCTAATACAAATTGCTTCGGATTTCGCTGCATTTATGCGTATTCCCCATGTTTTGTAATATGAGTTAATTTTTCCAAGGTGGAAGGCGGCGTGATGTAGTGCCTGGATCGGTGACTTATTGTGAGTATATATCAAACAGTCGTCTGCATATAAAATTGCCTTTGAGTTTTCCGTTAGGTGTGGGAAATCGTGGAGGAACAGGTTGAACAAGAGAGGTGCTAGGACACTTCCTTGAGGAACACCGCTTTTCACGAGCCCGTAACCAGAAAGAGCATCATTGACCTGGATGATGAATTGCCGGTTTGTGAAGAAACTTTCAAGAAGTTTTACTAGGTAAGGATCTATACCTAGTTCTATAAGTTTGTAAATAATACCCTTATGATAGACAGAATCAAATGCCTTCTGGATATCTAGGGATATTGCAACGGTACAGGATTTATTTCTTAGATTATTTGTTACGTCATTGTGAAACTTTAATAAGGCGTGATTTGTTGAGTGGGCTTGTTTAAAGCCAAATTGGTAGCTTGAAATAGGATTTACTAGGAATTCATCCTCCATTTTTTCTTTCAGTACACGCTCAAATATTTTTCCTAGGTTCGATAGTAATGAGATTGGGCGATATTGTTCGGGGGTTGAGCTGTTGGGTTTTTTCTTAACCGGTATAATTTTTGCAGTCTTCCATGAATCGGGAAAGTATCCATTATTTAGGCAATTGTTGTATATTATTGTGAGAAATTGTATCGCCGCCTTGGGGAAATTTTTCATTACAAAGTTTGATATGCCATCTAATCCGCTTGATTTTTTGTTGTTTACCATAGTTATATGTCTCTTGACATTAGACGTACATGTAAAGTGGTAATTGTCTGGGTTTTCAAGAGAATTGAAGGAGTCGGTGAAAGTGTATATGTGATTAGTAGTAACATTCAGGGTGGAAGCTACTAGCATATCAATATGTGCCACTGGTCTTTCCGGTAGATTTTCTTGAAAAATTTTTGAAAAATGGGTTTGAAAGATGTTTGCTATATCGGAGCAATTTGTAATGGTTTCATTATTGTGTAATAATTTTTGGCAGAATGGATTCTTCTTTTTTCCCACCGCGTTGTAAACTTCTCTGAAAGCTGTTGGTCCAGGTTTTATTTTTTTCAATTTATTGTTGAAGTTTTTGGCATCTTCGATATTTATTAGATCTTTGATGATAATTTTCAATAATTGAATTTGCTTTGATATTATATTGTACTCAGTGCTAAGTCTATTGCCAGTACGGTGAAAAATTTTTTTAAGATCTTTTTGCCATAAGTGTTTAATTTTTAAAAACTTCTTTATATTTTCAGGAAGAGGCATTTTTTGGTCCTTAATCTCGTATTTTTCGCTGTGCACTTCGTGTACGGTGTTAAAGGTATTGTTAAATTTAATTATATAATTGTCTATTTGAAAGTTTAATAGATTTGTGTTTGCAGGTGGTATTATTCGAAGCATGGCGGTATCAAGATGTTGGCGAAAAAGCTTCCAGTCTGTGGCCTTGTATGAGATCACAGTTCTTGGGGGTCTCAGAGTTAAATTTGAGACTTCGAATGTCAATTCCATCTTTAGAGGAAAATGGTCAGAGAATGTCGGGAGACTTGTTATTTTATAGTTTTGGCTATGGGCATTTACAAGATTCGGACTGACGAGAAAGTGGTCCAAGAAGGACAAACCATTAGGATATGTTGGGGTAAGATCGCAGATGCGGATAACTTCTGTTGAATTATATAAAATCCAGTTATTGAGTGTTTTTCCGTTACAGTTGTCCATGGAGTCTCCCCATGCTGTATTCCGGGAGTTGAGGTCTCCACCGAGAAGGAACCCGTCTAGTTGCGTAGAAATTTCTAAGCACTTATTCAGACTAGATTGCAATTGCTGCGTATTCATATTGCATGGGATGTAGAGAGATCCCAATAAAAACTTTTTTTGGATGTTATGAGAATTTGTATCAATTTGAATAAAGGTTCCATTGAATCCCAGATTTTCGATGATTATACGTTTGTACTGAATAGTGTTTTTTATTATGATGGCAACTCCAACAGGTGAGTGGTCGTAAATGAAATTGTACCCCTGGATACTAATTCTTCTGTTTCTTCGGAGGTGGCATTCTTGAATAAATGCAACGTCAATTTTGTTTCTATGGAGGATATTTGCAAGTTCGATTTGCCGACTGCGATCTACTAGAGATCGAACATTGAACGTTATAACATTGAGAGATCTATGGACCATAAGTGGCTCTAACTTTCTTGAAAAGACGCAGAAATTCTTCCTTTGCATCTTTCTTTGACATATTTTGGAATTCCTCGAGGAATATGTTAATTTCTTGTTCAAGAGACAACTCTGGCTGTAGAAAAAGGTTAGCCAACTTCAAGAAGTCATTAATAATGGACGGTCTATTGCTTGATTGATTCTCTGGATTAAGAATGCTTGCAAATGATTTACCTGGAGATATCAGGGATGAATGTAGCGTTCTTCTTACATTATTTTTTGCTGCTTCTTTCTCTTCAATGGCCTTTTGGATGCGTTCCTTACGATTTGCGACGTACTTTTTGTATGTGGGGCACCCCCTCCAATTTGCTGTGTGACCCTCCTCGTCGCAGTTCACACAATATGGTGACGAAGAATCTGTTTTTTGCCTTTGGCACTGACCTGGAAGATGTTTCTGGTTGCACTTTACGCAATTATACTGTGAACCGCAATTTTTTGAGACATGTCCCCAGCGTTGACATCGATGACACTGTATTTCAGTTTCCTTTTTTTTTGGCTTTTCCCAACTTATAGTCTGGTTAAGTAAGTCCTTTAGCTGTGAGATGTCACTAAGAGACTTTCCTGGGAGCAGAGTTACTAGGAGTAATCCAGTGTCTATGTTGAGCTTGGTGCTTCTGGGTGTGGTATATTTGGTGACCTTTGCGATGACACCGGGAACCCTTTTATCTAGGGCAGCCTTGACTCCTTCAGTCTCGATTCCGTCGTAAAGGCCTCTTAATATAAAAGAGACTTGCTTTAATTCCTTTGGGGTAAATGAAAATGCATGCACGGATTTTTCTCTTAGTGTCTGTAACATGGCGGTGTGAGCCAAGGGATCTGTGAGATAGAGCTTGCATTTGTTTTTACCAACATTTTTGATTTTGTATACGATCTTGGGTATTTTTGTGTTCAGCTGATCAACAAGCTGCTTTATATTAATGTTGCATAAAAAAATTGGCGGACAAAAGGCACTTGTGCTTTTGTTTGTCTCGGCTGCGTCGCTGCTTACGTTCTTCTTACCGGTATTGTTATTTGTTTGGATGCTTTCTAATTCGAAATCAGCAAACAAGGAGAAACGGTTTTGGTTATCAGGATCATAGCTCAATCCTGAAATGTCAATGTCTGTTGGGGGGATGTTATCCTCCAGTCTTAGTCTTTTTGGTGGTTTGTTTTTCGCGCCATTGCTCGCGTTCGCTGTTTGGGCCGAGGTAGATGGCATTTCCTCGTCCATTTTAAATGGAGTTGCTGCAGGCACCATCAGAGTATGTTACTCCTGATGTTATACCCGCAGAGAATATTTTTTAGTTAATTTATTGAAATTTGTGAAAATTAATAAAATGGTGCTAATATTTTGCGTCCAATCTCTTGCAGAGTTCAGAGCCGACCTTCGCAAAAAGGAAAAAATGCACATGCTTATACACAGACACATACATATAAAAGTGACATCTCGACACACACACTTCAAAAATGCAATGCGACCTTAGTAAAAAAGCGTTCCATTTTTCAACTTGAAATAACATTCTGTGGAATTTTTTCAAGCTGAAAAAACATAGTACCCACCTTAAAGTGGACCGCAGACGATCAAATTTGCTTGACAGGCAAGGCAACAATGTCACTGAAAATGTGAGTGTATGTGTCGTATGTGTATGTGTGAGTGTATGTGTCGTAGGTGTGAACTCATACACGAGTTTGATGTCAAGCAATTTTATCGGCTGCGGACCGAGGCAAATTGTAAATCAGCTGTTCACTACCTGAATTATTGTGTCATGTCATCCACTTGGATGTGACAACACATAACAGATGTTCTTTATTTACCTTCCTCATAACATAAATAATAATAATAATACATTTTATATCTAGGTTTACAATGTCGTCCAATTCCTGGGCAAATGGTCTGGTGAAAACTCTAAAGGATCCAGCATCTCACATCATATCGTCCAATTTGGCGGTGGTTATAAACGATAAATATCCAAAAGCAAAGCACCATTATCTTATTTTACCTCTAGAAGAAATACCATCAATATTTAATGTAAGTTGGAAAAGAATTAATTAATTTTCCTTTCCTGTCAGGATTGGTCCAATATTTGGGCTATTTTGACACATGGGGCCCTCAGTACCCAACAAATTGACCTACATAGTTATAATGAGATTCAAATAATAATTTATAGAAAATGAAAAAATTGCGTTACCTTACTGAGGCCGTCCGAGCCCTGAACTTTAAATTCGTTTTCATATCTATTTTTATTTCTATCCACTTTTGCAGCTTAATCGGCAACATACCTCGTTATTGCAAGAAATGCATTTATTAGCTCAAAATGTCATAGAAGTTAAAGGACAAAAAGAGAAAAACTTTTTAATTGGTTTTCACAATCAGCCAAGTATGCAACGTTTACACCTGCATGTCATTTCCAAGGATTTCATATCGGATAGTTTGAAAACCAAGAAGCATTGGAATAGTTTCAATACAGCATTATTTTTAACATACGATGGTAAGTGGTTAACACTTGGAATATGTAATTGTAAAGACAGTTACTTAACCCTCTGCTTTTTATGTGATACATATATCCGCTTTTTGATTTAGACTTCAGTCGGTAGTCTAGTGGGATTATTATTACTGACCAGGTGTAGATAAAGTACTTTTAATAATGTATGTTCCATTCCTTTACAGATTTAATCGTACAACTAGAAGAAACCGATCGTGTTAAACGTTTGGATAGTGAAACCATAAAACATCTTAGTAGTATGGATTTGAAGTGCAATCAATGCTCACTTGTAGCGAAAAATATGCCCAATCTAAAACAACATTTATTGGAACATTATGAATCAGTTTTAAAATAATTAAGTAGACAAATTTAAACAAATTAAAATGTGACTTTCTCTTTGCATTAAAAGAAAATGCAACATATTTATTATAACTACACTCTGATATATGCATATTGTTTGTAATTTAGAATAATTTGCCACATTGGCATATTTATAATAGAATGAAATGGATTTCGAAAGCGATATAAAAACGGTTTCATGCAAAATAATGCCCATCATATACCAGCTACTCATTTTTGTTCATACACAATAAAAAATACGTTACATATCCTTGATAATCCCACTTATTGCAAATTAATGTTCGCCCGGAATTTGCTCCCTTTTCCAAAAGGCTTTGATCGCTAATGCGTCACTCGGCAAAATCTTTAATGTTCTTTTGTTCGAAGAAAATTTGTTCCCGGGGTACAAAGAATATATATCAAATTAAAAGAAAAGTGTATTTTGAACAAAGTTACCTACTTTGGTTCCTCCAGCTTTCGTGAAATACAACAAATATGGTTTTATTTTAAAGAGAAACTTTATTATACGATTTTGTTTATGAATAAGACATCTATAATACATAAACTAAAAATAAACACAAAAGTTCTTTCTAAAATGAATGAATGGGCATAACGGATAAGTGAATTTCACCTTAATTTTTTCAAATACATATGTATATGCGTAGTAGTTTGTGTGTTATTTCTTCTTTTCATAGTTTCTGCTATTTTCATTTTATTATTTTTTTTTATATTTTAATTATTAAAGACAACAACAACAATAATACGTTCTTTTAAATATTAATTGAACTAAAGAAAGAAATACACTTGTAAATTGGGGGGTTTTGTGGGGGTCTTTTCTTAAACTTAAAGCCGAATATTATTAGTTTAGCAGTTGTAGCTTTAAATGTGTATGTATATAAGTAACATGGAATTTGTTGTAGCAATTTAATCATTTATCAATTAAGAGAACCATTTAACAACCCTGTGGATTCTTATCGAACCACACTACTGGGGAAAAAAGGATTTAGAACTCAATTGAGTAAATGAGAAAACAAAGTAAGAATCAAATCAAAATAAAACGAAAATGAAAACAAATAATATACATTTTTAATGTTTGCGCCTAACAATCAATGCCATTTTTTGATGCTTTTTTGTTGAAATTTGATCACAACATAAGGAATCAAAAGAAAAAGCTCTACAGCAGTTTGATTGGCGGTATCTATACTGCACGTGGTGCTTTGCCTTACTTCTTGTGATGGTAGTTCTTGTGAATTTCGGGAGTAATGTTGTAGACATGTTGCAAGATTTCTTGGATGACGGGCTCTTTGCGAGAGCCAATAGCACGATCCATATCGGCTAATTTCACGCGGGTGTCAGCATCGATTTTGGCAGCTACACCTTCGCGGGAACCCATGTGCTGCAAGAAAGAAAATAACAATAAAGAGTTATAAATATTATTAGAAAAGAAATGATTATAATTAAATAATAATTTCGATCCTATAAGGATCATAGAGTCATTACAAATTCTTTCCACTTAGATCTATCTAGTGCTAGTCTTTTAAGTTGATTCCAACTCTTGTTTTGTGTAATTACTTATACATAACAAGAACAACAGGGCCAACAAATTTTGGGTTGAAAAAATTTACATTTCTGGATCTAAAACTTTGATCTAACTAGGCATTCACTTTAAAAATGAGAATTTTAAAATCACTAATAATTTTTATTATTCTACATCTTCCCTGCAATTGATTTGACAACAGCATGAAGATAAAACCTCGAAATACAAAGTAAAACTGTAATTTTGGCTTTACAACTCCAAAATACGCGAAACTGGCTCATGAACTAAGATAAACGTACAAAATAACAAAGTAATATGTATTCAAATATAAATATTTGTTTTGAAACGTTGTGGATCACTGCTAGATTCTTATCTATGCATTATAGTACATAGATAAGATTGTTAACATAATGATATCAAATATTTAAATTAAATCTGAGAATTTTAATGTTTTTTGCAGATGTATTCAAATATGTACATATATATAGCTACGAAATCACCTAAAACCGCCAACTTCTTTGGACACCGTCAAGAAATTAAATTTGCTTGGGACGTTAATACGAGGGTTTGTATCAAACTTCACTCAGATGCTGTATTTGCGGCACTGTGGTATCTAAGGGCAAATATAGCTTGATTAGACTAACTCAACGTTTGCTCACCAGAAGACGCATAACAGCAAGTCTCGGGCGAAAACTCTAACGAGATTTGTAAACAGAAAGCTCCACTGAGAGGAGTACCGTCTCCACTAATTTGGCATCTAGTGTTGAATGGAATATTGTTCTAGAACTTTGGCTACAAAGACGTGACATACGCGGACGACGTTGCAATCGCAATAACTGGCAAGTTCTCCAACGTCCTCAGAGACATGCAGGTGGCTCTGAACAAATTTGCCTAAACGGACGGACAAGCACTGGTTTGGGCTTTAAATAAAAAAATAATGAATTGATTTTCGTTACTAGAAAGTATAAGATTCCACATGTGGATTCCCCTCAACTAAATGTAACTGAGCTATTCTTCTCTGAAAGTCCAAAATTTCTAGGAATTGTACTGGGTAGAAAATTTCCCTTCAGACTTAATGCATTGGAATAGGTAAGGACGGCCGATGTCGCCCCTAGGACTAACCTGCAGGATAGCTGTAGGAGCATATTGTGGGCGCTTCCCTCAAAATCATCAAATTATCAGTCGGCCTATTTATTGTATGTCGTTGTGATGTTGTGGACGGCGACTGAAAAGCGATCCATCGCCAGTCAACTGATGAAGGTTCAGATAACTTTAAGGTTTATTTCGACTATGTGTCTCTACAAGTCCTACTCCATCTATTGCCGATTGATATTGTTGCTAGAGAAGTTGCAACCAGAGCTGCATTGAGAATACATTGACTACGTCCTCATGAGGAGAGGATATCACATTGTAATGCATTGGTAACCGATCTAGTGGACTACATACCAATGGTGTACACTTTCTAGAGTAACTTTACCACTAAGTTATCTCATGAGGATATCACATTGTAATGCATTGGTACCCGATCTAGTGGACTACATACTAACGGTGTACACCTTCGAGAGTATCTTTACCACTAAGTTATCAGCCAGAGACGAATAGGCAGAATACGAGGAAATAGAAACTATCTCCGTTTCTATACAGATGGTTCGTAGCTTGATGAGATGGTTGGATTCCGATTACAATGTAAAGAACAGGCTACCAGATACTTGCAGTGTCCATCAAGCCGAAATAATGACAATTAGGGAAGTAGCGAAGTGACTGAGTAGCGATATGGGGACCAACAACGACATCGCAATTCACTCGGATCGCAATTCACCACTGTCTACAGGCAAGCTTTGGCTTGGCAAGAGTCTGTCCAATGACAGATTGCAGTCCATCTGCAATCGACCTGTAGGGTAGTTACATAAATCTAGCCAACAACAACCTGAGATCTAAATTTCTCCTCGCACTAAAGAGGAAAATTTATACTTTAGTGTCTGTAATGACGGGAGGCCAGGCCAGGTGGTTGGGACTTGAGTCCAATGAATTTGCAGAACCTGCAGACGAGTAAGAATTGAGTAAACGACTTCTGGATATACTGTGGTCGGTCTTTCTAAGAAGTCTGGTGGATCTTGCTGGTACCGATATTCACATTAAACTTTGTGTATTATATAGGTAGCTGGAATCTCCGTGGCTGCCGGAGTTACTTAAGTTACCTACACTTAGCTAGTAAAGTTACAACATTTTCTTCTCGCTTACAAGCTACTCCCTTGGCCTAATGGAACTTTTTTGCTCAACATTTTCTGATTTGTACCTATGTCAAAATCAATTTTAAATATGAAGATCATGTTCCACGACAAGTCGCAAGAGCTGTCAGCAATTGTTAATAGGGATCGATTGGTAAGGTTGTCAAAATCCATACTAAAATACCGTTTTCGCGAAAATATAAAGCAATCATTTAATTTGTTGTGATAATGTTAAAAAAACTGTTTTTGAGTAATTTTTAAGTCGATTTGGAGAAAGATCTTTGTACCCGTCTAAAAGTAAACATTAGTCAGCTGTTGTTTACATTAAAGCCTATTCTCTCTCAAGTTTTACTGGTGATAGTTCATTCGGTGAGAATAAAATAGTTCGTATTCTCCGAATAGTAATAGCTTACTGAAAAAGAAAGAACTATTTAAACTACTAATGATTTTTGACGTTTGTTGCCATCCGTATTTGGTATTTGGAGTCACATGACTTTGTAGATTTGTCAAAAAAAATGACTACTCATTTTTATTCTAAATATAGCTACGGCAATACGGCAGTTGTAATAATAATTAATTAATAAGGGTGCCTTAAGAAACGCAAAACATATTAAGCTCAAGTCCACAAAAATCAGATTATGTTATTGCTGTTTTTTATCAATACCCTAAGTCACAAGGTAGGTCATACACCTCTCAATCTAATTTCTGAAAAATTTCAGTTTTTAACTCCTTTACCACCAAATCCAACAACAGAAATTCTCTACACCACCACTGTTATGTGGTAACATGAGTGTCCACCCCCTCCCGTTTTTTCACCACTAGATAACTTTACATGCACACACTGAATAGAACAGTTGGTTGTTTTCGCTTTACCTTGGCTTCGAATTCCTTGAATTGGCGTTCTCTTTCTTGGCGATATTTCTCAATTTCCTCGGTAGCTTCATCCTTGGCTTGCTTCAATCTTCTTGCCTTGCCTAGAATTTAACAATAAAGTAAAAATTTTTTAAATAAATGTTTAAACATTGTTCAATTTTATTTTTTTTTTTCAAATCACAAGCTTATCATGTGACCCCACTTCACACACACCACCATTACAATTGTTACTACTACAACTTCACTTTTTCTTATTGGATTTTCTCCTACTTTTGTGCAATTTTTGTGGATCTTTTATTTTTCTTTGGACATACGTTTTCTTGCTTCTGCAACCTTTTCGGCAGCCTTCTTTTCAGCGGCCAACAATTGTTGGATACCCTGGGTTTGGCTAGTCATTTTTCTTTTGTGCAATTACACTTGGTGGTACACACGGGCGAGTGAAAATAAAAAGTTCCAAAAATTGCACTGTTCACAAGACAAGTAGATAAATACAAGTGACGACGTTCTTCGGTCAAAGTGGAATGTGAAAAAATGAAAAATGTCATATGACATTGATTAGGTGGTATGTGGATGACGACTGACGTTCGTTAAATGTGGATTTCATTAAGACTGATGGTGCGATTAGTCGAACAAACGTAACGTGTAACTCTATCCAATAAGCGCACTTGTAGGAAATGAGCTATGCAGCAGTAAATATATCTATAGTAGGGTTTTCAGGTTTAAGGCTTTATTTTTATAGCTTGAATATTTAGCAAATAACATATGGACGTCTCTTTGTTTAAATATGGTTTATTTTTTGTGAACGTCTGAATCATATGACACGTTTTCATAGTTGGCTAATTGCTCTGAGGAGCAACGTTACGCATATTTTTACGTGAGCCATTTAGTCAGACAAGGAAAACTAAAGGCCCAACTATAATATGCATAAGCTAGCTTAAGCAACTGTGCGAATGCATGAAATCGTATGTGCCAAACTATAATGTACTTAAGTGAACTTTTCGTTAAGTTCTCTCAGCTCTCTCAGTACCCATTTGCTTAAGCACGGTGCGAAACTGAACGCACATTCCGTACGGAATTACTTAAGTTAGCTTATGCATATTATAGTTGGGCCTTAACTTGACAGGATGACGAACAAATGGTCTCCAGGTTAATTAGTACGCTGGTCCACTCCAGCATCGGTTGTGTACCGCTCGTCCTTAAGTTCAGATTTACACGAGTATATTTTTCTGCAGATTCTCCGCTAATTCTCTTTTAAACATACCTTTGCGCTTACCCGACGTAATGTTAGGCGTGTTTTCGTTACACCATAGGTGCTTAATTTGTATGGGGAGCTAAGCACTTTTAAGCATTATTAGTTCCCGATGAAGTTTGGTGCTTGTGTTCCTGTCTTAATCAAGTTTGGTGTTGCCAGATTGGGCATCCTATATTTCGCAGTATGGCATCTCACTTTTGGAGAGATTGTTGCAATTATTGTGAATTAACGGGAAGAAGAAGAACAAAAATGGAAAATTATTTTAATATTTGCAAAAAGAGTGTAAACGATTGAACATAGAATAGTAAATATATGTTTTATAAATACATTTCACGAATTTTTTGTCTGTTTCGCATTGATCTTTCCTTGCAACTCGTGACACCATTGTTACCAGATAATGGAAATCCGCCATTTACTGCTTATGCGCCAGTTAGTGGAAGTCAGTTGTTTTCGTTGCAAAGTGCTAAACTGAAATCGCTAGCTTGTAACGAAAACATGCCTGTTGTTTCTGATATTCCTGTGTGAATTGTTGGCAACTAATTTCGCTTATAATCGATTAGATCTGATTCACATGAGACAATTTTTTCAAAGCAAGTGTCAACGATGTTGGAGAGAGAGGTAGAGAGCTCTTTCCGCCTGCCTCCTACAAATTTGAAATTCGCTTGGAAAAAATTGTCTCGTGTGATTCAGTACTTAAGCTATGCACAGACGATTCTCAGATCGGACAACTTTATCAACCCTGTTATAGTGCTAAAAATATACGGACAATAAAAGATTGTTAGGAAAATGTGAATTGTCAGTTCAGACGATTGCAAGAGTTGCCAATAAAATGTTTCACTGGCAAAGGCGAAATTGCGATATACATAAACTTCGCACATGTGGCAATCAAAAGTGTCTGCAAATTATCTTACAATGGCAACGTTGTGTGCTTACACGATTTCCAGGTGTCTACGAATATTAGGCGTGTTTTCGTTACACCATAGCTGTTTAATTTGTATGGAAAGCTACGCGATTTTAGATTTATAAGTTCACGATGGAGTTTGGTGCTTGCTTTCCTATCTTAATGGAGCATGGTGTTGCCAGATTGGACATCCTATATTTCGCAGTATTGCATCACAATTTTGGAGAGGTTGTTGTCAAGAAAAAGAACAAAAACTGATTTAATATTTTCAAAAAGAGTGTAAACAAATGAACATAGCGATTTTTCTACAGTTTCACATTGGTCTTTCCTTGCAACTCGTGACACCGTTGTTACCAGATAGTTTGAATGAGGACTTCTGTTAATGCGTCAGTTAGTGGAAGTAAGTTGTTTTCAGTGCTAGATCCAGATTCACACTCAGAGAGCTCTTTCCGCATGCCTCCCTCTCCAATAAACTTTGACACTTACTAAAAAATATTGCTGAGTGTGAATCAGGACAAACTGCTTAACTAAAATCGATAACTTGTAACGAAAACATGCCTATTATTGTCTTACAATGACGTTGCAAGACAACAATTTTATGTTCCCACGGTTGTACGTTCGCAGGGTTGCATTTTTCTGACAATATTGTCCGATCTGTCAATCGTGTGTGCAATCTTTATTAGAAAAAAAGTCGACGTGTTTACGTGGGTATTTAGGCTATTCGCTCGACGCTGAAAAACACCCTTTCGATTAAATACAGGGCTGAAAAGAAAACAAAATCCTATCACAGTGCAGCATTTTTCTTACAAACGAAAACAAAAAGGCATTTACAAAAAGCAGAACAATTTTTTGGCACAAAAAAATATTTTAAAAATATAATTTTATTTTAAAATTATACATTTCACCTTGTTTCATTAGGCGTGTTTTCGTTACACCATAAGTGCTTAATTTGTATGGGGAGCTAAGCACTTTTAAGCACTATTAGTTCCCGATGAAGTTTGGTGCTTGTGTTCATGTCTTAATCGAGTATGATGTTGCCAGATTGGGCACCCTATATTTAGCAATAGGGCATCCTATTTTTGGAGAGATTTTATCAAATATTGTGAATTAACGGGAAGAAGAAGAACAAAAATGGGAAATTATTTTAATATTTGCAAAAGAGTGTAAACAATTGAACATAGAATAGTAAATATATGTTTTATAAATACTTTTCACGATTTTTTTGTCTGTTTCGCACTGTTCTTTCTTCGCAACTCATGACACCATTGCTACCAGATAGTGAAAATTCGCCACTTTTTGCTTATGTGCCAGTTAGTGGAAGTCAGATGTTTTCGTAGCAAAGTGCTAAACTAAAAGTGCTAGCCTGTAACGAAAACATGCCTATTGTATTAGTTCTGATTCACACTCGGCAATTTTTTCCAAGCAAGTGTCAAAGTTTATAGGAGAGAGAGCTCTTTCCGCCTGCCTCTCTCGCCAACAAACTTTGACACTTGTTTGGACAAAATTGCCGAGTGTGAATCTACACTTACTGAATTTTTTGCCATCATAAAATCTATCTCATTTTTTAATCTGATATGTGCACATGCACGTCCAAATACAATTTCAGCAGGTTCTTCCGGTCGTTTACGTTCCATTTTGGCAAATCACAGTTTTCATATGCACAAATAGACATAATTGTAAAAGAAAATCTAAATATACCTATTATGAAAAAATTAAAAAATTGAAGGAACCAAAATATACGCTACTCTACGTCTACGTTCCAGACGTACCCACTCTCGATATTTATTTATGTATTTCATTTTGTGTAAGTTAAATCGATGCTATCGATATTGGTTATGGTTTATCGTTTATTTTGTCACCACTATTGAATTTTGAGCCAAATAAAGGCAATAACGCAAAAACACACAAACGGCAAGCGGGGACAATTTTCTATTTGCACCTGTGAAAATAGGTAAAATTCTAAAAGAAAATCTTTGAAAATGGAGCAGACAAAGAAAAGTAAGAAAGAAGCAAAAGATGAAAAACTAAAGGATCAGAAAATAGAAGAACTGGTAAGTGTTGAAAGTATGTGGAATAGGCACAAAACACTACCGGCTACACTACAGTCGCCAACAACATAAATGGAATAGTGGGTCAGTGTTTGTTTTGCTAAGGATTTATATTTCTTTGCCTATATCACCTAGATTCTGAAAACTTTGGAAGAGGCAAAGACTCCAGAAGAAAAATTTCAAATCTTGCTTAATAAATATGTGGAAAGTGAACGCATGTTGAGACGAGCCAAGCAGGATTCAAAGGTGCAAGAAAAACAGCTGGAGACATTGGTGAGGGAAAAGGAAAATCTCCAAAGGGAATACAATAAAAATGTGCTAATGAGGTAAGTGTGTCCATTTGTTAATTCAGAGTCCATCTGTTTGTTAAAACATCCCTCATTTCCTTTACAGAGACAAATTAGAGGAAGTGTGCCGGGAACAACAGAAATTAATAAAATCTGTGAAAAATGAGAGTATGCAAAAGATCCGCGAAGAAGAGGAACGCCGCAAGGAAAGTCAATCGAAATTCCAATCCTCCCTGAACGACATCAATCTGTCGTTGAATAAAAACAATGAGGAAAATAATAAATTACGTGATCACAACATCGAGATGACCAAAAAGTGAGTATAAGCTTCAATAGCACTACTACGCACTATGCCCCCCACCATTATTGCTAAAGACGTCCACCCCCCACCAACGCTCTACGGATAGAAAAAGTGAGGTTATTTTATATCTGAAAATGTTTTTTTGTTGGTATCTAGGCGATGGGGGTGTGGAGGAGGGGCCGGCTGACGATCGATCAGCATCTTCATCGAAAGGTGTGTTAGTTGGTTTGGCATTGTTGTTAGTGGTTTAGGTGTGTATTTCTGAAACGATTTCTTAGCGAACCGCATCTAGCCATGGTATTACCATGTGTTTTTCATTTGGGGATTGCATCTTTATTCTTCTTTCTTGAATTGTTCTACTTCGAAATACTGCTGCTATAGCGGAGGGATGCGAGAAATAGTTTTGTGTTTGTTTGCTTGCGTTGGGGCTATTTTTAGATAATACAACAAATCTTTTTTTCTGAAAATGTTTTGTTGGTATGGTTTTCCAATTTTCAAATGATGGCGGAACGCATACACATACATATTTTTATTAGGGATTCAGAAATATGTAAATATGGTTGGGTATATGAAATCTTTATACTGGAAATAACTCAAAAGATAAATTATTTCCTGCATCATTGAACGATTTGTTAAATTCTAGCGCCTTCTTTTGGAGGGAAATCTTCTGTTTTTTAAGTAGCTGTTCTCTTCCATGGTATTGTATTATATATAAACCTTCCAATGAGTGTAATATTACAGGCAAATTAACAATAGCTCGAGTTTAGAAATTTTTAGTATAACCAAGAATTGCTTGTAACTCTGATGTATTAAGCCTGTTAAGATATAATAATAAACAAATATCAACCAGAGATACGAATGGAAACCCCCACAACTTGAAAACATGACCCAAATGTGGCATAAATAAAGCGAATGCATTAATTTTCTTTACCAACAAGGGAAAGTCTTCAAAGAATAGGAATCTTCCCGTAATAGTCTTGTTTCGCTCACAGCCCGCTGAAGAGGTCCAACTACTGGACCTCTTCAGCGTGTCATTCTTCTCTTTTCTTGGTTGTAATACATCTGAGGCGTGCTCCCTTTTTGCTAGTTTGTCCGCTAGTTTGTTCGCATTCACTGTTGCAGATGTTGTGGATTAGGCACCACTTCAATGGAGATGCCACGCAGCTATTAATATTATGAATGGCTAGGTTGAGAAGAGGAGGCAAATTTGCTTGGCCTGATGTCCTTGGACATACACATAAGCCAGTATTCGGCCGGTTGTGCGCTCTAATTACTTTATAGAGTAGTCTTGAGAGGTTATTTTAGGAACGCGACATAGTCCTTAAGTCGAACTCTGAGGTCTTCCTCTATACTATAGTCGACCTCTGAGGTCTTCCTCTATACTATAGTCGACCTCTGAGGTCTTCCTCTATACTAGAGTAGACTAGAGTCGACTTGTGAGGTCTTCCTCTACAATAGAGTCGACCTATGAGGTCTTCCTCTATACAAGAGTCGACCTCTGAGATCTTCCTCTATACTAGAGTCGACCTCTGAGGTCTTCCTCTATACTAGAGTCGACCTCTGAGGTCTTCCTCTACACTATAGTCGACCTCTGAGGTCTTCCTCTATACAATAGTCGACCTCTGAGGTCTTCCTCTATACTAGAGTAGACTAGAGTCGACCTCTGACGTCTTCCCTATACTAGAGTCGACCTCTGACGTCTTTCTCTATACTAGAGTCGACCTCAGACGTCTTCCTCTATACTAGAGTCGAGCTCTGAGGTATTCCTCTATACCAGAGTCCACCTCTGAGGGTTCCTCTATACCAGAGTCGACCTCTGAGGTCTTCCTCTATATTAGAGTCAACCTCTGAGGTCTTCCTCTATACTAGAGTCGGCCTCTGAGGTCTTCCAAGTAATCTCTGAATGTGAGGTTATACGTCAGTCGGTTTACTTGACTTGATAATTATAACTATATTTCCCATCTTTCTGTTTTATCCAGTTGTTCTATTGAAAATAGAACAAAACAGAACTCCATTTTGCAAATAATTTATTAATGGATTTCAACGTTATTAGTTATTATTCGAAACTATTTTTATGAAATAAGAAAAAATAAAACTAATTTAATTTTTTTCTTCATAACAGACTTAAATTCTTGGCCGAACAGTATCAGGCACGTGAGCAACAATTGGAGAAACTCAATGAGCAAGTGCAAATTGAATCACAACTTCACCGAGCCAAACTAAACAAGGCACAAGTGGAGTCAGCCATGGAAAAGGAAATTCTAATAAAGTAAGTAATGAGAAATTTGTTATCAATTAAGTAATTCATAATAAATATTTCGCATTGTGTTTTTAGAGAGAAGCAAATTGCATTGGAGAAATTGTTGAGCACTCAGAAAATGCTGAAAGAAATTAGCGAACGTGAAAAAGACTTAAAGGAACAATTGAATATTTATACTGCCAAATATGATGACTTCCAAAATTCTTTGCAAAAATCCAATGACATATTTGCCACCTACAAAGTTGAATTAGAAAAGGTAGAGCACAACAAAATTAACCTAATTAAAAATAATACTAAAAATCGTTCTCTCTCCCTTTTAGATGTCCAAAAATGCTCGTAAATTGGAAAAAGAATCTCTGGAATGGAAGCGTAAATGGGAGAAGAGTAATGCCACTCTCATTGAGTTGGCCACCGAGAAAAAAGATCGCGATGATCATGCCATGCGTTGCAACAAACAAGTGGATCAATTGCAAAAGCTATTGCGTGCTTTGCAAAACGAACGCAGTCATTTGTACAAAGTGATTAAGGAGAATAATGTTGAAGTGCCTCCATTGCCCGCTCTTCCCCCAGAGCCTGAGCATCTGCAAACTAAACCCATTACCAGTGTGGCGGATAAGGATAAAATGGAAATTATGTCTAAGAATTGTGCCGAACTTAAGCAAACATTGGCCAATTTACAAAATCAAATGAAAATTTTGAACTTAAAGGGAGCCGAAGCTGAAGAACAATGCAAACAGCTGCAGGTCCAAGAGGAGACCATTAAGAAGAACCAAAAGAAGAAGAAGCCTAAATCCAAAAAGAATCAACACAAAGAGATGTCACCTGCCAACTCTGAGGACACTAACAGCATTAAAGAAGAAACGCCGGCTCCAGAACAAAATGGAACAGAGAACGGTGTTGTAGAAGCAGCTACAATAAAAGAGGAAATCTTGGAAGTACCAACCGCTGAAAATGACAATGTTGAAGTAACAGCTGAAGCAAAACAAACACCGGTAGATGTGAAAGAAATCCCTCAAGAAGTTACCGCAGAAATACAAGCAGAAGTCAATGTAGTCTCCCCAGAAATCCCAGCAGAAGTCAAAGAAGTCTCCAGCGAAACACCAGTGACAGAGTAACTAATTGAAGCTACAAAGTGTTCTTTATCTCTTCTACTTAAATCGTAAACTGTTCCTCTCTATCACACGCTCTCTCTCTCTCATCTAATATTGTTCCCAATGTAGTACTTCAAACTTTTTTATATAATCGATCATTATTATATCTATGAAGCGTTTTGCAGAAACGGTTTGTAATTTGGCCGTTCTCCGTTCCGTAATTAACACCACTCAATCCATTCAATATTACATTAAGCTCTTCATTGTTCTAAGAGCTTTAGATCATTTGATAAATACATACATTTTCATTACATATAAACATATATTTTTATTTTAACTTTTTGTTTCTTTCTTTTTGTATTTTTTTAGTTTATTATTTATTTACGTTGTTATATATAAAAAAACAGCAATTATCAATTAATAATATTGTGTATTTATTCATTTTTTTCTATTTACTTTTATTGCAAATAATAATAATTTATTGCAAATAATAATAATTATTTGTTAAAATAATTCATTAATGGTTAATATTATTTGAAGTTAACATATTCGGTAGGTTTAACACAGAAGTATTTTTTAAAGAATGTTTAGAAAGGTCGAATACGATATAGAGGAAGGCCTCAGATTCGAGGCCTCAGGTCGACTCTAGTATAGAGGAAGACATCAGAGGTCGACTCTAGTATAGAGGAAGACCTCAGAGGTCGACTCTAGTATAGAGGAAGACCTCAGAAGTCGACTCTAGTATAGAGGAAGACCTCAGAAGTCGACTCTAGTATAGAGGAAGACCTCAGAGGTCTACTCTAGTATAGAGGAAGGCCTCAGAGGTCGACTCTAGTATAGAGGAAGACCTCAAAGGTCGACTCTAGTATAGAGGAAGACCTCAAAGGTCGACTCTAGTATAGAGGAAGACCTCAGAGGTCGACACTAGTATAGAGGAAGACCTCAGAGGTCGACTCTAGTATAGAGGAAGACCTCAGAGGTCGACTCTAGTATAGAGAAAGACCTCAGAGGTCGACTCTAGTATAGAGAAAGACCTCAGAGGTCGACTCTAGTATAGAGGAAGACCTCAGAGGTCGACTCTAGTATAGAGGAAGACCTCAGAGGTCGACTCTAGTATAGACGAAGACCTCAGAGGTCGACTCTAGTATAGAGGAAGACCTCAGAGGTCGACTCTAGTATAGAGGAAGACCTCAGAGGTCGACTCTAGTATAGAGAAAGACCTCAGAGGTCGACTCTAGTATAGAGGAAGACCTCAGAGGTCGGCTCTAGTATAGAGGAAGACCTCAGAGGTCGACTCTAGTATAGAGGAAGACCTCAGAGGTCGACTCTAGTATAGAGAAAGACCTCAGAGGTCGACTCTAGTATAGAGAAAGACCTCAGAGGTCGACTCTAGTATAGAGAAAGACATCAGAGGTCGACTCTAGTATAGAGGAAGACCTCAGAGGTCGACTCTAGTATAGAGGAAGACCTCAGATGTAGACTCTAGTTTGGAGGAAGACCCAGAGGTCGACTCCAGTATAGAGGAAGACCTCAGAGGTTGACTCTAGTACAGAGGAAGATCTCAGAGGTCGACTCTAGTATAGAGGAAGAGTCAGAGGTCGACTCTAGTATAGAGGAAGTGCTCAAAGGTCGAATCTAGTATAGAGGAAGAGCTCAGAAGTCCACTCTTGTATAGAGGAAGAGCTCAGATGTCGACTCTAGCATAGAGGAAGATCTCAGAGGTCGACTCTAGTACAGAGGAAGAGGTCGAATTTGGTATAGAGGAAGAGCTCAGAGGTCGACTCTAGTATAGAGGAAGAGCTCAGAGGTCCTCTCTAGTATAGAGGAAGAGCTCAGAGGTCCTCTCTAGTATAGAGGAAGAGCTCAGATGTCGACTCTAGTATAGAGGAAGACTTTAGAGGTCGACTCTAAAACAGAGGAAGACATACGTCATCTCTAGTATAGTGGATTATTTCAGAGATCGACTCTAGTAAAGAGGAAGACGTCAGAGGTCGTCCCTGGTATGGTGGAAGACCTAGGAGGTCGTCTCTTGTATAGAGGAAGACCTCAGAGGTCGTCTCTGGTATAGAGGAAGACCTCAGAGGTCGACTCCACAGCTGCCTCCTTCCTATGTAAGGATGTTTTAGATCTACTGTCATTTATATGTATAACGTCTGTTTTGTTTATAAAACAAAACGGCAGTCTGCTGGAATGCAAAAGATGATTGCTGACTAGTTAACGAATGTCGTTTGTTAAGTAAACGTGTAAATGCTGCGGCGTGCATTTAATTGTTTGTAATTACAGCCTTGTGGCGTAAGACTGGCCCCACTGTTATACCCTCATACGACATACATATATATATATTTAAATATACACAAAAAGTACAACGACGCTATGCAATTCTTGTCAAGTGTTCATGAAAATTGCCGCCTAAACGTATGATAAACAATCAAATGAATAACACGCATACGTTAGGTGTACGTACATTCAAGCACACACAACCTGCTGCATATTTGTGCAGACTAAAGACACCTGTCACAACAACCAAACGCCCCATTACGGAAAGAGCACACGCACACAGCCATACATATGGAAACATTCTAAAATCCTCACATACAGGCAATTTAAATTTTCAACTTTAGTGGGTAACGACTATTTCCGTTTGAAAAACAAAACACAGGGAAATGTAAAGCTTTTTCCCAACAAAAATAAAACATCAAGGGAGAGAGAGAGAGTGAGAGAGAGCATGCGAGCCAACTGCAATGAAAACGAACAACTGAGAGCCGTTGCTGCTGTATTGTATGCCTCACCAGCTGCTGTTACACGAAGGCAAATTAAGGCATTTTCCCACCACACATACCAGTCAGTGGTGGGAGCTGTAAGGTAGCAATTAAAAAGTTGGTCCCTTAAAATGTGGCGGTACTCGTGAAAGCCTAAAAGCATGACAATGACAATGACTATTCATACATATGTTTGTATTCAGCAGTGGCAATGTTATTTTACTTGGTAATGACGGTGACGATGATGGCGTTGAACGATGGAGCGTGGTTTCGTTTAGCATTTCTTGAAAAACAACATTTCATTTTAGTATTTGGTAGGAGCGTTTGTCATTAATGGTACCTGTTTTTCCATAAAAGCTCTTGAGAGCATTTAGGACTCAAGTAAAACAACTGTAAAATGGCAAACAAGTGGTAAGGCTATTTCACATTGAGGGGGAGTATTGATACACACATATATACATAAGTATGGTTATAGATGTATACATACACTTGCTTAGGTATTTACTACAAAGGAATAGAGATGGAAAAGTGACTACTCGTAACA
Organism: Eudasyphora cyanicolor; assembly: GCA_963930755.1. Taxonomy (NCBI): domain Eukaryota; kingdom Metazoa; phylum Arthropoda; class Insecta; order Diptera; family Muscidae; genus Eudasyphora; species Eudasyphora cyanicolor. The sequence goes on along the minus strand of OZ005734.1, from coordinate 45,654,090 downwards.
TGACTATGCAACAACAAAAAAAAAAATAAGAAAATCTCAGGCCCAGTTTATCACTTTATATCTTTCTTTCATTTTTATTAAAAAAATATTTAGAAAAGTGGTTTAACAGTAAAAAAATAAATTTGGCTGAAAACACCATCCATAGGGATTGGATTATTCAAATTTCCCTGAAACGAACATATCATTCTGACAGTCAGTCTTTAGCTTCATTTGCCATTCATAGCCATTATCGATGTAAGCTGGCAATCAGTAATTTAATTTTCCCATGGTACTCTCCAATGTCAGACCTTCCGATTCATCTGATTTTTACTGATTTATTGTTCGGGTAGCAAAGAAGAAATTCCGGTACATAATCATGGCAGCCGCTGGCTATATTCCTGTTGGCCGAATATCCAGAATACGACCAAACTTCTCACTAAAAGCAGCGGCACTCGCAGATGAGCGTTATGTAATTCGTCGTACTAACCCTAGCAATCTTAGAATTAGGGAACTAAATATACAAATCCACAGATTGATCGATTAATACAAGCAGAATAAATATATTGATGATTTAAAGCAATGCAACCTAAGTTCACGAATTGGTAAACTGCGGGCAATGATTAACTCGCTGTCGAATCTTACTAAAAGGGATAATCTGACGGCAGTCACATTATAAGAAAGAACGCTGATAGATCCCCTAAGAGCAGCGCGATTTTATTTAACCAGCAATTTATTAATCACCCCGAGCTTGACTAGGAAAGAAAGGAAGTTATGCGCCCTATCCAACGTGGCGATCTATACAGCACCGGTTTGGTCTGCCAAAACGCCGTCCTCAGAAAAGCTACAGGGTGTCTACTAGCCATCTCAATAACCATCCAGTAGATAGGATACCCTCGTTCAGGGAGATCAGAAAAAACTATATGATCTGAAGAGGGAAGTCCTGTGATACAAACGGGATCCCCTGAATCAATGATCATACCAGGTACTTTCAATCATAACCGGGTTAATATCGTGCTTAGAGATTGCACGATCCCTTGGTATACCAGAACCAGAAGCTCCTGGCACTTAGGTACCAGCCTGACTGTATTTGTGGACCCATGGAGAGCAATTCATAGCGGCTGTGGTTTAGACTCAAACAACGAAGAGTGCCATCTCAATAACCATCCAGTAGATAGGATACCCTCGTTCAGGGAGATCAGAAAAAACTATATGATCTGAAGAGGGAAGTCCTGTTCTACAAACGAGATCCCCTGAATCAATGATCATACCAGGTACATTCAATCATAACAGGGTTAATATCGTGCTTAGAGATTGCACGATCCCTTGGTATACCAGAACCAGAAGCTCCTGGCACTTAGGTACCAGCCTGACTGTATTTGTGGACCCATGGAGAGCAATTCATAGCGGCTGTGGTTTAGACTCAAACAACGAGGAGTGCGTAAGTTGGATGTGGAGTTACATTCTGAACCGGTTGTCATTGCCCTTTTAATGGTAGAAGTTTAAGGTAGGTTTCGACCTTAACCAAAATGGGGAAGACATGCCCAAATACATGAAAATCTTCAAAAATTTTAAAAATTATTTAACATTACAATTTTCTAGAAAAATGCAATTTCAATGAAATTTTCTAGAAAATTGCAATATCAATTTACTTTTCTAAAAAATTGCAATAGCAAACAAAAAAAGACAGAAAATTTCAGTTTTGATAAAAAAAAAGAAAATTGGAATTTCGATGAAATTTCTAGAGATTTGAAATTTTGTGTAGAGCTTAATAATAATGCCATGTAATCCGTGTTTATTTTCTAGAAAAAATATTCTTCCTTTTACATGGAATTTTTATGAAAACTGTTTTTTTCTTTCCAACGTCTGTGCGTGTGAATTCGGGACAATTGTGTCCGCTTTTACATCAAAGGGAATTATTTAAGACACATACCACACGAAGCGCCTTTTCATTTGGTTGTACCACAAAAAATCAGCTCTTTGATTAATGTGACGTTTGTAAACAACGGGAGAAATTTGCATGTGCAGCTGCAAAATTAATAGTAATATTTTTAGACTTTATTTTAACCGAAAAAAATAACTTAATTTTGTTGGAAAATATTTCATTAAAATATACTAACGCAGGTGAACACTTACGTTATATAAATACGGCAGTGAATATATGGAAAATACAGTGAAAAGATAATTAAATTCCGTTTTGCAAGAGTATAAAACTCGCTCACTTTCCCCGTAAGCTCACGCTTCCATCTCTATGACCAATACCAACAAATATGTGTTGAGAGGGTGGCGTGTGTTGCTGGGATTTTGTGCAGGACAAAAACGAACACCGCACAAAAGGAAGAAAAACAAAAACAATACAACAACATAACACAACGATTGCAAAAGCATAGTCGAACGAAAATTAGGGAGCTCTGGGAGAGCTTTGCAAAAGGAATTCGCTTGCAAGACAAATCAGTTGTAGAACATTACGCGAGTGTAACTGTAGTGTGTTGTGACGTGACGCGCGCGTTAGAGACTCGCGGAAGTTTTTGTTTACAGATTTTTGGTAAAGTAATGTTGTTGTGCTGGTGGTGTTGAAAGCAAAGGCAAAAGGAGTAACAATCAAGCAAAGCAAAAGCAATTGAGATAAATAAAATAAAATAGAAGAGGAGTTAGGCAGGCAGATAGGTTGAATAGAAAAAAAACCCAGAGAATCAAATAGCAAGTCAACAGCAGCTGATGTTGGAGATGATAATACAAGGAGAAGAACAAGAAAAAGCAAAAAGAATACCCAAAGACATCCAGGATTGGATAATTTCTGTTTAAAAAGAAAAAAATCAACACTCTCAAACACACACACACACATACGCGCGCTCAACAACGCCAAGTAAACTAAGAAAAAGGCAAAGATACACATAACGTGCGCAGATTTTCATTTTCGTTTCGTTTGGTCGCTAATTTTGTGTTGGTCGGTCGGTCGCGTTTGATGATGGAGAAAATTTCATCTAGTGAAGGAAAAAAATGAATTTTAAAAACAAATTCAAAAATAAACCTAAAATTTAAAATTCTGTTTCAGTTTTTCAAAAAAAGATAAGAAAAATAAAATAAAATTAAATAAAAAATACATAATTTAAAGTAAAAAAAAAGAAAAATAAGAAACATTCAAAAAATATGTTGTTATTCATGTTGGTGATGATGATGGAAAAAAGAATTTTTGTGTGTGTATAGTGGTGTATGAAATGTGTGTAGTAGTCCGTCGCCTTTGAAGGTCCTCCCAAACATCCGCCAGAATGATATGATAAGGAGCGAACGAAAGTGAAATTCTTCCTTTTTTTTGAAACGTATCGCTACCTAAGGGGAATTACTGCTCGGCTTGGCGTTTCAACACCAGCATTAATGAAATGAAAATCTATAAATTAGGCTTAAAGCCAAATTCGCAAATAAATTAATTATAAAAGTAACCGGGAGTTGAAGGCGAAAAACGCAGGCGAAGAATTAAAGCAGTCACATTAACGGCGGCCACAACTACTAATTCAAATTGTAATTAAACACGCAAACCTTATCGACGAAAGTAACCTCTTTGGCTTCCCCCATCCTGGCCACCTACGTACACCTTAAAAACAAAAACAACAATAACTACAAAAATAAAAGCAACAAACCCAAAGGGAACAGTAACACGCAGCAAAAAAGGAAGACAAGGTAGCGTAACAAGAAAATCTCACTCTCTACTTTTAAAAATTACTTTCAAAAAGTAACCTCAAAACTTAACAGAAGAAGAAAAATAAAACAAGAAATACAAAAGTAAAATTTAAGTTAAATAAAACTACTTTACAGCACATCTGGTTCTTTAATTAAACAAGAAAAACGTCAACAAAAGTTTTTCCTAAATTCAAACAAAACTTTAACCACATCTATAGAAAACAACACAATTTCCTTAAAAACCGTTAAGGCACACACACACACATCTTTCGTTTAACTCAGTGTCTCTAACTCTCTAAGAGTGTGTGTGTGAGTTTATGTTCTCTCTCTCTTCACTGTTTGACCGCCCGCGCACAGTGGAGGAATTTAAAAAAAAATGTTTACACTTGCATTATTGTACAACTTTTTAAATTCACATTGATTTTATTCAGAATGGTCTCATTTTATTTATGACCGATTAGACTTTACTTTAGAAAGTTTCGACACCTATGCAATCGAGACTTCATTAGTTAAGAGAACATAATAGAAATTTAATTTGTTGCTTCGCATATTATAATTTCCACGTTATTTTGTGGAAATGTAAAAAAAAACAACAAACGATTTTACAAAAAATTAGATGAATTTTGCAATATTAGTGGATCGAAATTACTTGTTAATGTTATGTCTGTCTACGTAACAATAAATTGTTTTCATCAAGCCAATCTGAATATCTTCTCCGAATAACTTCTGCCTTCCAATGGCACTTTGTAGACTTCGCATAAAAATGAAAATCCAAAACTTTCCAACTAAATTATTTAAATTGTAATCAGAACATTCATCCACATTAGTTTTCCATAGGATATGTTGTAATACGACGTCACTCTTTTCCGGCTTTTCTCCTTTGTAAGTCAAATATTGAAAGTTTCAGGATTAAAGACAAGAGTCCTGGAAAAAAATAGTTTTCTGCAAAATCACACAAGAAGTAGCCTTCTTATTCAAAATCAGGACACTCTAAGAGAAATTACTGGCTTAGATTTTATGGTGGCCAAGGTTTCCAAGCTAACTATATTTAATAAATATGTACATATAAAGAAATGGTAAATTCGTTTAAATAAGCCTCGTTTTTTATACCTAAGGAAACCTTTTTTAATTTTTGAAGTTTTTGTATTATGGCTCTCCCCACAAACTTCCATTATCTCTTCCCACATATGGGTGTTTCCAAAGTAACGGCCGTTACCGATTTTCGGATATTTTTTAAATAAAATTCCAACCTAAGCAGATATGCAACGAGTATTGCTTAATTTTGGATTTACGAAAGTTCAAGCATCCGTAGCGACCGAAAGAATCCATTAAAAATTTAATTTCAATAATTTGTTTGACCATTAAAAAAGTAACGATCGTTACTTTATAAATGTGCTGATTTCAAATTTCGGAAACAAACTTCATGTATTGTAAAATTTTGCACAGGATGTGTCAAGTAAAAAATGTGATTAAATTCTTTGAAATATTTTGTTTAAGAAATGGGTTTATTTTCAAACCAAAGAAAATTAGTTACGAAAAAATTTTTTTAGAAAGTAACGGTCGTTACATTGTAAAAATATAAACGTTTTTTGTTTTTTTTTCACGAAATTTTCTTACGCGTTTGCGTTTGTTTTTCGTTCTTGACTTTGGCGTTCGTCCATCATCTCTTTTTTTCAAACTTCATGTATTGTAAAATTTTGCACTGGATGTGTCAAGTAAAAAATGTGATTAAATTCTTTGAAATGTTTTGTTTAAAGAATGTGTTTATTTTCAAACCAAAGAAAATTAGTTACCAAAAAAAACTTTTGTAGAACGTAACGGTCGTTACATTGTAAAAATATAAACGTTTTTTTCACGAAATTTTCTTACGCGTTTGCGTTTGTTTTTCGTTCTTGACTTTGGCGTTCGTCCATCATCTCTTTTTTTTGATCCAGTCTTCGGTTTTTGAAAGCTCTTTCTTTTGCCAAGAGGCCTCATGCTTTCCTTCGTCTTCTTTTCGTTTTTTTCCTGTATTTTTGCATTTTGGTAAGTTGCTTCATGATTTTTCAGCTGAAATCAGTAAGAATCCAGTTAAGTAAGACGAAAACAGTTCAAATGCAAAACGCCAAAAGAAAAAGGTAACGGTCGTTACATCTTTAAAAAATGATTAAAAAATCTAAATATGCTTTTGATGCTTATTTGGCCTTACACAATTCTTCATCTTACTTACCTTCTTATTTTCCGCTACTATAAAATTAAATCGTTTGAATGAATTACGAAAAAAACAAACTTTTGTGCTTTTGGGGTAACGGTCGTTACAGTCGGTGATGGTGTTTTTGAACTATTAAAAAACTTTAAATTTCATTGTCGCCTTTAAAATTGTTACTAAGCATGAAGAATAATTTCAGCTTTCAGCTTGCTTTTGTTTTGCTCGTAAACCACCGTTAGAACAGTGTTTCCAAAGGGCTTAAAATGTGAGTTCAAAGTAGCATATTTTTGTTAGTATAAAGAAAATTAAAGTTAATCTTTCGGAAAATGACAGATACATTTATTTTGTGTAATATTAACGAGAAAATAAATTTAAAATAATCATTTCATTTTTGAGCTGTAAGGGGTCATTTTCTGTGGAAACACCCATATTTATACCCTACACCACACTGTGGTACATGGTATTATAACTTTGTGCATTTGTTTGTAACACCCAAAAGGAGAAGAAATAGACCCATCGTTTATTATACCGATCGACTTAGAATCTTTTTCTGAGTTGATTTAGCTATGTCCGTCTGTCTGTCTGTCCGTCTGTCTGTCTGGCCGTATGTCCGTCTGTGCGTCTGTCTGTCCGTCTGTCTGTGCATGTATTCTTGTAATCAAAGTACAGGTCGCAATTATGGTCCGATCTCGACGAAACTTTACACATATCTTTTTTTTGGCCCAAGGACGATTTAGATATAGCCCCCATATATATGTTAGCCCCGATTTGACATTTAAGCGCTGTAAAACTTTATTTTATATCCAATCATAATGAAATTCGGCAGAAAGAGGTTTCTTATTATATGGATGAACACTGTACAATTTGGAAGAAATCGGTTCAGATTTAGATATAGCCCCCATATATACGTTACCCCCGATTGGACATGAAAGCGCTGTAAAAATTTTATTTTATAGCCGATCAGTGCGAAATTTGTCAAAGAGAGGTTTCTTATTACATTAAGGAATACTGCTAAATTCGGAGAAAATCGGTTCAGATTTGGATATAGCCCCCATATATATGTTTCCCCCGATTTTACCTGTAAGCGCTGTAAAAACTGTATGTTATATCCGATCAGCGAGAAATTCGGCAGAAAGAGGTTTCTTATTACATGAAGGAATACTGCCAAATTTGGAGAAAATCGGTTCAGATTTAGATATAGCTCCCATATATATGTTACCCCCGATTTGACATGTAAGCGCTGTAGAGACTGTATTTTATATCCGATCAGTACGAAATTCGACAGAAGGAGGTCTTTTTACATGAATAAGTATTCAGGGAAGATCGGTTCAGATGTATATTAAAGCTCCATATATATCTTCCTCCTGATTTGGTATCAAACCGCTATAGAAGTTGTATTTTACTTCCGATCATTAAAATTTTCCAGAAAGATGTTTCTCAATTTCGGAACGAATATTGCTTAATTTAGCGTTTCAGAATTAGATAATATGTTTCTACCCATTTACCAATTATTCCAAATTATTATGGCAATGACCATTATCGCATTGTTAGGGAGGTGTAGGGTATTATATAGTCGGCCCCGCCCTACTTTCTGCCTTTCCTTACTGGTTTTAATTTACTTCTTTGAATTCACAGGAAAATTAAATTAAAAAATTAAAATTAAATTATTAGAAAAATATAAAATTTCTCAAATGTCAACTATTTTTACTCGTTAAAAAACTGCTTCCAAAATTCCATATGGGGAATTCCACGAAAAATCGGCGGTTTCAAAAAAATTTCGGTTTAGATTTTTCCCTTTTTTTATATTTTTTAGTACACCTAAAGAAACGCTTTGTGGAATTTTTTGAGATTTTTCCGATAACTCTTTCAGAAGTTATCGATATTTAAAACATCGTTAAGATATCACTATTTGTATCGGGTTTTTGGACATAACTTCTAGAGTTATGGTCAGATTTGAAAAATCTTCTTTATGAAATGTTGGTATTTTTCGGGACTTTTCAGAAAAAAATGTAAAAAATAATATTAAAATATTTTTTGTCTGCGATTTTTATGTTTTGAAATTTAAATGTAACTTTTTAAATTGTTTGTACTCTCCGATTTTCGGGAATTTTTTATATTTTGTACTTCTATTAATTCTCTAAAATATAAGCTTTGGATGGAAGTGGGCCTAAAATTACTTATATTTTTTTTATTTTTTTTTTAAAAATTTTAAAAAAATTTTGCTGCAGGCCTCTGTTTTTGTGGCTTGAACGCTTCATTATAGATGATTCGCGTCAAAGAACAAAATAAAGGAGACACTTCAGTAAGTACTTCTTCAAAAACTCCCGCCACCCTGCTGGTCCCCTTGTCTCTAAAAATCTTCCTACAAATATAACTATATATCGTCCCCTCATATAATTTTATATATGTATAATTTTTTTGTAGTTTCGAAAAAATCACATTTAAAGTTTTTGTGAAATTTGACTGCTTAGAAGATAAATATGTATATTTTAGAAGATAATCGATATTTTCAATTTCTTGTCATTTTAATGTGTGGTGAAATAATCAGGCTACAGCCAGATGATATTCTATTAGTCTAAAAGTGCGTGAATTGTATATAAATGGGATCAAAGTACCATACTACATATGCACGCAAAGAGAACTACAATTCTCGTTTGCCGGAACTGAAATTTCGTTTGTTTTGACGGAAACTTATTTCGCGAAAGCAATTGTTTGTTCTGACTAAAAGAATTTCAGTTGTCTAAACGAGAATTGTAGCTGTCTAAGATTTCGTTTCGCAGAAACGAAATGTTTCTTTGCGTGTATACACTATTTTTTTGCAATTTATCTTTTGACCCACTTTGTGGAAGTAGAATTCCACCAAATTTTTACCAGCTATAAAATTGATTATGTAGATTCTTATAATGTAATAAAATTATGGTGTATATGCGTATACGCTATTGTTTTATTGAGGGGACGATATCAAAAGTAGTAAAAATCGATGGATGGATAAAAAATAAAAGCTGTTCTTTTTGACGTCTGGAAGTCTAGTTTTAAGGGGCCACTCTTTTGGGGGCCACATCGAAACATAGACGTATATCCTTTTTGCTAAGGACGATTTAGTGCAATATAAAGTATAAAAGCTTAAATTTCAGCCAGATCAATTGACAAATGGGTTTCTATGGCGAGAAGAAGCCAATTCGGGAGATACCTTTGTATGGGGGCTATATCAAAATGCAGACCTATAACAATCGTTGTTCGTGTGAATGGTTCTCGGTATAAATAAACTCAAAGTAAAATTGTTTAGACCGTTTCTATAAAAATTGTGGTGTCTGTGGCTTTAATAATTCAAATCGGAGAGAAGTTATATACAAGGGCTGTATCAAAAAATGGACCGATAATGCCCACTTTCAATCTAAAGTGATCTATAGTTATAGGAAATATCTGTACCAAATTATAGTCTTCTAGCTTAATTATTGTAGATTGTAGTGTGATTTCAACAGATGTACAGATGGATATACGTGAAGGTAACTCAATATCCACCATAGGAGGGGGGTATATTAATTTTGTCACTCCGTTTGTAACTCCTTTAAATATTGACCTGAGACCCCATAAAGTATATATGTATATGCCTAATCGTCTTAAAATTCTAAGACGATTTAGCCATGTCCGTTTGTCCTTTTGTCCTTCCGTCTGTTGTAATCACGCTACAATCAATAATACTTTAGCAAGGTGGCTGAAATTTGGTATAGATACTTCTTAAAGCTGCAGGTAACTTGGGATTGAAAATTGGCAACATCGGTCCATATTTTGATATAGCTCCCATATATAGCATCTGCCCGATTTGGCTTCTTAACGCCATGGAGACCAAAATGTCAACTGATCGGGCTGAAAATTGGTAACTGTGGTTTATTTATACCCGGAACATTTCACACGAACAACGGTAGTCATAGGTCCAAGTTTTGATATAGCCCCCCTACAAGGGTCCCTCTAGATTTGACTTTTTAACGCCATAGAGACCACAAATTCCAACTGATCGGGTTGAAAATTTGTAACTAGGGTTTATTTATACCCGAAATCCTTCACACAAACAACGGCAGTCATAGGTCATGCTGGGGATTGGACAGATCGATAGATCTAAAAAAATTATTCAAAGAAATGGTATCTTATTCTGTTCACTTTTGTGATATACCTGAAGATAACTTCGGAACGACAATATGGGCAAATCCGAAAAACTGTATAACAAAAATGTTAAAAAATTCTAGGTGTGTAATGAAATCATTATTATGCAGTAATGATCCAACCATTGAAATGATACGTTCAGCGGGTTCAAAAAATAAAAATTATGACATTCTATAAAAATTTCCGCAGAATAATGTTGTTTTAACGTGGTGAAATTGTTATGTAACGTCCGAAACACATGAATTTCTAGTGTTCGATGGTCCAAATTTTCGATGACGCTGAGGCATCATTGAGGTTCTAAGCCGATAATGTGCCGAATTATCTCATCCTTCTAACTCTTAAATTGTTGCTGGCTTATCGACGTACACCTTTTCTTTCAAATAACCCCAAAGAAAGAAGTCCAACGGTGTCAAATCACATGATCTTGGCGGCCAATTGACATCGCCACGACGTGAGTTAACACGGCCATTGAATTTGTTGCGCAAAAGAGCCATTGTTTCGTTAGCTGTGTGGCAAGTGGCACCGTCATGTTGAAACCACATATTCTTCACATCCATATCTTCCAATTCGGGCCATAAAAAGTTCGTTATCATCTCACGATAGCGAACACCATTCAGAGTAACTGTTTGACCGGCCTCATTTCGAAGAAGTCGTCGCCAGCCCATAAGCCGCACCAAACGAACTGGGCGAGCATGCACAGGTGTTTTCACATCTCCTACAGATCCGGTTTGCTGAAATTTGCGCACAATTCTCCCGATGGTGGACACATTTGGTCGATTATGCTGATCAAAAAACATCACGAAGTGCACGAAATGCATTTTGATTTGAACGCCCATTTTCATAAAAGGCTTAAAAAACGTTAACGCATTGCTCGATTGTGTCCCTTTCCCTGGTTCAAATTGAGTTAGTCTAAAATTGAGAAATGTCAAATGAAATGCAGAAAAAACTTGACGTTTAGGTGTGGTTCACATTCATCATCGGCCCTTACAATTTAACCACCCTTTATTATTATTTGGATGAAAATCCACGAAATCAAATCATTCTATAGAAAATTATAAATACAAAAACATGTACCAATCGAATGATGAAATTCTAATTTTCTTTCAGACTGAAAAACGGAAATGATCGAATTTCGAAGTATCAAAATAGCATTTTTTCTAAAAAAAATTTCATCGAAATGTAATTTTTTTTAGAAAATTTTATCGAAATTGGTACTTTTCAGAAATATCAGCAAAATTGCAATATCATTGAAATTTGACTTTTCCAGAAAAATTCATCAAAATTGGAATTTTGAAAAAATATCAAAATTGCATTTTTTTTTGGAAAATTTCATCAAATTTAATTTTCAGCAAATTTGATCAAAATTTAATTTTTCCAAAAAAAATGTATCAAAATTTTATCAAAAAAAACCATCAAAATTGCAATTATCCAAAAAATGTCAAATTTCATCAAAATTGTAATTATGTATTAGAAAGAAAGAAAATTTCAATCGAAATTGTTTTTTTTTGTTTTGGAAGATTTCATTGAAATTACATTTTCCAGAAAAATTCATTGCAATTAAATTTTTCTAGCAAATTTCACCAATATTGTAATTTTCTAGAAAATTTCATCCAGAAATTTTCATTAAATTACATTTTTTTAAAAATTCCATCATATTTAAATTTTCTATAAAATTTTATCAAAATTGGTATTTTCCGGAAATATCATCAAAATTGCAATATCATTGAAATAGGAATTTTCCAGAAAATTCACCGAAATCAGAATTTAAAAAAAAAAAAATAATCAAAATTGCATTTTTTTTAGAAAATATCACCAAATTTAATTTTCAGAAAATGTTATCAAAATTAATCAAATTTGCAATTATCCAATAAATTTAAAATTTCATCAAAATTGTAATTATAAGAAAGAAAGAAAATTTCTATCGAAATTTGTATTTTCCAGAAATGTCATTAAATTGCAATATCATTGAAATTGGACTTACAAAATTGGAATTTTGAAAAAAATTATCAAAATTGAATTTTTAGAAAATTTGAAAAAAAATATCAATATTGCAAAAAATTTTATCGAAATTATCCCAAAAATTATTATCCACAAAATTGCTATTTTTTAGAAGATTTCATTGAAATTGCATTTTTCCAGAAAAATTCATTGAAATTAAATTTTTCTAAAAAATTTTTTCACCTTTAAATTTTCTATAAAATTTAATCAATATTTAAATTTTCTAGAAAATTTTATCGAAATTGGTATTTTCCAGAAATATCATCAAAATTGCAATATCATTGAAATTGGACTTTTACAGAAAAGTTCATCAAAATTGGAATTTTGAAAAAAAAATTTTCAAAGTTGCATTTTTTTTAGAAAATTTCATAAAATTTTATCAAAATTTAATGATTCCAAATGATATAATCAAAATGGCAATTATCCCAAAAATTTTGAAATTTCATCAAAATTGTTATTGTAAGAAAGAAAGAAAATTTTAATCGATATTGCATCAAAATTTTGAAAAAAAATTATCAAAAATGAATTTTTAGAAAATTTGAAAAAATAAATCTAAATTGCATTTTTTAGAAAATTTCATTAAAATGGTAATTTTCAGAAAATTTTATCAAAGTTATCAAAAAAAACTTCATCAAAATTGCAATTATCCAAAAAATTTCAAATTTCATCAAAATTGTAATTATCCACAAAATTTCATCACAATTGTTTGTTTTAGAAGATTTCATTGTAATTGCATTTTTCCACAAAAATTCATTGATATTACATTTATCTAGAAAATTTCACCAATACTTTTTCTAGAAAATTTCTTCGGGATTTAATTTTCCAGAAATTTTCATTAAATTACATTTTTCTACAAATATTAAATTTGCTATAAAATTGCATCAATATTTAAATTTTCTAGAAAAAATTTGTATTTTCCACAAATGCCATCAAAATTGCAAAATCATTGAAATTGGAATTTCAATATTGAAATTTAGAAAAAAATTATCAATTTTTTTTTAGAAAACTTCATTAAAATGAAATAAAATTGAATTTTTCCATTAAATTTCATTGAAATTGAATTTTTCAATATAATTTCATTGAAATTGTAATTTTCCATAAAATTCCATTGAAATTGTACTTTTCAAGAAAATTTCATTGAAATTAAATTTTTCTAGAAAATTTCATCGGAATTTAATTTTTCCAGAAAATTTCATTTCTCCAGAAAAAGTCGATGACCCCGGGTTAAGGCTAGAGACCGATCATGGAGCGGGTTAAGGGATATTGGAAATACAGAAAATTGCAATTTCGATGAAATTGAAATTTTGAAAAAAAATTATCAAAATTGAATTTTTAGAAAATTAGAAAAAAAAAATCTAAATTGCATTTTTTTTAGAAAATTTCATTAAAATGGTAATTTTTAGAAAATTTTATCAAAGTTATCCAAAAAAACTTCATCAAAATTGCAATTATCCAAAAAATTTCATCAAAATTGTAATTATCCACAAAATTTCATCAAAATTGTTTTTTTTAGAAGATTTCATTGAAATTAAATTTTTCCAGAAAAATTCATTGAAATTACATTTTTCTAGAAAATTTCACCAATACTTTTTCTAGAAAATTTCATCGGGATTTAATTTTCCAGAAATTTTCATTAAATTACATTTTTTACAAATATTAAATTTTCTATAAAATTGCATCAATACTTAAATTTTCTAGAAAAAATTTGTATTTTTCAGAAATGCCATCAAAATTGCAAAATCATTGAAATTGGAATTTCAATATTGAAATTCTGAAAAAAATTATCAATTTTTTTTTTAGAAAATTGCAAAATTTTCAAAGAAATTCATATTCTTTAATTTCAACGATTTTTTTTTAGAATATTTCAATTCCGATGAAATTTTCTAGAAAATTGCAATTTTGATGAAATTACATTTACGAAAATGCAGTTTCAATGAATTTTGACAAAAATTTCTAGAAAATTGCAATTTCAATGAATTTTTCGAAAAATTTTGAAATCATTTTCTAGAAATTCACAATTTAGTTGAAATTTTTTTAGATAACTGCAATTTTGATGAAATTTTCTCAAAATTACAATTTCAATAAAATTTTCTCAAAATTACAATGTCAATAAAATTTTCCCAAAATTGCATTTCGATAAATTTTTTCGAAAGTTTTCGATGACATTTTTTAGAAAGTTTTCGATGAATTTTTTTTTTTGATTAAATTTACTAGAAAATTTAAATTTTAGTTACATTTTCTAGGAAATCTAAATTTTGACTCTAGATTCAATACCAATGAAATTTTCTAAAAAATTCAATTCAAAGGAAATTTTCCAGAAAATTAAAATTTTTATCAAATTTTCTTTGAATTGTAAAAATAACTTGGTCAGTGCTACATCAGTTGTCGGTCAGTACTAGAAAATAATCGGTATATCGAAGATGTAAAGAATAATATGACTTAGTCCATTTCGATAAATATTTTTTTTTTCGAAAGTTCAATTCGAGTTTAAATTGATTAAAAGTGGACTTGGTCTGTTTATCCGGTATGTCGACAATATAATTTTCGACTTAGTATACTTTAGAATGAAGCTTTGGAGGTGGCCTATTTCTAGGCCCTGCAACTCAGGGCTTATAGAGTCTATAAATCCCATTAAAATTTGAAAATTCCGTCACTGTGTGCCCGCCTTCAACCCGTCACACACATAATCTCTCGCTCGCTATCTCTCTTATTTCTTTGTCGCTCTCTGTATCACTCCCTCATACAGAATTCAGTATATGTCACAAGTTGTTATTTTGTAAAATAAAATCCAACGAATGAATGATTTTATATCTGAGAAGAAAAAAAACGAAACGGACGAAACGTACATTGAAAAACGGAAATCTATCCCAAAAAGGAAGTGAGAACCGACAGCCATACAACTCGGCACTCAGATACAACACGGCTAGCACAACAGACATACTACATATGTACGCGCACACACAAACACACACACACTGTCCACACAGAAAAGCAGACAAGTTCTCGCATCATCGCCTTTATAGGAATTTACAAGTATGTATGTATCTTTGTGTGCGTGTGTGTATGTTTGTGTAGAAATAAAAGCGTCAGAGCTTACTTCTAACGATGCTATAGCGATTGCTTTCATACACAAACCTAAAGAAAGCAAAAACAACAACAACGTTAAAGTTAAGCAGCAACAGCGGCGCGAGCAGTAGCTGTACCAGCCGCATCATCATCATCATCATTGAGAGTTGCCTATAACTGTGTCTCTGTGCCATTCAACATCCGTTGCCTTCAGTGTTGTGTTGTGTTATTGTGTATTTTTTCTGTGCGTGTGCAAAAAGAGAGAAAGAGGAGAGTTATTAGAAATGTACACCGCTCATATTGCGTTGCTGCCGAGTATCAAAACTCATCGGTCTCAGTCTGTCTTAGTAGTCCTACTCAACGTTAGTTTGTTGTGTATTTTTAGAATAACAGCAGCAGGCAGCAGGCAACAGCAACAACAATAACAAAAAGAAGCATCATCTACCAGCAGCACTTTACACACACACATTTTATACTTACATATAAAGGTATGGTTTGCACGTTAGTTTAGATTTCCCTCTAAATTGTTATTATGATTTATTTGAGTTAACTCATTCGTGTTTTTTTTTTGAAATGCGAACTCAATTTACTGGTTTTAATTGAATAATATCCTCTTGAAATAGATTTTAAGATGAAGTGTAGTGAAATGAAAATATTCTCGGAAAGTGAATTTTGTTTATTCCGCTAGCAATTAATGAATAGATGCTTGTGAAATGAAAGATTTGAAATAAATTGAACGTTTTTATGGAGATAAAAAAATATTCTTCAAAAGAAAGGACGAGTTAATCGAATATGACTCTGTACGAAATTAGATACATATGTATGAATTTGAATAGAAGTAATATTAAAATGAGAGTGGAAATGGGGAACATTATTGACACTTTCATTAATTTGCGTGCACCGAAAGCATAATAAAGACTTTTAAATAAATAAAATTCAAGTAAAAAGGTGTAAATGACCATGTAACGTATACGTGTTATTATCATATGCTATTAAGTACACGTAGGGGTGAACATGCAGACTCACTCTACTGAACTCACTCTACTTAACGTATACGTATTATAACTAGACCTCGGAGTTGTGCAATATTTTAATTTTTCATACGATTGTCGATCAAATTCTGCATTTAGACGTTTTATCGTTCAAATATAGAAAATTTTAGTGCATATCGAAAATAGGCAAAACATATATTGAACGATAAAACGTCTAAAAGCCAAAAGTTTGCTTCCAATCGGGTGGAAAATTGAAAATATGCACAAATCCGAGGTCTAGTTATGACATACATACGAGTACAACGATACTTTGTCGATGTGAACACTATTTTACTCTGAAAATATTTGGAATATAATGAAATGTCATATACATAATTATAAAATTCCTAAAGGTAATTGACAGAGAATTTGAAGAATTGATCCGAGGTCTAAATACACTTTGCTCATTTGTGGAAGAAATTATATGACTAAATCAATAATTTCCATTTTCACTGCAATTTAAAATTATTTCAGTTTTTAAATATTTACGAGAATTGCAACTTTAAATGGAATTCAACCAACAATTTTTTAAATTTATTCCTCCTTTTCCGTTGCAACAACATTGAAATGTTATTTTAATAAAATAACCCCCTTTGATGCATGAGTGTTAAGCATACAATGGAATTAATATCAATTATACGCTCTAGAAAAATACTAAACAAATGCGTTTTCCGCATTTGCATATACTTTTTTTTTATTTAAGTGCATTTTTCTGTACGCAAAAAAACAAACAAAATAAATGATGTGAAAACACGCCTGAAATATGCAAAGGTAAATACAACGATTTATTTTTGTTATAGTTTATTATATTGCTGACATTGGGCGACAAAGTATTTGAGTTGCGATTTTCATATGGAAATTTATTATAGAAATATGATTTAAATCGTTACCATACGGGGGCGTTACGGTTACGTTTGCCTAACCCAGCCTTAACCGTTTCCCTTGAAGTCTCCGCGGATAGGCACAAATCATATGTTATGGTAAAGGGTCAATACACGCGTCATGCGGCGCGATGCGAGTTTAGCATTGTCCGATGGAGAATAATTTAATCTGGCAATACCAAATCAAGCGGCGGGCGGAGAAGTTTAATAAATTTCAAATTTGACACGCTGCATGATGCGTACATTGGCCCTTCACCTGACAAATAAGGAAGAAATATGATTTAAATACACATTTGAAATCAAAACTTTTTACATTGCAATTATCTGATCTGTGGTCAGACATTTGGCTATTATAGCATTGCATGAGTTTATTTGGTGAGTTTATTTTTGGATAGCTCCATTTCACTCGGATGTAATTAATGCTTTTGTAGTTCTCGGGTAGATTGTTCAATGTAATGGAACCTTTTTTAAGTAACAAACATATAAGATAAGTTTCGTGTTTTTTTTTTTTAAATTTTTGTTTATGGCTTAACACTCAGACATTTAAGGCCTAGTTTTATTAGATCACATTTAACAATTTTTGTATCCATTTTATCAGGACCGAATAAAACCACTTTATGTGGTCTATTATTTTTAGGAATATATGAAAAAATAACCCATTCTGTTTGCCTTCATATACACTAAACCCTTTCCATAATCATATTGTGTTTTCACAGAATAATTTGAATCCGATAGATATTTAATTATTCAGGCATGTCACAGAGTGCAAAATCGTACAGGATTTTACGTTTTTGAAATCGAAAACGTTTTTAGCGTCTACAGAAAATGTAAACCGAAAAATAAATTTCGTTTTAAATCGTTCAGAAAATCTGAAGTGAAATTTAAGTTTTTAGTAATTTAAACACCAGAAAAGTCATGATCTACTAAAGATTAAGTATGAATAATATTTGAATTAATTACAAGCAAAAAAACTATTTCAAATACTTTTCGTTCGAAAATGTTAGTACTTTTGGTCTTCGGAGTGCTATATCCCCTTGAGCAACCATAAAACAAACAAAAAATAAAAAAATAAGAGAAAATGCAAACCTGAAACTAAAAAAAAAAACAAAAAAAATTGATTCGATCGAATGAAATGTAATTTTTTATTTTAATGTTAAATTTAATAATAGTAATTGTTATATATTTAAAGGGGCAAAAACCGAAAAATAAATTTCGTTTTAAATCGTTCAGAAAATCTGAAGTGAAATTTAAGTTTTTAGTAATTTAAACACCAGAAAAGTCATGATCTACTAAAGATTAAGTATGAATAATATTTGAATTAATTACAAGCAAACAAAACTATTTCAAATACTTTTCGTTCGAAAATGTTAGTACTTTTGGTCTTCGGAGTGTTATATCCCCTTGAGCAACCATAAAACAAACAAAAAATAAAAAAATAAGAGAAAATGCAAACCTGGAACTAAAAAAAAAACAAAAAAAATTGATTCGATCGAATGAAATGTAATTTTTTATTTTAATGTTAAATTTAATAATAGTAATTGTTATATATTTAAAGGGGCAAACACAGAAACATTAATTAAGCCAAGAATTTGGTCAATTTAATTTTTTTGGCTTTAATATGTTTCGTTTATTTCCCCTACCGCCAATCAGAATCTGGAGTCGAACCGATATTGTTGACGGCGGTGGCTGAGACAGCTGTTTCTGATTTCTACGCTGCCATATTTTTGATAGTGTTTTTTGGTTTTCATTTTCTTTCGGTTTCATGAAAACGTACAAGAGCTGTGGAAGCAAAACTAAAACGATACGATTTTGAAAAACGAAAACGAACCAATTTCGTACAAAACCTGTGACATGCCTGATTGTCATGTCTTTACAAATCTTTTGCATAGTATTGATATCACTTTTCAAAATTCTCATTGGTGGTATTTTTAGTGGATTTACTGTGGATTCACACATATCATCATCAGCTGTTTGTTTATCATCTGAGAGAGCTTGTAGTGGTTAATAGTAGTTATCGGTTTTAAGGCCGGGTTAGGCAAACTTAACCGTAATTTAACTTTAGCGCCGCCGTAATGTTGCCCGCTGGAGCAATTACCCAAAACTTGAAAAACGTGCTGTATTGCTCAGACATTCACAACAAAAATAGCAACAAATTAATTTTATTTTATATTTATTTGCTACTAATTTATCATTTTATTACTTATTTATCATTACTTTTTAAAAGTTTCGCATAAATTTATTCTTTTTTCATTATTTTACTAATTTTGTTTGTAAATGCACGTAAACGTACCGTCCAAATTTCAGCAGATTCAGCACGTCCGTTTACGTTTCTTTTCCGTTGGCTAATCGTTTACACTGATATCCTTATGTCTGATTCGTTACGATACGGGGGCGTTACGGTTACGATTGCCTAACCCAGCCTTTACTCATTGCACCAGATCAGGGTTACCGTTGAGAATTTTGAAAAGGTCGCACAAAAAGTCGTTTTTTAAAAATAAAGTCGCACAAAAGAGTCGTAATTAAATAAAAAAGGGTCACACTTCTTATGTTCATAAGAAGCGTGTGTTCTTTCCATAAAACACTTACGAAAATAATGAGCAATTATTTGTATGTAATAAGAAGTTAAATTTTTTAATTTTTGTGAATTTTTTTTATTTATAAAACATTTTAAAAACTTTGATTTAAAAAATGCTCCACATTCGATGCAGAATATGCAACAGACTCTCACAAATACAAAACAGTAATTGGAGTTTTAGAGACTTAATATTAGTAGAAGTTATAGGGAAATACTAAGGCAGATCTGGTACATTTTGTAATTTTATTGGAAGCGGTAGCATTTTTTAAAATTAAATTTAAAAAAAATCCAGAAATTGTATGAATTAAAAAATCCAATTAAAAATGTCTTTCCAACGACATAAACGTTATAAACCGTCAAGACCAATTAAAAATTTCGTAAAAAAAACAAAAATATATTTTTTTTTTAAATTTCCCATAAAAATTTTTCCAAAATATAAATGACAGCTATATCTTATTTTACCATTTAGAAAATTTTATAAACTTTTTAGTCAAAAATAAAATTCATAGGTTAATATTAAAAATTCTGACCCATGAATGAAAGAGTTTAAAGTATTATTTTTGATAGACAATTATTTGTTCATTGCTTTTAAAATAACACAACACTTTGTTCTGAGACTTTACATAAAATTGGCAGATTTCTATCCGTTTTATTGGATTGAAACGTCAGATAATTGCATTGAGAAGGCTCTATGTATGATGCAAAGTGATTCCTTCGAAATATCGACATGCTGAGCTTGTCCGGTACACAATTTTTTTTAAATCATAAACTCAAACACTCAGTACAATGCACTTATAATATACACAAAAATGTTTTTTGTGCCTACGATTTCACAACAAATTTTTGTTGACAAAAAAGTCGCAAAAAGGCCAAAAAGTCGCAAAAAAGTGTCAAAATGATAAAGTCGCACAAGAAGTCGCAAGCCGTCAAAAAAGTTGCAAATTGCAACTTTAGTCGCACAACGGTAACACTGCACCAGATGAGCTTGCCTTATTATCATGTACTCTCTTTCTCTTGGATTCATAGTTCAAGAGTGAGAGAGTGTTGTAGACACTAAGTCCCGATTTACACTGGCTGAATGTTCAGCAGATTATCGGCGTTTTGTAGGCGAGAGTGGGGAAAAAACTCTCCCTGAACGTTTTGAGTTCTTCGTGCAAGTTTAAAAGAGAATTATATGATAAGCTGCTGAAAAAAACTTGCCTAGTGTAAATCTGGACTATCCGTTGCCGTTGAAGTATCCGCGGATAGGCACAAAGTACAAGTTATGGTGAAGGGTCAATGCTCCAGAGTTAGGAGCCGAGGCCGCGGAAATCGGCGGCGCGCCTCCGCCGACATTTACTTCAATAATTGCACCGGCGCCGATACAAATGGCTCAAATCGGCTTGATCTCAGACGCCGATAAAAACTACTCTCCAATCGACCAAGAATATTCTCTCAATGAGGCAAAAGAAAATTACCAGTTATGACTTGGAGTCTTCGTCTATAAACTATGATTGATGACACTTTTGATATAAATGATCGGATGTTTAGTTCAAAATAAAGAGGAAGGTATGCCGTTAATAATGAAAGAAAAATCAGCCAAATGGCCACCACGACCACGCTTACAGGACCATATCCTTTTCATGAAATTTTCCATAAGCAAATCGCAAAGTGGCTGCCCTATGTCCCCGATAGCCTCACGAATTCTATCTTTGAGGTCTTGAATCAACGCTGGGCTGTTGGCGTAAACCTTATCTTTCACGTGGCCCCTAAGGAAGAAGTCGCAAGGTGTTAAATCACAAGATCTCGGTGGCCATTTGTGATCACCTCTTCGAGAGATAACATGGTCCGGAAACTTTTCCCGTAACAGAGCAATGGTTTCGTTGCTTGTGTGGCACGTAGCGCCGTCTTGTTGAAAGTAAACATTGTCTAGATCAATACCATACAACTCCGACCATAAAAAATCATTAATCATCTCTCGATAGCACAATCCATTCACCGTAACGTTTGATCCAACCTCATTTTCGAAAAAGTAAGTTCCAATGACCCCGCCGGACCATGAACCACACAAAACAGCCACACGTTGAGGATGGAGAGGCTTCTCAGCAATAACTCATGGGTTTTCCGAGCCCCAGATGCGACAATTTTGCTTCTTGACGTAGACACCGAGGTGGAAATGGGCCTCATCAGTCAAGATGATTTTTCGATGATGTTCGATTTTTCGAATTTTAATAATTTCAATGCGTTGTTGAATCGTGTATCGTTCCATTTTTAGTAATGGCGTAGTTTCTACTTGTCAAATGTCAAAGAATAAAAGCTTCAAAAGTGACAGCTACCGAAATACCGGTTGATTCAAAATAACACCTCTTGTTGGAAAACCCTGTACTTAAAATTTTTATTTAAGATCCAATATGTTGTACGATAAATTTGTATATTGTATATCTCACAATAAATCGCAAGTCAATGTCGAGCCGATAAGCCGCCGCCGACAATTTTGCTTCGGTTTCGATCTCTGGTCTATAGGTACTATAAAAGCATTACACTGCACAAAATTTAAAGTGTTTGTATGAGCTGGAAATCGATGGATGTTAAAAGCCTTGAACTTTTTGTGCAAAATGGACCATTTGTTTGGGATTTACTAAAAAGGGGCGTGGTAATAACGCCCATTTTTAACGATACTCATCACTACAGTGTACAAAATTCCAAGTGTTTGTATGGACTTGAAAGAAATAAAATAAAAACACATGACTGATAAGAGTCTCCTATTATGAATAGCTTACATCTGCATATACATACATATCACTAATTTAGGAAAATTACTTCACATTTTGAGTTATGACATTTCACTGAAGTGTGAATTAAATGATCGATACAAAAATAACTGGTTAGCAGAATGGGATGACATATCTTCTGGAATGCGACAATGCGTATTGTCACTCTCAGGAATCAGCCAATCATGGATCAGCTTATAGATATTAAAATGTAGGATAATTTAGAAAAACAAAACGTTTTTGAGATGTGACGTTCTTTTTGTAAATGAGGGATATGTACACTTATTGTTAGGGAAATTTTTTATTTAATGTGAAGTACAATCGATACAATTAAGTTCTAAATAAAACGTCATTCAAATGGCCTCCACGACTTCTTCTGCAGGAACGAATTCGATGAACCCAATTTTCGAGCACTTTTTCCACTAAATCAAGTCGTATGTCATGAATGGCACGTTCAATATTGACTTGTAAAGCTTGAAGAGAGTCTGGTTTATTTCGAAAAACCAATGACTTTAAATAACCCCACAAGAAATAGTCTAATGGTGTTAAATCACAACTTCTTGGAGGCCATTCAATATCACAATTTTTTGAAATAATCGAATCTCCAAACTTTTCTCGCAACAATTCAATTGTTTCATTTGCTGTGTGGCACGTAGCCACAATCGGCCAATGGCAAAAAGATAGCTCTTAACGAGAGCTAAAATATTGCTCATGGGTGTCAAGGTCGTAGGTCGACTGGAAAGTGTTTTTGTATTTAAAAAAATGGACTTAGCTTCATTTTCAAATGTGAACGGAAAGTTTATTTTAGCTCTAGCTTCTTAGCGGTACTTCGGATCGGGAATCGGCCAATGGCAAAAAGATAGCTCTTTACGAGAGCTAAAATACTGCTCATGGGTGTCAAGGTCGTAGGACGACTGGTAAGTGTTCTTTTGGATTTAAAAAAATTGACTTAGCGCACGAAAAGTTGGAGAACGATTATTTTGATAAAAACAAATGACAGATCATGACATATTACAAATGGCCGAAACGTCACTTCAAAATCATATCATCCCTATTGGAAAACCCGTTATTTATTTCAAATGGTCACAAATATTCATGTATTTATATACATACAGATATATTTATTTGATTTTAGATTTTATTTTATTGTCAATTTTTATTTGTCAACAATTGTATACACTTCCGTTATCTATATGCGTTGTTATTATATCATTGTATCACTGTGACATTGTGCATTGTTATATTTAATATTATGAATGACAATTAATGGTTATATATGACATATGACGACGTTATAATGATTACGGAAACATATTAATATCTGAGTGAATAAATTTGTAATGTGTATATTTGTTGAGGTCATATACAGATACGTCAACATAGATAAATACACATATTCAAATGAATAACGGTGTCATCAATTATTTTTCCGTGCAACTAAAAAAGGGGAGCATGTTGTAAATATTTTAATGGAATAATTATACCCTACTACAATTATGAGTTACTTGAATCAGGGTCAATTTGTATTTGAAGAAGAAACATGCCAAGGCCTTGAAGAAAAATAGATACCTTGGAGGAAGGAGCCCTCTAAAGATCACAAATTTACCCACTCATAATAGTTTGAGCTAACCAAGAGTTATAATTATGCCCTCACTTTAGTGGAGGAGGGTATATGTCAATTGCTACCGGCCAAAAATGTAAGACATCGAAGGAGTGACAAAAAACCCGAAGACATTTTAGGTCATTTGAGCAATATCCGTCCGTCCGTCTGGAAGGTACGCACAATAACTCTCGAAAGATGTAACCGATTGACTTAAAATTTGGTGCGTGGTAATATTTTATTCCATTTCAGGTTAATTTCGAAGATGGGACATATTGATGCACTTCTTCTAGTACCTACCCAACAGGTCTACCACATTTTGATATTTTGTATTCTTATATTACGTTCGCTCTACTCCACTTAAAGGGTTTGTAAATAAAAAAAAATAATTTATTGTATACTTAAAATGTATTATCTTACGTCCGCTCTACTCCACTTAAAGGGTTTGCAAATAAAAAAATCATTTATTGTATACTTAAATTAATGCATTTAATTTTGGTCATCTATGATGTATTGACGTATAAGTGATATAAACAATAATACGGCTAAGTTTATTGCTATTAATATTATTCATACGCAACCCTATACAAAATAAGAAATATATTTTTCTATGATTATAAATTGAAATAAATATGCAATGACATATATTAATTCTAATTTATAATCCTAGATATAAGAAGATATATAGACAAGTCTTTTGGAAAAGACTTGTCTATATACTAGTCTTTGAACATCATATGTACTTTTTAATGATTCTCTGATTTATACTTCAAGACACTGTTCCTAGCATAAAAATATAACCGAATATATGGTCTTGTACACATAAAGGATTTCAAAAAAATATTCATGATAAAAAATTAAAAATTAGCAAAAAACATACAAATGCACTTAGATTTTTGCCTAGGTTGCGTATAATTAATATTAATAAGAATGAGCATTGATTGAGCAACTTACCCCGCATAATTTCGACCCGATAAATCGAATTACATTAACCGGGTAAACAAAGATACTACTGACGTTTTTAGTAAATAAGGCTGTGGAATAGATATTCTATGTCAAAGAACTATATATTTAAATGTATATTGTGGGAATCTACAGTAATTTTTTACAAGGACTATTTTAGTCGAATACATTTCCATGGGTAAGTGGATGAGCTGGGGCGTCGGAGGTTTTCGGAGAAATACTTGCTGAAGAGTCTCCTTTTTTTGGACATATATTCCATGGAACATCTATTCCGAAGCCTTCTATAATAAAATTGTGCCTGATATTACTAATTATAAGATAAGATATGATTTTTTTCGAGGATATCTTATTTTAAGTGCATTTTGCGCACATAGTGCAATTAATTTAACATACAATTTCTATATATTTAAGACGTTTTATATGGTCTCTACTTTGCATTTAAAAATGCTGAGATATGCTCTTCGAAATATTTTGAATAATGCATAGGTCCGTCCTATGGTAAATATATGCCTTTGTATATTTATTCCAATTTATAATCCTTGGAACATCGCATTGGACATCCTGGATACATATAATATAATGTGTATTTTTATTTATGTTTCTATACCATTCTAATAAAAGTAGAGGTTATTCTTATCTTCTATCCTCGAATTTCACAAATATCTACTGGAAATTGCGCCTTATCTTACGCTTAAATAAAAAAGCTATCTAAACGGGATTTTTTTAAATTTTGTATAGATATGTTGAAAAATGTTGTTAAGATAAAATGTCAGATCGGTACGTAATGGCGAATGTATCTAAATATGAACCGATTTTTAAAATTTATAAAATGTTCAATAGATATCGGACAATAAGTGTGACTACAAGAATATATGGACATAGAGAGAGAGACAGATGGACGGACATAGCTAAATCGAATCATAAAGTGATTGTAAGTCCATCGGTATAAGACTCTTTCCCTTTTGGGTGTTACAAAAAAAAATCAGAAAGTCTTAATTCCCTGTAGAATAGGATATAAAAAGAGCTGAGTTTAAAAAACCTATTCTATGTTTCTTACAACAGATTTAGGAATAGTTGAAGTATAATTGATACACATACCATATATCAGCTTAATTTTTTATTAATATTAATCATTCACCACCTACACACAATTGGCAAAAATAAATATCTCAGGTTTTTGGCACACTCTGGATACATACATGACCATTCGCCTGGTACTTTACATATATCTTTAAAAAGATTCCAGCATTTTGAAATAAAAACCTTAACTGTGAAAACTATTCTACATAATTTTGAACACTTTCAGTTCAATAAAATTTTCCTCTATTGTCTCAAAGTTTTTTGTTTGTTATGGATTGATTCATCATGAAAAGGGAGCTGATTATGAAAAACGTTGTACCTCATGCTTTTCAAAGTCAATTGAGTTTGCTTTGAAGTGTGAGTGATATAAACTAAAGGGTGGGTCAATCAAAATGTTAAATATAAATCGGCTATAAAAAAGTTCTGATAATTTTTTCAAATTTCTGGTTTTATTGGAAACGTTGAACTTTGTCATTTAATAATGGAACTCATTATCATTAATATGACAACAACGACTGGTTCGGCAGTACCTCATCCGATCAACCCAATTTTTCAGTACACATTTTCGATTGTTTCGGGTCGAATCTCTTCAATGGTAACTTCTATTTCATATTTCAATGCCTAAATTTTCTCTGGATGCTTTGCGTAACATTTATCCTTAATGGCTCCCCACAGAAAATAATCCAAAGGGCTCAAATCAAGTCAAAGTAATCAGTAGTTTAAATTTAAAATTTGAAATGACCTACCCTTCATTAAAACACTCATACGCCCAGGCTCATTTTTATTAATATTAATCAAACGCAACCCAGGCCAACATCTACATAAACCAGTGAGAAAGGGTAAATGTGTGACGTCGTCGATTATATGGTAACCTACATCACACTTTTACATTTGAAAAGAAGAAATATTTTGAGTTTTTTCAATTTTATTTGTCTGAGCTGCCAAAAATATTATTTGATAGCGCTTAAATTCAAAATCGGATATATCCGATTATGAATTTATCGGCTATATCTAAATCTGGACGGATTTTCTCAAATTAGACAGCGGTTGTTTTTGATTCATTAAACGGTTATCTGGTAAATTTTATCGGGATCTGTAAAGAAATAAGGATTTTTTAGAGCTTAGATGCAAAATCGGTATTGGAATATATGGGCGTTATATTTAAATCTAAACCAATTTTCTTTAAATTCGAGAGCTTTCGTCTTTGGATCCAGGATCCAGAGACTTCACACTTCCAAATTCCAAAACGATTGAATGTAAAATAAAGCTTCTATAGCGCTAAGAGGAGTTGCCGTTTGATAGCGCATAAATTCAAAATCGGATATACCTATATAATGGGGCTATATCTAAATCTTGACGGATTTTCTTAAAATTAGACAGAATCGATGTTATTCAAATTCGGCAGTGCTCTGTCTAGGTTCGAGAAAATTGCCTCTACCAAATTTCGTAGTGATAGAATGTAAAATACAGTTTCTGTAGCGATTAAATGACAAATCGACATGAACATATACATGGGAATATATCGTCCCCTTAATAAAACAATAGCGTATACGCATATACACCATTATTTTTATTATTGCATTATAAGAATCTCCATAATCGGTTCTATAGCTGGTAAACATTTGGTGGAATTATATTTCCACAAAGTGGGTCAAAAGTTAAATGGCAAAAATATGTAGTGTATATATGTAGTATGGTACTTGGATCCTATTTATATACAATTAACGCACGTTTAGACTAATAGAATAAATATATCAATATTGATGTATATTGCCATTCAGTTGACTTATTTGATATTTTTCGAAGTACAGTTAAGACCGATTACTGCTGTGTTGACTTATGAGTGATATAAATGCTTGTAACACATATACGTTAAGCAGGATTTCTATTGGTAATAATCATTCGCAACATAGTCCACAACGAAAATAATATAAGTAGGACGGACATATGGTAAATATTTAGAATATACCCAAGAGCATATCTCAGCATTTTTAAATGCAAAGTAGAGACCATTTTAAACGTCTTAAACATATAGAAATTGTAAGTCAAATTAATTACACTATGTGCGCAAAATGCACTTAAAGTAACGTATTCTCCATAAAAACATCTTATCGCGCATAATTTCGACTCGTAAATCGAATGTAATTAACCATTTTTAGTAAAGAAGGCTTCGGAATATATGTTCCATGGCAAATAAAGGAGACTCTTCTTGAAGCATCTCTCCTAAAACAACCGACGCCCCAGATCATCCCCTTATCCATGGAAATGCATTCGACTAAAATAGTCCTTGTAAAAAATTACTGTAGATTCCCATAATATACTTTTAAATATATAGTTCTTTGACATAGAATATCTATTCCAAAGACTTATATACTAAAAACGTGACTGCATATACTAACATCTTTGTTTACCCAGCAAACGGTTAATGTTATTCGATTTATCGGGTCTAAATTATGCGGTGTAAGTTGCTAATTTAATGCTCATTCTTATTAATATTAATTATACGCTACCAAGGCACAAGTCTTAGTACGAGTACATTTGTATCTTGTTTTGTCTATTTTCAAATTTTTTTTATCCTGAATATTTTTTTTAAATCCTTTATATGTACAAGACCATATGTTCGGTTATATTTTTATGCTAGCAACTGTATCTGGAAGTATAAATCAGAGAACCAATAAAAAGAACATATCGCTCACTCACTTCAAGAGTGACATAACTCAAAATTTAAAATTTTCGAGGTTGCCTCACAAATATGCGAATTTTGCAAATGTTCATAAATTATTCTCAGCGAAATTAATAATGGTGATTTTTTGCTAAAATGGCTATAACATCTTTAGTTTCTCAATGGATTTCTCTCAAACATTTTAAAAAAATATTTTTATGTATTTATCGTATTGTTGAAATTCTTTCAAGGCCGCAATCTAAAGATCTGTGAGGTTCCATTATGTTTCCACGTCTTGAGAACGATAACAATTATCTCATGGCCTTAAAAATTTTTATTTTGCTTTTTAATCTTTACTTCCAATCTTTAAAAAGTGCAGAATTTGAATAATAAAATTGCCATATGTTTATAAAAATCATTTACGGTTGTATAGCCTATAATACGCATAGAATATTATAGGCTACTATTACATTGAGGGAACGATATGAGTGATATAAGTACTTATAACACTCATACGCCAAAGGCAATTCATATTAGTATTACGAATTCGCCACCTGTTTCGAAAATAAAACGTGTCCTGTATTTCCTAATGGAAGTATATTTTTTATAATTTACAATCTCTGAATTTTAAAATATTGTCCTGAGACCCTATAAAGTATATGGGGAATTCCACGACAAATCGACGGTTTGAAAAAAATTTAGTTTTTGATTATTCCCATTTTTATACCCTACACCACACTGTGGTACAGGCTATTATAAGTTTGTTTCACGGCAGATGTTTGTAACACCTGAAAATAACACAGCTAGACCCACCTTAAAGTATACCGATCGACTCAGAATCACTAGCTGAGTCGATTTAAGCATGTCCGTCCGTCCGTCCGTCTGTCCATGTAAAGTTGTTCGTCGACTACAGGTCGCAATTTCACTCCGATCGTTCTGAAATTTTGCAGTTTAGAGTATTTCGCAGCTGTTAAGATCGCTATTGAATTTGGTTGAAATCGGTTCAGATTTAGATATAGCTCCTATATATATCTTTCGTCCGATTTGGCCCTTTAGTCCTATAGAAGCTGTATTTTACATCCAATCGTTTTGAAATTTAGAATGGTAGACTTTCTTGATCCATGAATCAACATTGCCGAATTTGAAGAAAATCGGTTAAGATTTAGCTATAGCTCCCATATATATGTTTCGTCCGATTTGGCCCTTGAGTCCTATAGAAGCTGTATTTTACATCCAATCGTTTTGAAATTTTGAATGGTAGAGTTTCTTGATCCATAAACCAACATTGCCGAATTTGAAGAAAATCGGTTAAGATTTAGTTATAACTCCCATATATATGTTTCGTCCGATTTTGCTCTTTAGTCATGTAGACGCTGTATTTTACATCCAATCATTTTGAAATTTAGAATGGTAGAGTTTCTTGATCCATGAACCAACACTACCGAATTTGAAGAAAATCGGTTAAGATTTAGCTATAGCTCCCATATATATGTTTCGTCCGATTTGGCCCTTTAGTCCTATAAAAGCTGTATTTTACATCCAATCGTTTTGAAATTTAGAATGGTAGAGTTTCTTGATCCGTGAACCAACATTGCCGAATTTGAAGAAAATCGGTTAAGATTTAGCTATAGCTCCCATATATATGTTTCGTCCGATTTGGCCCTTTAGTTCTATAGAAGCTGTATTTTACATCCAATCGTTTTGAAATTTAGAATAAACAATTTATACATGAACTACAAAATTTATATTTCAGAGTTATTCAATATTACGAGAGTGGTGTAGGGTATCATATAGTCGGCCCCGCCCGACTTTAGCCTTTCCTTACTGGTTTTATATTATTTAGTACCCCCGCCGAAAGGCTTTGTCGAATTTTTTGAGATTCTTACGATAACTCGTTCAGAAGTTATCTATATTTAAAAAAATCGTTCAGATATCAATCTGTGTATCTGGTTTTTGGTAATAACTTCTTAAGTTATGGCCGATTTGAAAAATCTTTTTTTGAAATGTTGGTATTTTTCGGTAATTTTGAGAAAAAAAAATTTTGAAAAAATATTACAATTTTTTTGTGTGTGATTTTTAAGTTTTACAATTTAAGTTTTACAATTTAAATGCCATTTTTTAAATTGTTTGTACTCTCCGATTTTTGCGAACTTTTTATATTTTGAACTTCTTTTAATTCTCTAACATATTAGCTTTGGATGGAAGTGGGCCTAAATCTATTTATATATTTTTTTTAATTTTTTAAAATTTGTAAAAAAAATTTTTGCTTCTAGCCACTGTTCTTGTGACTTGAAGGGTTCGGACTAGATGTTCCACGTCGAAGATCGAAATAAAGGAGACACTTCAGAAAGTATTTCTTCCACTATTTCCCATATAGAGGTTTCTCATAACTATCTTTGGTTAAGACATATATGACACATTTTTTAAACAATTTTGCTAAAATTTTGCAGCTTTAGCTGAGTTTTTAAAAGAATTTGCTACAAAAAACCATATGAGTCCAGGATTTGCTTCTATTCCACTTGACAGAGTTTTTTACGGTTATAGGCTTAAATGCAATGCCTGGTGTATGGGTATACAAAACTGACTTTAATTGTTTTTCAAAAAACGGCTGAGTTTGACAAAAAGCCTAGCACACGTTTATTACAATCATTTTACTACAGTTATATTGCCGTATGATTGATACAAATACCAGTAAAACTCATACTGCTATTTATATTAATTATTCGCAACATAGGACAACACGAAGAAATTTACTTTTAATGTTAAATATTCTGAACTTATCCAAGAAATTTTTTCAGTACGAGTATATTTAAATATTGGGTGGTCCATATTAAACGCACGATGTTAATTGTAAATAAGAAGAGAATTATCCTAATATTTTTTATTATGATACAAGGATCTATGAAAATTATGTGTGAACCAAAAATATCGGCCAAATGCTTGCCACTGCTCGCCACCTGTGACTCGCAATTTACATCGTGCATTATTGTCATATAGAAATATATGAAATTCAGAATACATTTATCATATATCTTAGCATAACTGGAGAACCATTTATCGTAATTGTTTCTGGAAAGCTAAAATTTTTTAAATTATGCATCGATAAGACTTTACGATCAAATAATAAAAATATAATAATTGCAAATAAAAAATTATTAAAATTTTCTAAAAAAAATTGAGTTTTTGCAATATCATTTAAGATATCGTTGAAACCGCCAAAGGGATGAAGAAATTATATTAAAAGAAGATGAAGGCTACTTAATTTAGGATTATTCAAAGCTTTCTTGATCCAATTACCATAAATGGTTCTCCAGTTATGCTAAAATATGGTTCAACCTATATTTTTTTTAGAGGTTTATCTTTATTTTGATAGATAAACAGTTCCCATCCCATTAATATACCATAAAAGTTCTTAAAGGAAATGAGCTAAGCTTTCTTTAGAACCAAAGCTTAGGTTAATTTTAAGAATCCTGTAAAAAGTACAAAAGATCACGAAACCAACAACTGAGTATGCAGCTTCGCTACGGGTAACCTATAATTTCACTTGTAAACAGTTTAGTTCATGGGTGACAAAACAGTTCACATTTGTTATCTATAGCCTCAAAGCAAATTTATTACTTTTGGACTTATCTAAAAAAAACGCTAGTGTTTACCCTAAAATCTACCATAAGTTTACTACAATCAATTTAATTCGGTTGTATTGACGTATGAGTGATATACAGAGCTGAAACACTCATACGCCAATGCTAAATTATATTAATATTGATTATTCACACCACAGAACAAAACGATAATACGACGACGATAAGATGGCAGAGCCACATACCTTAAATTTGACAGATGTGCCGTCCGCCCGAAACGTCAAAATCTATCAGTTACGAACGAAGAGGAATGAAATGTCTCACGTGAAAAAACAGTTTCCCGCGAACATAGTTTGAACATTTCGATTAATATTATTTTTTTAATTGTGACAATTACAAAAAATTCGGGAAAATCGGTCCAAAATCCGTGGAAACCCTCACTCTTTGAAGTTCTATTTGTTCATACCTGACAACTTACTCGCTCGGGGATGACATATCTTATTATTTATTATTTTTGGGCAGGGCATCTGTCACCTTCTTTAAATACAAGCCAGTGAGCCTTTAAAATCTCCTATAATACTAGAGAGAGAGCGATGCAATAGGATTTACTTACCAATCTGCAGAATCAGTGCTGATTTTTGAGAGAAATGTCTCCATTTTCGCACACCTCTATCACCTATGATGTTATATTTTTACTTACGCTTTAAAGTAGTTACTTCTTCTTCGGCAATCTCAATTCGGTCATGTAGAGTCGAAACACTAATGGTGAAGAGCCAAATCACGCGTCATGCCGCGCTGTGCGAATTCAGCATTGCCCGTACACAAAACAGGTGGTTGTTTTCAATAAAAGTTTAACAAGATATTGTGTCAGATTGAGAATAATTTAATCTGGCAATGCCAAATCAAGCGGCGGCGCGGAGGAGTTGAATAAAATTCAACACGCCGCGCCGCATTCCGCTTGCATTGGCCCTTCACCATAAGTGTATTTTCCGTCTCTGACTTACTCCATTGTCTATAATTCATGCAGAGTTTCAGCAAAGCAGACTTTATTACACATACCGAAGCTCTAGAAGTAGTTATACTGCTTCTAAACACATGATTGTTGGCTGGGTATACTCTGACAAAAAAACTGCCAAAAATCCCCTCTCTTTCTGGTAAAACCCACATAAAATACCAAATCCCATATTATACTCCTCTGAAGCTGTAGATATACTCTTCAGTAGGCGTTATTGGCTGAAAATGTATTTCTTTTATCAAATTTGTTTAGATTCATCACAAGGTTTAGCTACCCCCCTCTAATATAGCAACATATGTGTGTACGAGTATGTATATATTTCCGCTTTTATTTTCTATTGTCTAATTCAAAAGCATAAATAATAGAAATGTCATGTCTCACATTTGCATATTATCCTCCAATGGATTGTACTCTCATCACTACAATTGCAAACACAACATGCGTTGAATGTGTGCTCTCTAATGATTTTGTATGGGCGGAGAATATGAGAGAGCGATAAACATGGAAAAGGGTTTCTTCGTTGATGGAGAAATGTGTGAATGGAACTAAAATGTTAAAACTTAACATGCAAATATTGTCATTATTACTTTTTCCCCATTTATATACTACACAAACACACACATTTCTATAAGTATATATTTTTAATATTGTCGCTATCTAACTAATGTTAAGTATATAAGTGCATATGTAAATATTTGCCAAGTCACATGGACAGACAGAACAGGAAGAGGCACAACGTAACACACACACACACTTTCTCTCATGAACATGCATTCACATGTCATGTAGAGAGCGACAATCGCGTGTGATATTTATATTAAACACACAGACACAGCCACACTCATATACCTTCATCTCTACTTAACTAAAACACACTCTTGAAACTTTCAACATACTCTTATTCTCCCCGTTCCCTCCTTTTTTTTAATGAGACGATACCATACCACTCCACCTCAAGTTGTGGTGGCGTATGACTTTAAGTAAGCGCGGGTGTGTTTTAATGGTTTCGATGTCTATGCTTACAGTCAGAACACGGCAGGGAACGATTCCCTTGTTAGATACTTTGATTTTGTTTATATTTTAACAAAAACATTAAGGGGTTTATGTTGCGTTTACATTTATCAATTAATTAAAACATTTATCTTCCGCCTGTAGTAAAGGACAACATAGGGTAATGGGAGGGGAGAAGTCATGATATGTTATTTTGGTCAGAAACTCTTATCCCAAGGGGTGTGAGTAAAAACACAGGATTGTTGTAGGTAAGATCAAGAATTCACTGGTGCTCCAGTTGCCGAAGATGTTATACATACATATAAAATTCTATTAAGGAAAATATTTTCAGCACATACAGAATTCAATTAAAATTTGGTCGAAATGGTTTTAAGGCTTTAGAAGGCCAAAGACAGTGTTCCTTCGTCTATGACGTACATTGAGAAAAATATTAGATGGGTTTCTCAGTGTAATTTATATATCTATGTTCAATGGTCATTGACATCTTGTCAATGGTCACTGACTTATTGACAATGGTCATTGACTTATTGTCAATGGTCATTGACCTATTGTCGATGGTCATTAACCTCTTGTCAATGGTTATCAACCTATTGTCAATGGTCATTGACTTATTGTCAATGGTCATTGACCTATTGTCAATAGGCATGGACCTATTGTCAATGGTCATTGACCTATTGTCAATGGTCATTGACCTATTGTCAATGGTCATTGGGCTATTGTCAATGGTCATTGACCTATTGTCAATGGTCATTGCCCTATTGTCAATGGTCATTGACCTATTGTCAATGGTATTTGACCTATTGTCAATGGTCATTGATTTATTGTCAATGGTCATTGATTTATTGTCAATGGTTATCAACCTATTGTCAATGGTTATCAACCTATTGTCAATGGTCACTGACCTATTGTCAATAATCATTGACCTATTGTCAATGGTCACTGACCTATTGTCAATAATACGTCAATGACCTATTGTCAATGGTCATTGACCTATTGTCAATGGTCATTGACCTATTGTCAATGGTCATTGACCTATTGTCAATGGTCATTGACCTATTGTCAATGGTCATTGACCTATTGTCAATGGTCATTGACCTATTGTCAATGGTCATTGACCTATTGTCAATGGTCATTGACCTATTGTCAATGGTCATTGTACTGTTGTCAATGCTCATTAACCTATTGTCAATGGTAATAGACCTATTGTAAATGGTAATAGACCTATTGTAAATGGTCATTGGCCTATTGTCAATGGTCATTGACCTATTGTCAATTGTCATTGACATATTGCCAATGGTCATTGACTTATTGTCAATGGTAATTTTCCTATTGTCTATTGTCAATGGTCATTGACCTATTGGCAATGGTCATTGACATCTTGTCAATGGTCATTGACCCCTTGTCAATGGTCATTGATATCTTGTCAATCTTCACTGACCTATTGTCAATGTTCACTGACTTCTTGTCAATGGTCATTAACATCTTGTCAATGTTCACTGACCTGTCGCCAACGTTCACTGACCTATTGTCAATGGTCATTGACCTATTGTCAATGTTCATTGTCCTATTGTCAAAGATCATTGATAATTGACTTATTGTCAATAGTCATTGTCCTATTGTCAATGGTCATTTACCTATTGTCAATTGTCATTGACTTATTGTCAATTGGTCATTGACCTATTGTCAATAGTCATTGACTTATTGTCAGGAGTCATTAACTTATTGTCTATGGTCATTGACTTATTGTCAATGGTCATTAACCTCTTGTCAATGGTTATCAACCTATTGTCAATGGTCATTGACTTATTGTCAATGGTCATTGACTTATTGTCAATGGTCATTGACCTATTGTCAATAGGCATGGACCTATTGTCAATGGTCATTGGGCTATTGTCAATGGTCATTGGGCTATTGTCAATGGTCATTGACCTATTGTCAATGGTCATTGACCTATTGTCAATGGTCATTGACCTATTGTCAATGGTCATTGATTTATTGTCAATGGTTATCAACCTATTGTCAATGGTCATTGACCTATTGTCAATGGTAATTGACCTAGTGTCAATTATCATTGACCTATTGTCAATGGTCATTGACCTATTGTCAATGGTCCTACTGTCAATAGGCATTGACCTATTGTCAATGGTCATTGACCTATTGTCAATGGTCATTGACCTATTGTCAATGGTCATTGACCTATTGTCAATGGTCATTGACCTATTGTCAATGGTCATTGACCTATTGTCAATGGTCATTGACGTATTGTCAATGGTCATTGACGTATTGTCAATGGTCATTGACCTATTGTCAATGGTCATTGACCTATTGTCAATGGTCATTGTACTATTGTCAATGCTCATTAACCTATTGTCAATGGTAATAGACCTATTGTAAATGGTAATAGACCTATTGTAAATAGTCATTGACCTATTGTCAATGGTCATTGACCTATTGTCAATTGTCATTGACATATTGCCAATGGTCATTGACTTATTGCCAATGGTCATTGACTTATTGTCAATGGTAATTTTCCTATTGTCTATTGTCAATGGTCATTGACCTATTGGCAATGGTCATTGACATCTTGTCAATGGTAATTGACCCCTTGTCAATGGTCTTTGATATCTTGTCAATCTTCACTGACCTATTGTCAATGTTCACTGACTTATTGTCAATGGTCATTAACATCTTGTCAATGTTCACTGACCTGTCGTCAACGTTCACTGACCTATTGTCAATGGTCATTGACCTATTGTCAATGTTCATTGTCCTATTGTCAACGATCATTGATCATTGACTTATTGTCAATGGTCATTGACTTATTGTCAATAGTCATTGTCCTATTGTCAATGGTCATTTACCTATTGTCAATTGTCATTGACTTATTGTCAATTGGTCATTGACCTATTTTCAATAGTCATTGACTTATTGTCAGGAGTCATTAACTTATTGTCTATGGTCATTGACTTATTGTCAATGGTCATTGACTTATTGGCAATGGTCATTGACCTATTGTCAATTGTCACTGTCCTATTGTCAATGGTCATTGATATCTTTTTAATGGTCATTGACCTCTTTTCAATGGTTGATTGTCATTGACCTATTGTCAATGGTCATTGACCTATTGTAAATGGTCATTGACCCCTTGCCAATGGTCATTGACCTATTGTCAATGGTCATTGACCTATTGTCAATGGTAACTGACCTATTGCCAATGGTCATTGACTTATTGTAAATGGTCATTGACCTATTGTCAATGGTCATTGACCTATTGTCCATGGTCATTGACCTATTGTCAATGGCCATTGACCTGTTGTAAATGGGCATTGACCTGTTGTCAATGGTCATTGACCTGTTGTCAATGGTCATTGACCTATTTTCCATGGTCATTGACCTATTGTCAATGGTCATTGTCCTATTGTCAATGGTCATTGACCTATGACAGTGGTCATTGATCTATTGTCAGCGGCCATTGACCTATTGTCAATGGTCATTGACCTATTGTCGATGGTCATTGACCTACTGTCAATGGTCATTACTCAATTGTCAGTGGTCATTGACCTATTGTCGATGGTCATTGACCTACTGTCAATGGTCATTACTCAATTGTCAGTGGTCATTGACCTATTGTCGATGGTCATTGATCTGTTGTTAATTTCCACTGACTCTTCAAAGTTCATTGATCTCTTTTAGGTGGCTATAGACCTCTGTTAGGTGGTCATTAACACTTGCCTTGTCACATTTCAGCATTCACATAAAATTATAATTATAATTAATAATTAATACTCTTATGGCTTACATTTGATTATATTTTAATAAAATATTTTTTTCCTTTACTTTCAGGTAAGTCAACAAAATATCTGTTTTTTATCTAAAATTGTGTACAAAATTCAAGGTAATTATATAAATTTATGACTTTTTTTGAAATTCGTATTTGGGTGATCCGTTGATTGTTGACTCCTGTCATTTACCTATTCTCAATGGTAGTTCTCATGGCCATTGACATTCTAGTCGCGATCATTGACTTTTGTCATTGGTCATTGACTTTCTGTGCATGATCATTGACCTACCATCAATGGTGGAGTCACTATCAGTGGCCAAGGAACACCTGGTTATTAAAATTTTTTTAACTGTTATTAACCTGGACCTACCCTCGTGGAACACATGGTTATTGATTTTTTTCAATTGCCATTAATCCTTCCGATGATAATAGTTTACTTCCTGTCAATTGACCTCTTTTAAAACAGTAATTAATCTCCAGGCAATAGTCACCGAAGAATAGAAGAATACTCCTGTATTGTCAATTTTGATTACTGCGTATTTTTCTGAGTGTACTTCATGTGAAAAAAGAAGAAAAGTATTATCACTCACTACAAGGATATATTCCCAACCCAAGGCTCATACGGATGGTATAAGTGAGTGACATTAGTGGGTTAGTGAGACGACGACATTAATGGGAGTGGGCGATGGTGCTGGTTTGCTGGTAGTGCTTGTTCTTGTGGTGCTAGTAGGTCTACGCTTGTCGTTGCTTGTACGGTAAACATGTTATTGTCATAAATTATAAAGATATACACAATTATAACCATATTTCGTTTCTGTCTCACCTGTCTACTCTCCATATCTCTTTCGCCCTTTCATTCGGTAAATGTGTATGTGTCTCTGAGGACGTCTTCTGGTCTGTGAGGGAGAGTTTCGCAGTGCGTATGAGTGTTTGTTACTTCGTCGTGTGTTGTGTGTTTGGGTCGAGAGAAACGCTTGTTCTTATCAGATTCTACTCCTACATGAGATGTGCACACAAAACATTTGCTAAAGTTTGTCTCATACTCTTCCTTCCTCTCTCTCTCCCTCACACATACTCTCATACACACATGTCTGCTAAGCATTCTTATTCATATGTTTTGTTAGGTTTCACCATAATTTTTATTCGTGTAACTATTACATTTTTATTATAATTCCAATTTCTCTTCCTCCACATGGGCGGCCTTTGTTGCTTCTTTTGCTGGGAATTTGGAATTTGTGGAGACTGCTTCGTTTTGTTATTTTATTTTGCTGTTTTTGGGGAAAAATACGAGATTTGCAAATAAATTAAAGATAAAACCACCATAAACTCATACATACACAAATCAACTTTTATTAAAGTTTTTTGCCTCACCCATTCCGAAGGCAGTGGCAAAAGAGGACGAACTGGTTGTTGGGTAAAGGAGAACGGGAAGGGGATAGGGAAATGGAGGCAATCAAAGTTTTTGGGGTTTTAGTTTATTTTGCGTATTCCTTTGATGCTCTTGCGGTTGTTGTTGTTCGTGTTGTGACTCTTGCAAAATGACACAATGACTCTCATTTCAATGGGAAATCATTAAGAACTCTTGTTGTCGTATGTGCGTTATTTCGGTGGCGCCCAACGGACAGACTGACTGATTTACTTTCAACATTTGTTTTAGTTCTTAGTTTATTTTATTTTCGTACTTTTTTGAATTTAAATAATGTCATTCGGGCGTATTTATCTCTACATTGACATACATATTTGTAGTTAAATCGCAAAAGCGGAGGAATGAAGTCTGCCGGAAATTCAAGCCAATTTGCAAATGAATTTGGGCGTCACAAAATTACTCTGGAGACAACATAATTGCATTATTTCTGAGGCAAAATTTAAAATTTGAAGATAGGATGAATATCTTTGGGCATATTTTGGATGTGTGGAATGTATTTTTATACTTTATTTATAATAGTTTACACCAGTAGCTGACCAAATTAAGTAGTTAAACATATTTTGTCGAATACTTTACAAAATTTAGTTACAAATGGACTCAAAAGTCTTAATATGGATATGTCCCAAACATACTTTTTTTATTTTACTTATTTTTTTATTTTAGTTAATGGACAAACATTAAGTACACATACATCATAGTAAAATGTTTTTAACTGTTTTAGTAGTATCAATTTATCAGCATTCACAACCAAGGATGTAATACTTACAGTATTGCTGAAACTCTGTTTTACTTGGCAGCAATAGAGTAATCCAGAGATTGAAACCTCTGAACCTCTGCAGTGAAGGATGTTAACGTCACTCATCACTAGCGATGTTACAATAGATGGATCACGCACATATCATGAAAATAATCATTTTGTCCATAGGATGTTAATAATTTGCCCAAAAATAGGTATATGGGGAATTCCGCGACAAATTGACGGTTTCAAAAATATGTCGGTTTTGATTTTTCCCATTTGTTTTATATTTTTTAGCACCCCTCGCAGAAACGCTTTGTGGCATTTTTTGAGATTTTTCCGATAACTCGTTCAGAAGTTATCTATATTTAAAAATTCGTTAAGATATCACTCTGTGTATTGGGTTTTTGGTCATAACTTCTTATGCTATGGTCCGATTTGAAAAATCTTTTTTGAAATGTTGGTATTTTTCGGTACTTTTCAGAAAAAAAATTACAAAAAATATTAAAAATTTTGTATGTGCGATTTTTAAGTTTTACAATTAAAATGGCATTTTTTAAATTGTTTGTACTCTCCGATTTTTGCAATTTTTTATCTTTGAAACTTCTATTAATTCTCTAACTTATTAGCTTTGGATGGAAGTGGGCCTAAAAAATTTATATTTTTTTAAATTTTTTAAAATTTAAAAATAAAAAATCGCTGCTGTCCACTTTGCTTGTGACTTGAAGGCTTCAGACTAGATGTTTTTTTTTTTAAAATTTAAAAAATTTTTAAAAAAAGTATTAATAATTTTAGGTCCACTTCCATCCAAAGCTAATACATATTAGAGAATTAATAGAAGTTTAAAATATAAAAAAATCGCAAAAATTAGAGAGTACAAACAATTTAAAAAAATGGCATTTAATTTGAACAGGGTTTTCCAACAAGAGGTGGTATTTTGAATCACCCGGTATTTCGGTAGCTGTCACTTTTGAAGCTTTTATTCTTTGACATTTGACAAGTAGAAACTACACCATTACTAAAAATGGAACGATACACGTTCATCGAACGATACAAAACGATCAAAACACCATCGAACAAAAAAACGATACGAACGATACGAAATCATCTTGACTGATGAGGCCCATTTCCACCTCGGTGGCTACGCCAACAAGCAAAATTGTCACATCTGGGGCTCGGAAAACCCAAGAATTATTGTTGAGAAGCCTCTCCATCCTCAACGTGTGACTGTTTGGTGCGGTTTATGGTCCGGCGGGGTCATTGGACCTTACTTTTTCGAAAATGAGGATGGATCAACAGTTACGGTTAATGGATTGCGCTATCGAGATTATTGATGATTAATGATTTTTTATGGTCGGAGTTGGATGTTATTGATCTGGACAACGTTTACTGTCAACAAGACGGCGCTACGTGCCACACAAGCAACGAAACCATTGCTCTGTTACGGGAAAGTTTCCGGACCGTGTTATATCTCGAAGAGGTGATCACAATTGGCGACCGAAATCTTGTGATTTAACACCTTGCGACTTCTTCCTTTGGGGCCACGTGAAAGATAAGGTTTGCGCCAACAGCCCAGCGTCGAGCCAAGACCTCAAAGATAGAATTCGTGAGGCTATCGAGGACTAGGGCAGCCACTTTGCGATTTGGTTATGGAAAATTTCATGAAAAGGATATGGTCCTGTAAGCGTGGGCGTGGTGGCTATTTGACTGATGTTGTTTTTCATTATTAACGGCATACCTTCCTATTTATTATGAAATAAACATCCGATCATTTATCTCAAAAAATGGAATTTTTCTTTGAATACCCAAAATAACACCTCTTGTTGGAAAACCCTTTAGTATAGAATTTATTAAAAAATCAATATTTCACTAAATGTTGACATTTTGTGGGGGAGGTACTCGAAGGAGTGAACCAACACGGTTCATCTTTGATCTTAACCTGAGAAAGAGAAAAATATTAACACATGCCAAATTTGAAGCCAATCGGTTACTTCTGTCGAAAGTTATCGCGCGCACCAGCCAGACAGACAGACGGACAGGCTGGCGGACATTGCTCAAATGACATAAAATGGCCCAAACTGATATATACCCTCGTTCACAATAGCGGGGGTATAAAAACATGATTTCTTCTCAAAGGTCTATATAAGTACATTATACATTTATCCATAGATTTTTTAAATAGGCATTGTTTTCTTCTTTTTTATATTTTCTTTCTTGTTTAGGACACCTTATTACAGTGTTATGCACTGCCCTTCGACAAAAATTTGTAAACTAGTGTTATTGATTCCCTTCACTAGTCATTTACCTTTTTTCAACAGCTGTTCTCATGGTCGTTGACGTCGACATTCTGTCCTTAAATTTACCTACTTCCAATGATCGACTCGTCAGTGAAAATTTACCCTCAATTCGCAATGGTAGTTCTCATGGATATTGCCATTCACATGCTGTTCTTGATCATTGACTTTCAGTTCATTATCATTGGCCTACTCTCTATGGTCTATTCGCTTTCAGTGGTCATAGTTTGCTGTTATTAGGTGATTCCCTTCATTGGCCATTTAACTATTCTCATTGACATTGAAATTCTGTTCTTGATCATTGAGCTTTTATCAATGGTAATTGGCATTCATATTCTGCTTGTGATCATTGTCTTTTTTGTCAATGGTCATTGACGTTTTTGTTGATCCTTGACTCCTTTCATTGGTAATTTACCTATTCCCATCGACAATCTGTTCTTGATCATTAAATGTTGTAAATGGTCATTGATTTTATGTTCATGATCATTGACTTTCTCTCAATGGTCAACCTGCTATCAGCGGTCATTATCTCTTTTCATTGGTTTATCTTTTGATCGTTGACTCCCTTCATTAGGTATTTACCTATTCTCAATGGTACTTCTTGAGGTCATTACCATTGAAATTCTATTCGTGGTCATTGAGCTACGCTCTATGGTCGACTCGCTATTAGTGGCCATTGCCTCCTGCCATTGGTTGATCGTTTATTCCTCTCATTGATCATTTTCCTATTCTTGACATTCTGTTCTACATCATTGACCTACTCTCAATGGTTGCCTCGCTAACAGTTGTCATTGACTTTCTGCCAATGATCATTGACCTACTACTCTCTATGGACGACTCGCTATCGCGGTCAGCGGTCATTGTCACCTGTCATTGGGTGATCTGTTGATCGGTGACTCCTTTCATTGGTCATTTAACTATTCTCAGTGGTAGTTTCCTTTATCATTGCTATTGACTCTCTGTTGTTGGTCATTGACCTACTCTCTATTGTCGACTTGCTATCAGTGGTCATTGCCTCGTCATTGGTTAATCGTTGACTCCTGTCCAGTCATTGACCATTTACCAATTATAAATGGTAGTTCTCATGGTCATTGCCATTGGCATTCTGTTCTTCATCATTGACCTACTTTCTATAGTCGACTCGCAATCAGTAGTCATTGGTTGATCAGTTGTTTGTTGACTTCTTTCATTGGTCATTTATCTATTCTCAATGATACTTCTCATGGACATTGGCATTGACATTCTGTTCTTGATCATTGATCTTTGTCAAGGGTCATTGTCTTTCGGCTCATGATAATTGACCTACTCTATATGGCCGACTCGCTGTAAGTGTTCATTATCTTCTGTCATTGGTTGATCGGTGACTCCTTTCATTGATCATTTAACTATTCTCTATGTTAGTTCACATGAACATTGCCATTGACATTTTGTTTTCTATCAATGACCTTCTCTCAATTGTCGTCTCGCTATCAGCGGTAATTGCCTCTTGTCATTGGTTAATAGTTGACTCCTGTCATTGGCCATTTACCAATTCTAAATGGTTGTTCTCATGGTAATTGCCATTTTCATTATGTTTTTGATCATTGATATTCTGTTCCTGATCATTGAATTTTGTCTATGGTCATTGACCTTCTTTTCATAGTTATTGATCTTATTTTCATATTCATTGATCGAATCTGAATGATCGACTCGATATCACTGGTTATTGTCTCCTTTCATTGGTTGTTGTGTTGATTGTTGACTCTTTTCATTGGTGATTGCCATTGACATTCTGTTCATTATCGTTGACTTTCTCTCAAAGGTTGACTCGACATCTGTGTCCAATGCCTCTTGTCATTGGTTGATCGTTGACTCCTGCCATTGACCACTTCTTAATGGTAGTTCTCATGGCCATTGTCATAGACAGTCTGTTCTTGATTATAGAATTTTCTCA
Organism: Eudasyphora cyanicolor; assembly: GCA_963930755.1. Classification (NCBI taxonomy): domain Eukaryota; kingdom Metazoa; phylum Arthropoda; class Insecta; order Diptera; family Muscidae; genus Eudasyphora; species Eudasyphora cyanicolor. Next base: position 45,609,704 of record OZ005734.1, on the reverse strand, counting down.
ATGGTCATTGACTTTCTGTTCATGATCATTGACCCTACTCTCAAAGATCAACTCGCCATCAGTGGTTATTGGTTGATCGTTGACCCTGTCATAGACCATTTACCAATTCATTTAACAATTCTCAATGGTAGATCTCATGGTCATTGTCATTGACTTTCTGTTTTTGATCATTGAATATTGTCAATGGCCATTAACTAAAAAAACTATCGGTTTATGATCATTGACCTACCTCTATGGTTGACTTGCTATCAGAAGTCATTGTCTCCTATAATTTATTCATCGTTGACTCCTTTCATTGATCAAGTACCTATTGTGTCCTATCATTGGTTGATCGTTGACTCCTTTCATTACTCAATTACCTATTCTCAATGGTAGTTCTCATGGTCCCTGGTACTGATATTACGTTCTGGATCATTAACTATTTGTCAATGATCATTGTCATTGACTTTCTCTTCTTAATCATTGACCTTTTTTCAATGGTCATTGTCATTGACGATTTTCATTCTAATTTCTATATTATTTTAACAATAATTTCGATGATTGCAGTTCTTCCTTTTTCTCTCGGTGTATACGTTATAGGATCTCTCACAAATATTTCTAGGTTTTTCAAATATACAATTTGCAAATTCCCTATATGTATCATCATTAATCTTCACGCTGCGGTCGAGTGGTGGAATACAAAGAAAGTTTTTTTTGCTCATTTTAATTATTTTGTATGACAAAGTGATAATCTATCTGTCACATAACAAACACTCAACTCGTTAAAGGCCATTTTGGAAATAAAGTTTTAGCTTTTGTTTTGCCAACTTTTTTTAAATGAGCTCCAAAAACACAAATCATAAAAAAAAACGAAAAATGACAGAGAAGAAACAACTCATGTCATTTATGAATATTAGCAGTTTCCACAGAGGATGTTCATGGTGATGCTGCCTGCCAGGGACTTTTATGAGAGAATAGTTTGCCAAAAAAACAAAAAAAAACCGAAAAACAAAAAAGAAAACACCAACAAAAGCCACTTCCTTTTCCGGAAGATGTTGTGTATAGAATGCATATGTATTGTATATATTCTATACAATATCTGTAGGTGTGTGTTGCGAATATGCATTCCAAATATTATGAATTCTATGAATATAACAAAAACTGAACTTCTCATATTCTTCGCTGTCCATGTCCAAGACCAAGAGGAAGATGAGGAAATCTGATGTTTTTATTTGAGTTGAGTCCCTGGTCTAAGATCAGGGGAAGATGTGGAAATCTCATGTTTTTACTTGAGTTGAGTTGAGCTGAGGAGCGGGCAGCGAGGAGTAGGGGGGTCAGCAAAAAACGTTTATTTAGCAATTGAGCCAACACTGACGTGACAACGTGAATTTTTAGCCGGAAATCTTTGTGCTTAGTCAGTTGAAAGATAGTTTCTCATACTATAAAGAACATTTATCTCAAAGAGCTACTTTAGAAACTTTTGAAAGGGAGGGGTCAAAAAAGTTAAGCGTTTTCTCATTGGCCAAAATTCCTCTTTTCCGGAGGTCGTTTTGCCTGAAAAACTCTTTAGAATTTATTTTAAGTTTCAGTTAAAAAAAGAAATCAACATTTTGTAGCATTTTTCTAGATTAGCCACAAAATTACTTAAGTAGTGCTGTGCATATTTTCCGTGGCACGTTTGCCCTCCATCCTTGCTCATCATAATGTCGTCCTTTCATCTTGCCTTCCTTCGTTGGGAGCATAGATCTGTTTAGTGCTATTGTGAGACTGCTTTCGAGCCTATTTTCAATTCAGTTGAGCAAATTTGCATTCATTCAAGTATTTCGCACGAAGCTCTGCATAAATAAAATAAAATCTACTTGTCTTTGTGTGTAAACTCAGCAGTCACACAGACATAGTCGTATATATGAGTATGCGTAAGAGAAATTTGTTTATGAGAAACATACTGTAAAATTTTGTTAAAGTCGAAAAAAAATATGTTTAGCACACACAAACCTAAAAAAGTTCCTTCGATTTACTGAAATCGCCTTCTTATTATAACACTCTTACGTTCTTTGGGATTTAAGTTATTCATATGACAATAAAGAGTATTTAGTATTTATTTAAATTAATCATTCGCCACAAATATTTATTATACAAATACTTATTAAATCCTTCATACGCCAAGACGACTTTTTGTTTGAACACCCAAAAAATAGAATCGGTTACTAAGAGGTGACGTATGATTAATATATATTTATATCCTCACTTTAGTAGAGGACGGTATATGTATATCATTTGGTACGGGCAAAAAGATGTAACGCATCAAAGTTCCAAATATGTTCGTGGGAAATCCATTTTGGGCCATTTTAAGTCATTTGAGCAATGTCCGTCCGTCCGTCTGTCTGGCTGGTGCGAACGATAACTTTCGATAACCGAGTAACCGATCGACTTCAAATTTGGTATGTGTTAATATCTAACTCAGACTAATATAAAAAACGGCCTTTATTGGTCTACGTCTTTTAATACCTCCACAATTTTATAAAATAAAAAGAAAAAAATGATGGTAAACTTTTTTTAATAAAATATTTCTTTGAAATTCCAATTTTTATGGAAGAAACCTTTAGGATTTCGATCATATTTTTTGAGGGTTTAGTAACTGTCGTTAAAACAACTGGACAAAATTTGATTTTTTTTCAAAAAAACGTTTTTTGTAAAAATCGTAACAAATTGTTTGTTTCATTTTTTTGAAAGCTAGCATCCTAATGGAAAACAAAGCATATTTTCAAAAAATCTATGGATAAATGTATAAATTATGACCCATATCGTAAAATTAGGGAAATTCAAAAAAAATATTTTTTCATATTTTTTTAGTTTGGCCATTTTGTTTGGGAATTACCAAAAGGAGTGTGGCAATAACGGCAATTTTTTATATACTATGGGTTAGGCCGGGTCGATTTGTGGGGAGGAAAAAAAGTCGCCCATTGCTCAGTGAAAATCGTATTCTAGGGATCAAAATAAGAAACTTTGCCGAAGGAACCATACCTCTAAAACGAATTCTGATGTCCCGGAATTGATGTTCTTTCTTCTGATGTTCGGAAGAAAAAACATAGCCATTTCGCTGATTTTGTTATGAACAGTGCCAAAAATTGTGATTTATTTGAAATGTTTCCCCCCAAGTGAGTTCCAGGTGGTGTGCCACTGGCATGGGTGGATCGGCCCTCCAAAGTTAGTGGGGGTCGGTCATACATTTGGACTCGATTGGAGCACTCTAAATGGGTCAAAGTGCGATTTTTTTCCAGGACATCAGAATTCGTTTTAGAGGTATGGTTCCTTCGGCAACGTTTCTTATTTTGATCCCTAGAATACGATTTTCACTGAGCAATGGACGACTTTTAAATCGACCCGCCCTACTATGGGTACTATGAAAGCATTACACTGTACAGAACTATAGGTACTGTAAAGGCTTTACACTCCACAAAATTTCAAGTATTTGTATGGACTGGAATCAAAGTTTTAATCACGAAATCACGCTACAGTCAATAATAATAGATCTAGATTGATTAAGTTCGGTAGATATATTCTTATTTCTAATATTTCTAGATCATTTGCGTTTGAAAATGAGCAGTATCTGTTAATGTTTTGATATATCTCCCCTATAGAGGTCGCTCCAAAATATGTTTAATTAATCCATAAAAATCACATCTTCTAAGCAATTTAGCTTAAACAGTCTCAATATTTTTCATTCATACTTAATCTATATATATACAAATGGAAAAATGTTTGTATGTATGTATGTGTTTTATAGACGCTTAAACCACTGGACCGATTTAACATTTTTTTCTTTTGTTTGAAAACTATTTTGTCTGAGATGGTTTTGGAAAAAAAAATTTTGCAAAAAGTGGGCGGCGCCAAAAAATCGTTTGTTTTCAAAAATGGACGGGATCGGAAATCTAAATCTGGGGCAACGAAGTGCACCGGGTCCAGCTAGTTATTAATTTTTAGTAAATTGTCATTATTTTATTTTAAAAAAAGCATTCCTTTGCATTTGAGCCAAACTTGTCCTAATCTCTAAAATAATTAAATTTCATACTATAAATTAAGACTATTTCCTTAGTATTTGTAAAAAAGTCCTTAATATAAACAAATGGTCATTATTTTCATTTAATTTGTCATTCCTTAATTGAAAGATATGAGCGAAACTCGTCCTAATCATTAAAATAAGTACATTTCATACTTCAAATTAAGAAAATTTACTTAATATTTGTAAGTGTGTCCTTAATATCAAGAACATTGTCATTATTTTATTAATCGATTAAGTTCGGCAGAACTATTATTAGAACTATATTATTTCTAAAAGTTGCAGGTCACACACACCACATTTGTCAAAGATTTTATGTGAAAACATGAATTTTTAAAGTTCTTTTGTAAAAGAATTCTTCACAATGAAAAAGATCTACGTCGATCTACATATTTTGATATAAACTACACACTAAAAAAAAGCGTACTGAAAATCAAAGAATTTGTCGTAAAGTTTAAGATTTCGGCAATGATTTCGAGCCAAAGACAATCGCTATAAAAATAAGAATGTTTTATAGTAATTTCAAAGACATGAATAGTACTTGTTTTGATGATGCATTTCATAGAATCAAGAACATTTGGTAATAAAACTAATTAAGTTTGGTCTTAAAATAAGCACGTTTTGGCGTAAATTGAAGTATGCCTCGTGCTTATGTTTAGTAAAATATCATAAAATTTAAAACATTATCGTAATAAATTTTAAAATGTATGTCCTTGATATAAGCATATACTGGTTATTAATTTAAAGCATAAATAAAGTTTTTTAAAATATGTAGGGAAAATTCCTTACATTGTTTTTATTCGAATGCCACTCATAATAAAGAGCCACAGAAACCATTTCAATATTCATAGAAAATATGACTCTTGTATACAAGTTTCTGCAATAAATTCAAAACACGAAACTCCCTTTTTCTAAAAATTGATTTTATTATTTGAATATTAGAAAATACAATAAATGTATAATACATATTACGGATAACTTTCAACATTTTATAATCTAAAACCGTATTTTAGTTGTATGTATAAACATAAACCGGCCAACACACAATCGAAATATTTGTAGTTTCGTATATTTGTTATCGATTTGTACACGGGGAAAAATCGCCTTTTTTGATATGTTTGAATCGAAAGAAAATATATTTGGAACACAAATTTTTAAATATTATATATTTCTTAGCAAATAAATTTTATTTGAAAATCAATAAAATATATTTGGAACGCATATATTAATATATTACAACAAATTATATTTGCAAACTAAATTTCTCAAATAAAATATGTGTTTAAATACAAATAAAATTATTATTTAGGAATTTTTCCAAATATATTTTATTTTAAAAATATTTCCAAAACTTTTGCTGAGTTTTTCATATTTCAATTTTTCTTGGGTTTCGAATTGTACCTCCCAGTTATGATACCATATGCAGCATTACCTTCTGTTTTAAATCAATCATTTCAAATTTCCGAGTATTCCAAGCCATCATTAGTCGTCAATCCTCTAAGTACTTTATATTGATCCCAGATTATATGATTTCAATTATTATTTTTTACGAACATTAAAAATTTCTAAAAATTTAACTTTGAATTACTGAAAAATTTGAGACAATTTATGTATTTTATGAATACTTAAATGCAAATAAATATTTGTTTCGGAAATAATGGTCCCAAATAAAAACATATTGGAATGTAAACAAATATTTGTTTAGAACAACATCTTCCCAAATACACAATTTTTGTGTGTACCAAATATTACATGCTTAGAGTCTACCCCTAACATATATATGTTTCAAGCCGAATATGTTTGGGACAATATACTACAGAAGCGATTTCAGCGTGTAAACTTATAGTGGATTCACCTTTCTATATGTTCCCCAAACATCCATGAACAATTTTCGTTGGCACCTTTAATGATTTTGAACATTAAATTTGGCTGAAATTAAAATAAAAATATTATAAAATTGTATACGCGCTGAAAAATTGCTTCTATAGTATGTTGCCCCAAACATATTCATCTTGAAACGTACATATGTTTAGGGTACACTCCAAATACCTATATAATATTTGACACACACAAATATTACACGTTTGGGGGGTATGGTTCTAAACTATGATTCCATCCTAATATTTTCTATTTGGAAGTAATATTTCCGAAACAAAGATTTATTTCAATTTGAGTATTTTTTGGTAATGTATCAGTGCCTTAATTTAGATGCAAGTTTTCTGTTTTTCAGATGTTCAAAGTGCAAACAAATGTAATAAGTTTGTAAAATTCGATTCAAATTTATGTCGTATAATTTCTCGTAGCTATAAATTGCTTTGATGGATTGTCAAAAAGAGATGAATAGTAATATTTATTAAATAATAATTAGTTAATGCAGCTTATGACATCTTAATCCTGCTGTTAGACTGAAAAATATGTACAAATCCTAGATTAAGAGACCATTTGGTCCATATTAAATTTTCATACAAAACGAATATTTAAACCAATATTTTATATATATTTTTATTCAATACTTCGTGAAAGGAAAGAAGCTTATTTACATATTATTTTTGAACAAAAAAGGCTTATTTTGATGTCAAAAAAAAAAAACAAAAATATCCCTTGGACCAAATTATAAGGCAATATATATATATTACCGTTTACAAAGGAGACGATGCAAAAATTGGACCAAATGGGCCTAATTTAACAACAGGTTTAACTATAAAGTATAACACGAAATCTAGGAAAAATTTAAACTGAAATTCGAAAAACTCAAAAAGTTTGAAAATCTTTTTAAATAAAATATATTTGGAAAACTCCTTTAACAATAACTTTGTTTGTGTGAAAACTCATATATTATTTGTGAAAGTCAGTTCGCAAAAATATATAAATACGTTCACAAATACAAAATACTTACACATTTTGCTTCCAAATATATTTTCTTCCAATTCAAACATTCCCGTGTAGGAGTATGTATGCTCACTTATTTGTTGTAATTTATAAATGGCATTCAGCACTGCATTTTTCATAGATCCATAACATTTATCTTCAAATATTGCGCGATCTTAAATTAAAATAATTAAATTTTTTCTGAAAAGAAATCAAATATAAAAAATAAACATAAATTTTATCGTACCACAATTGGTAAACACTGAAAACTAAGAGAAATATTTCAACCGTTCATATATAATACTTACGTCGAAATATGTGGTAGAATTTGTCACTCTTTTCCCAAAAGATCCATTCTAAAATTGTTTTACTAAAAAAAATTAAAAATATAGTTTTATGTATAACATGTTAATAGCACAAAAATTTTACAGTTCTGCATTATGCCCTGTTAGCAGTTATTTTTAATAAATATATATTTTTCAATTAAAATGTGTATTGTTGTGTTGTGTTTTGTTAATTTTGTAATTGCCAATAAGTTGTTTATTTAAGGGTTATAATATTATATTTCACGTATCTAAACATTTTCCTATTGTCTCTTTCAGTATTACAAAACCTATTACTCACATTTTTATTGTCCATTTTTTAGCATTCGCACAAATTTCTTCACAGGACTTACTAAAAAGATCTCCTATAAAAACGTACTCGTATGTACATCACCATTAATAACATGCAGCAAAAATAACTATGACGCACGCACTCTCTTATCACCAAGATCGATGGTGACGCCGACGGCATAACCACATACACACATGTACCCGACGGTTGCATTTGTTGTTGTTACTATGCTTGAGCAAAAATAACTGTTAACAGCCCATAATAAAATAATTTTCGGTGCAATATGCACGTATGTACACACGTACACTTACATATTCGCCGCAATCTCATTTTTTCACAATCCGCGTTCACAGACAACCGTCTCCCTCCATCGCTTGTAAATAACTGACGATTTAAAAGAAAACGACCACCGGATGTTTTTTTCTTTTTTCAGAGAGTAGAAGAGCTCTCGCATAACCATAACAATTATTGATTTACACATTAACAAACAAAACTGATTCTCTGAGCGAGAGAGGGAGAGAGATTGTATAATTCTCTCGTATGTATTCTTGAAAATAATGACAATTGTCATAAAATTTATTACCAAGACAGTCTTACCTTTAAGGGGAGCATAGCCTTAAATTTATTACTCAAATATCTCATACTGTCAATTAAGACCAATTCGGCATTAAAACTATGACATGTCTACATCATAGTTTTTATGCAGAAAATCCTTAAAAGTATTGAAATATTTCTTAAAATAAAGCGGATTGTCACAAAAATTATGATTAATTTCTTCAATTTAAAGGAGTACTTTTAAAGAAGCGGGTACACAAAACTAATGATTATATCTGTGGTCACAAGGCATAACAGCATATGTCTGTTTTTGAAACTTTTCAGAACAGAAATTTTGAGTGTTTGAATCGATATAATAATCCATTTGTAATGTAGTGACACAGTCGGATATGCTGCCTTATATATTTAACTAAACGAGGGATCATCACCAGAATGTGTCACAATATCTAATCGAAGATGGGGGACATTATTGCATTAATAACTCAGTTTGAGCATAACTCGAGTTATGCTGTTATGCCTTGTGACCACAGATATAGTCATTAATTCAAATTGAAAAAACTTTAAATTAAGGAAAATTTCGTAAAAAACATGTAAATTTTCATTATTTTTATGAAAATTGGGATTGAATTGATGCCGAGGTCGCATACTTAATTTAACGATGTGTCGTCATTAATTTTAATAATATTTTTTTTTCAGTGCATATATAATTCGCTTTCAAATGTATTACTTAATGTCATATAGACCAAAGATTTCGGTCAATTTGTCAGACATTTTGAAGTTTATGTTTTATTTATTCTAAAAATCTACACAATGCAACATGTTTTGATACCGTCACATCGCTCTATGTTTTGATACCGTCCCCATATAGAGGTCGCTATTTAATATATGTATTTGGTGAAGCCATTGATGCCACATTTTCTAAACAATTTGGCTGAAATAGTTACAGTTCTCCAACTATTTTTAAAATAATCTGCTATAAAAAAACATATAGGTCCCTTCCTTTTCCACTTCAAGGATTTTCCGTTTATATAATTGTATCCAATCCTTGATTAAAGGCTTGGCCGAATTTACCATCGTTTTTACTTGTTAAGAGATAATATTGTCCAATGGTGTAACCAGTTATAGGATTTTGGTTAGCTGACGAAATATTTGGAAATGCAGAATCAACTACGAGTACGAGTAGTTGGGGATTTTGTTTTCTTCGTTTTTTTGCGGACAAGGAGACATTTCCTCACACATGTTTCTAGCCTTGTGGGGAGGGCGGGAGGAAGTAAAGGTTCTTTAGAAGTTTCTATATTATATAACTAAAAATGTAAATCTCTGGAGATTAAATGGATTCATTTGTATTCCCAAAAATACACATACAACATACATACTCGTATATGCGGGGACATTTATTTCTGTTCACTATTGTACTAAATAAACAGGTTTGCTCATTTGTACTGGTGGTCCGTACAAAAGATTTGCGGTTATGATAATAATTTACTTGTCCTTCGACCATATTATAGTCTCAGAAAAGGAATGAAAAGATAGACTGCGGAAATAGCATAGATATATATTTATTTAAACCCTAAATTTCCTGCCTTCTCACAGGCTATATAATTAATGTAAGTGATCGTTATATTTCCCTGGAAGGATATCAAGAGCTAACAAGTATAAAAATGTCAAGTAGAGGGAAGAAACTGTTCTTATTTTATTGGTTTGAGTCGAAGCCCTTAAAATAACTGTATCTCTTACTCCTTGATATGGTTAAGAAAGTCCTTGCTACTAGTAAATTGTCATTATTTTATTATAAATTGTTATTTCTTTAAAATAAGTATATTTCATATAAAAAATTAAGACAATTAATAAGAAAGTCCTTAATTTTAGTAAATTGTCAGATTTTTAATCTTTAAAATATGTATATTTCATAGTTAGCATTAAACAATTAATTTATAGTTGTAACAATATTCTTATTATAAAATAAATTTTAATCGATTAATATTTTTTTAATTGTCTTTCCTTAATTCAAGGATTAGAGTCAAAGTCGTCCTTATTTTAAAGTTTGGGGGAAATTCTATTCTTTAAAATAAGCTTGTTTTATATTTAAAATGAAAACAATTACCTTAAAAATTTTGTAATGAAGTCCTTGGTATTAAGTAAATTGTCCTTATAAAAATTAATATGTCATTCGTTATTTTAAAGATTTGAGCCAAAGTCATCAATCATTAATATAAGTAAATTTCATACTCATAATTAAGATAATTTCCTTGATATTTCTACAAATGTCCTTAATCTTATGAATAGATTGTCATTCAATATTCTTAAAAACCTATATAAAAATAAATGCATTTCATTCTAAATTATAAAAAAATTGGCAAGAAAGTTCATAACTTTTAGTAAATTGTCATTATTTATTTTAAATATTATCTTTAAAATAAGTAAATTTAATAATTAAAAATAAGACAATTTCCTTAATATTCTTTAAAATAAGAATATTTCATATAAAAAAGGAGGACAATTAAAAAGTTAATATTAGTAAATTGTCATTCCTTATTTTAAAGATTTTTAATCTTTAAAATAAGTACATTCCAACGAGAAAATTAAGACTATTTCCTTAAATATCCTTACTATTAAATACATTTTGTTTACATTATTTTAAAATGTCTTTCCCTTTATTAAAGATTAGAAACAAAGTCGTACTTTTTTAAAGATTGGGGCCAAAGTCACCCTAAACTTTAAAATAAGTTAAGTAACATTTCATATTAAAAATGACGACAATTAGTAAGAAAGTCCTTAAAGCTAGCACTTGTAAGCATTTCCTTCTCTAAAAAAAAATGTAATCATTTTATTTCAAATTGTTTTTATTTACTTAAAGATTAGAGTCAAAGTCGTCCTTGTTTTAAAGATTGGGGCCAAATTCGTCCTATTCTATGAAATAAGTATATTTCATGCTTAAAATGAAGATAATTACATTAAGAAATTGTAAGGAAGTCCTTAGTATTAAGTAAATCGTCATTATAATAATTTAAAATGTCATTCATTATTTATCTATCTTTAAAATAGGTACATTTTGTGATAAAAATTAAGATAACTTCCTCGATATTTGTACGAATGTCCTAAAAATTCTTAATTTGTCATTCAATAATTTTTCAATTCCCATTCCTTATTTTAAAGACTTGAGCCAAAGTCACCCTAATCTTTATAATAAGTAAATTGTATACTAACAATTAAGACAATTTCCTTAATATTTGCAAAAAAGTAAAAGTAAATAGTCTTAAAGTCCTTAATGTTAATTAAATTATCATTCAGTTATTTCAAATTCCCATTCCTTATTTTAGAGATTTGAACCGAAGTCGTCCTAATCTTTAAAGTAAGTACATTTTATACTATTGGGACAATTAAAATAAAATAATTAAAATGTATTTAATAATAAGGATATTCTTACAGATATTAAGGAATTGGTTTTAATATATCAAAAGAAATTTACTTTTTTAAAGATTAAAAATCTTTTCATATTCAAAAAGTCCTTAATGTTAGCATATTGTTATTTCTTGTCTTAAATAGTTCTATTCTTTAAAAAGGTACATTTTACTGTAAAAATTAATCAATTCCTTCATATTTGTAGGAATATACTTATTATTAAATACATTTTAATCATTTTATTTTAAATTATGTTTCCATATTTTAAAGATTATAGACAAAGTCATCCTTATTTTAAAGATTGGAGCCAAAGTCGTCCTAATCCTGAAAATAAGTATATTTCATACTTAAAATAAAGATAATTATCTTAAAAATGTGTAGGGAATCCCTCATTATTAAGTAAATTGTCACTATACTAATTTAAAATGTCATTCATTATTATAAAGATTTGAGCCAAAGTCGTCATAATATTTAATACAAAATATATTTAACACTAAAAATTAAGCCAATTTCCTTAATATTTTTATAAAAGTCCTTAATGTTAATTAAATTTTCATTCAGTTATTTTAAATTTCCATTCCTCACTTTAACAATTACTAACCATTAGGACCATTTTCTAATATTCGTAGGAAAGTCCTTATTATTAAGAAAATTATCATTATTTTTTTAATAGTCATTCCTTTTTTTAAGGATATGAGCCAATGTCATTGTTATCTTTAAAATAAGTACATTTCATACAAAAACTTAAGACAATTTCCTTAATAATTTTTCAGAAATTCCTTGTTGTTAAGAAAATTTGTATTATTTTATTTTAAGCTGTCGTTCATTATTTTAAGTATTTAATTCAAAACCGTCAACATCTTTAAAACAAGTAAATTTCATACTAAAAATTAGTAAAGTGTCCTTTAAATGTTTGACAATTAAGTCAATTAAGACAATTTCCTTAATATTTGTAAGAAATTCCTTGTTGTTAAGAAAATGTTCATTATTTTATGTTAAGTTGTCGTTCATTATTTTAAGGATTTAATTCAAAATCATCAACATCTTTAAAACAAGTAAATTTCATACTAAAAATTAATAAAATAACCTTAAAATGTTTTTCAGTAAGTCCTTAGTATTCAATAAATTGGCATTATTTTATTTGAAATTATCATTCTTAACTTTAAAGATTATTTTTAATGTCTTTAAAGATTATTTTTAAGTCTTCATAATCTTAAATATATAATTAAATTTCTCTACTAAAAACTAAGACAATTTCCTTATTATTTGTAAGAACGTCTTTAATATTAAGTAATATTTTAATACTAAGTAAATTAGTTATTTTGTTTTAAATTGTCATTCCTTGTTTTAAAGATTTGAGCTGTTTTTGTCTTAAAATAAGTAAATTTTGTACTAAAAATTAAGACAACTTCTATAATATTTGCAAGTCTTTAACATTAAGTAAATTGTCATTATTTTAAAGTGTCATTCATTATATTAAATATTTGAGCAAAAGTCATCCTAGTTTATTAATTAAGAACATTTCATAATAAAAATTAAAACAATTGCCGTAATTTGTAAGAAAGTTTTTAATATTAAGTAAATCATCATCATTTTTTTTTTATTTTTCATCATTTTAAGGATTTGAGCCATGCTCTATATGACAGTTTCCTCAACATTTTAACACATTTCTTAATATTAAGTAAATTGTCATTATTTTATTTAAAATTGCCATTCCTTATTTTAGAGATATATGCAAGAGTCATCCTATACTTTAAAACATTTACGTTTCATACTAAAAAAAATAAGAAAAATTTCCTTAATATTTGTAAGAAAGTTCTTTCAAATGTCGTTTTTTACACAGTACAGCATTTTTCAGATAATTGATTTGGGACTGAATTCTGAGAATTGGACGTGAAAGTAGCCCAAAAAATAAGAACTTCTGCATCATTCGTTTTGTCAAGTTGGCTCAATTAATAATTTAATGACCATACGATTTTTTTTCTCAATGTGATTTTTTAGCATTTTTTCTCGGTATACCTCACGATTTGTTTCTGAATCAAAGTTGTAGATATTGAATAGGAGAAAAAAATGCGGAACAAACCTACTCGAAAAAAGTACATTAATTGCCTTAAAAACTGCTAAAATGTTGTGTTCTGTTTTATACGTATACGAATTTTTCAATATTTTACTGACCGATATTTTTTGACTTTGTGGACATTTTTGCGATTTTTAAGGCACTGGATGCACTTTTTTAGGTTTGTTCCGCATTTTTTTCTCCTACTCAACAACATCGACTTTGCTTCAGACACAAAAGAGATATTCCGTACGGTATACCGAGAAAAAATATAGAAAAATTGCAAAAAAATCCACTTTGAGCAAAAAAAAATCGTAAGGCCATTAAATTATTAATTAAGCCAACTTGACTAAACGAATGATGCAAAAGTTTTTGGCGCTACTTTCACGTCCAATTCTCAGAATAGAGTCCTAAAATCATGCGTTGTACTGTGTTATTAAATTCGTATTCCTTCTGTTAAAGATTTGAGCCCAAGTAGTATTGATCTGTAAAGTAGTTAGGATTTTACTAAAATTTTTAAACTATGACATTTTTCCTCTCTCTGTAGTATTTGTAAGTCTATGTGTCATTAGTTTTGATGGCATTTAATTAACATTTTTGTTTAAATGTGCCGACATTAAATGTCAGCAAATGTTTAAAGTTTTTACCTTTTTCCCTTTCGCCGACCCACAAACTTCAGTCTTCTCTTTCTCACATTTGCTGTCTGCCATAAATATTTGGCAAGTGGCAAAAGTTATTGGTGTGACTTTTACCACCTTTTTTGCCCATTGTACTTACTTAGCCATACCTTGGCTTCTTTTATTGCAGTAGAACATTAATATTACTCCACACAACCAACAAAAAAAAGAAAAATCAAGATATTGACCCAAGTGAAACTTGAACGGAGCTAAGGAGAAGCCTAAAGAGAAAGCACGCGCTTAGGCTAGTCCAGTCTCGTCTGAAATAATAATAATAATGACAATCTGGTTAAAGGTAATTTAGCCAAAGGCAAGACGCTTCAAAGAATTAAACTTCATGGGTTGGTCAAACAAGTGAAACATTTAAAGAGAAAGAGACGAAGAAACGAAACCAAAAAACGGCGGAAATAAAATTCAGGTACATTTCTGAGGTATAATGAAAATGTTGCAGGGTGCGGCGACGGCGGGTTGTGGCTACCTCCAAAAGAGCGAAAAACGAAACCAGGCTAAGAAAAGTAATACGATACGCATTTCCCGTTCGGCAAAACTAATGGTTATAAACAGCAAATCACTTCCGGCGGACGAGTACAAGTGTATTTCCTATTTCGTTTCTTTTTGGAATTCGACATTTGGTCTTGGGATTTCTTAAGAAACAGAGGTGGGGGTGGCGAGAGAGACTACGTAAATATAAATAACTAATAATACTCGTATGTTGTATTTAGTGGTATAAGTACATAGAGAAATGTTAATTTGCAACAATATACCCGTATTATTAATACCCCATAATAAGATCGTTTGCAAAAGCAGAGCGCAGAAAAATACCATAATCGTTAAAATAAGCACTTTTCATAGCTAATATTATGACAGTTTCCTTAATATTAAGAAACTTTCATCATGTTTAATGTGGAATGTCTTATTTTAGAGTTTTTATGGCAAAATCTTGAAATGACGACACTTTTTTCACAATATTAAACAAATTTTCTTCATTTTAAGTGTGAAATGTACAACACATTTTAAATATTAAGACGTCTTTTGCACAAAATCTTTAAAATTACGATTTTTTCTTTTTTTTAATAACACTTGTCTTTAATTTAAGATAATTCCCTTGAATTAATGTAAATTGTTTTCAAAAATATAAAAGTGGAAATATCTACAATTTCATATATACAATCTTTAAAACTACTGACAGTTGTCCTAATTAAATCAATGATATTACTTTTTAACTGAAAAACATTTTTGTTTCAAATATTAAATTCAAAATGTACCTAATGCTAAGGACAATTGATCATTTAAATAAGGATACTTGATTTTGACAATCAAAGTAAAAATATACCTAATAAAGAAAATTGATAATCTTTGTAAGGACTATTTCCTTAAGCGAATGGCGATTTCCATGAATTACAGTAAATTTGTTTTTTTAAAATTGATATGAAAATGTCTTTAATTTCATGTATGAAATCTTTAAAACTATATACAGAAATTATTTGCAGTTTTCCTTCGATCAATGATTTTGTCTTTAATTTAGATAAATTGTATTTCCAATATTAAATTCAAAATGTGTATAATATTAAGGATGATTTATCATTCTAGTAAGTACACTCGCCTAATATCATGTATAAAATCTTTTAAAATATATACTGACATTATTTACAGTTGTCCTTCGATCAATGATTTTGTCTTTAATGTATGTAGTTTTTTTTTCAATATTAATGTCAAAGTGTATACTTATATAACATTAAGGATAATTTATTATTAAAGTAACGACACTTGCCTTTAATGAATTACGCTTTCTTGAAATCAAGAAAATTGTCTTTAGAAATCTGACATGAAAGTGTCTATTATTTCAAATATAAAATCTTTAAATCTATTCAAATATATTGTGAAATTATTTACAGTTGCCCTTAGGTCAACGATTTTGTCTTCATTTCAAGTTAAACATTTTCGAATATTAAAGTCAAAATGTAAATACAATTACGGACAAGCGATCACTGAAGTAAGGATACCTGCATTTAAATGAAAAATATGACATGAATGAGTCAAAAAAAGAGTCTAGTGTAAAATCTTTAACAAATTACCATTTTTTATGGAATTACTTACAGTTGTCCTTTGATCAAAGATTTTTTTCTTGAATAGAAGAAAAGCGGTTTCGGTTTCTATGTAAATTTTCCACTAAATAATGACAATATAAATATACTGTATTTAATTTCAGGACTTTTATTTTCAGTGTTGACTCTCAGTATATTGCATACAAAGAACATCCTAAACAGAAAAACATTTTGTCGTAGAATTAAAGAATGGCGTTAAAGGCGCCCTTAACCTTTAAAAGAAGTACATTTTGTACTTAAAAGACAGACAAATTCATTAACATTAAGTGAATTTTCTTAATTCTTAAGTAGTGAAAAAACGGTTCCTAATATTAAAGACAATGGCATTGTTTTGGCGCCATACAATAAAAAAATTTTTGGTTGGCATTTAAGCTATTCGGACCTTTGGTAATTATGGGAATAAAAATACTTTTAATATATTTGGTTCGAATATTATGACAAATACATTTTAGACTTAAATTAAAGAAACATTTTTTAATTTTATTGTATACGAGTATACGTTTGGTTTTATTTCGGTCTTTATTTTGTAATTGATTTGTATCCCAGTGAACAAATCAATTTATAAAAATTATTTATCTTAAATTCAAGTGCAAAGTATCATAATATTAAAGATTGTCTTCAAAGACAATAAAACATTGATTTAAGGAAATATTTTATACTTATATTAAATACCATTTTCTTAATACTAATTATATTATCTTTTATTTAAGAACAAAATTGACTTATTTTAATGTGTTATTGATTTTGGGCAAATAATTATTTTTTTTCAGTGTGGGTGTCGTAATGTGCGAAGCTGGTAACTGTCATTTGTTTTAGCATGTCAATGTTATGCAGTTCCATATGCAAATACAACCTAAGCCTTCGCCAACTTAGCATACTATGGGATGGATTAAGATATTGAAATGTGCAAATCTCCTTAACTCTTGAGTGCTTTTTTATTTTTCACTTTCAAGTAAATTCAAGCAAATATTTGCACGTATGTTCCCTCTAATTTAATCCATGTGGAATTAAATACCACGGCGTGAGAGTTTGAACACATCCAGCACCTGATGCAGATATTTAATCTAAATACTCGTATACTTAATGTGTATAAGTACCTGTGCTTCACTCTTACTGTCCTGCTGGGGGAATTTCATTGTTCTATAAATCAAATTGTAGTTGACGGGGTCACATTACTTTTAGCATAACATGAATTACACTGTCAGTGTTAATTTTTCGCCCGAAAGACTAATTGGAAAGGAAGAGTATTCCAATGGATGTGGGAAAAGCCACAGCGGCAGAACTAACGAACATTTGTTAATTTGAATGACATAGATAATGCAGTCATCATGGTTTTGAATGTGAGAGAGTATGTGAAATGTCGTTTCTAGTTTTTTTTTAAGACTGAGAAACATTGATTGCAAAAAAATGAATGAATGAAACTGAATATTTTTCTTATTGAATTTTCAATTCGAATTTCTAAATTTTTATTGAACTTTTTACAAACGGCTTTCTTTATTCAGTTATAGCAGATGTCTCTATTTGTCTTCTATATTGGTGAAAATTCGTCGATGGTATGATCCGATTTATCATTTAAATGAAGAGCTTAATATAATAAAAATAAAAATTCCTCGAAAAAATTCATTAAATGTTTTCGTTCCTACTTTAGGACGATGTTGTCCTCTATAAATTTAAAGACAGTGGTCAAGGCTTTAAAATTCAATAACAAAATTTTAATATAACAATCAAATGTTGGTGATTCCATACCATTGTTGGTCAACTCATTCCATGTCATGGTCGCTTGTATCGCAATTAATAATTTTGTTAAATATTCTATTTGGTTTTGGGTTTAAATCTCAGCCTATCCTTCTCTCATGTCCTGGTTATAAATATGTACATACGTGTGCATTAGGCAGGGTCGATTTGTGGGGAGGCAAAAAAAGTCGCCATTGCTCAGTGAAAATCGTATTCTAGGGATCAAAATAAGAAACTTTGCCGAAGGAACCATACCTCTAAAACGAATTCTGATGTCCCGGAATTTGGGTCAAACTTTTGGGTAGGGGCAAATTTTGAAAAATCCCACTTTGACCCATTTAGAGTGCTCCAATCGAATCCAAATGTATGACCGACCGCCACTAACTTTGGAGGCCCGACCCACCCATGCCAGTGGCACACCCCCTGGGGGTTCCATACATTTGGACTCGATTGGAGCACTCTAAATGGGTCAAAGTGGGATTTTTTCCGGGCCATCAGAATTCGTTTTAGAGGTATGGTTCCTTCGGAAAAGTTTCTTATTTTGATCCCTAGAATACGATTTTCACTGAGCACTTCACTGAGTGGGGGTCGGTCATACATTTGGACTCGATTGGAGCACTCTAAATGGGTCAAAGTGGTATTTTTTCCGGGACATCAGAATTCGTTTTAGAGGTATGGTTCCTTCGGCAAAGTTTCTTATTTTGATCCCTAGAATACGATTTTCACTGAGCAATGGGCGATTTTTAAATCGACCCGCCCTAGTGTGCATGTATGTATGTACTTCTAGGATGTATCTTTTACTCACGCTACGGCAGTGCGTCAAAATAAAAATAATAGAAACAACAACTAGCATTTTTTTTCGTTCTTGTTAGTTTCGGGGTTATTTTTTGTACAGAATACTTATTTGCCTAGTTTCTGTTGTCGAGATTGTTTTATGGCGATAATATAATTAAAAGCCGACAACAACAACTAGAACAAAAACGGAATAACCATACAAAGACCCCCTCCAAAAAATATCCAAATTGAAGGCTGGGATATGTGCCTGGTTGTCATGCACCGAAAAAAATTCGTGTCTTAAAGCAAAGAAAAAAAAATAAGTGGTTATTTTCTTATCAAAATTTTTTTTTTGTTAAAAAAGTTTATATTTTATATAAAACACTTTCTTAAATTTTTATCGAGTTTAATGCTTCCTAAGTATTTTATTTGCTTACAAAAAAATATTGAATTTTTTCGTGTTAAGCTTCAAAATATCATTGTTATTTTCAATAAAGAAAAATAATTAGCAAAAATGCCCTAGTCAACCATTAGACTCAAGTTCTAATTATTGTCAATGATAATTATCTTTGAAAATCTTATAACTTCACAAAGGATTGCAAAAAAGCATCAACCAAAAAAACGCAAAAACATCTAATCAGTTCAATTTCAACTGTGATCGTAGCTATAAGGAATTTCTCTGTGATATTTTAATATTTTAGTAATTATTTTTGCAATTATTTATTAATTTTATGTTTAATGTTGTACTGTTCCAGTGTCGTTAAATCTTAATAATTAAAATAATATGACGAAACATTAAATATTTTAATAAAAGTCACCCCTGAAGATGTTGGAAAATCCCAATCAAACGTAGGATGTTAAATATGAAATAAAGTTTTTTATTTGCATACAAATAATGACATTGAAAGCCCGTCTAGAGATATCCTAGAACTAATAAAAATTGAAATTAAAAAGGTCGATAACTTTTAAAATTGTAAAAAAAAGTTTGTTCATTAAATCAAAGCAGAACTTACTTCTTTGATTCAAAAATTGTTCATAGTTTTACTATCAAAGAAACTTCTTACTTATTTTAGAAGATAATTTTGTATTTTCCCACAGCTTTTGGAAAAAACATCGCATTGTAGAAGCAACATTTAAAATAAAATTTCTATATTCCAATGAAACATTTCTTAAAGATTAAGCAACAATTATTTTGATTTAAAGATGAAAGAATATTTCATATTTTCAACCAAAAAATGTATTCTTTTTTTATTTCAAAGAACATTTTTTTATACCAAAGAAACCTTTCATAAAATTGAAAAAAACAAAAATATTAAGAATAAAGAAAATGGTCTTTAAAATAATGAACATTTTATAGTTTTTCAGCTAAGGGAGTATTATTTTTAAAGCACATTTTCTTTATACCAAAGAAACGTTTCCTAAAAGTAAGGAAAAAATCTTTTGAATAATGAAAATGTTATTTAAAATAAAGATGAAAAATGTGTTCATTAAAATAAAAACAACAATCTTAGGAACAAAAAAATCTTCTTTTAACTAAAGAGTATTTCATAGTTTTTCAGCTAAAGGAGAATTGTTTTTAAAGCAAAAGAAGGAAATTTTTAAAAAAATTAAAATATTATTTAGCATTAATAAGAAAAGGGCGTTTTTTCAAAAATAAAGAAGTTTCTTTGACTGAAAAACTATGAAATATTCTTTTCTTCTTTAATCCAATAAAAGGTTTCTAAAAATAAGAAGAAAATTCTTTAGAATAAGAAAAATGTTTTTTTTATGTGTTGTTGTTATTTATTGTTGGTCTGTGCTTTTGTTATTCAGTCAGAATTTATTTTTGGTTTGAGACCATATGTTCCAGTTACTTTCTGTCTATTGCAAAAAAGTAATAGAAACAAATACAACAATTGGTAGAGAGTTTTAATTGCTTGGTACAATTGACTGCAGTTTCGATAGACACCACTCTATCATCTTCAGAATTCAGTAGCATTAGTGTATGTCTTTAACTTAAATCAGCTGAAATACTTATGGAAGCAGTAAATTGAATTTAACAGTTAAAAAAACTTTTTTTGTATTTTAAAGCAAATGTTCTTTATTCTAACGAAACGTGTCCTAAAACTAAAGAAACAATTCTTTAGAATAACAAAAAATATTCCTTTCTTCTCTAATCCAATAAAAGATTTCTTAAAGATAAGAAAAATAAATCTTTAGGATAAGAAAAATGTTTTTTTTATATAAAAAGAATGAATAAGTCATAGTTTCTATTTGAGCAAATTTTCTTTATTCCAAAGACTCGTTTCCTAAAAATAAATAAACAATTCGTTAGAATAAGAATAATTTATTTGGAACAAATAAATGTGTTCTTTAAAATAAACAGGAAGTTTCTTTGACTGAAAACTACGAAATATTCCTTTCTTCTCTATTTTAAAGCAAATTTTCTTTATTTCAAAGACTCGTTTCCTAAAAATAAATAAACAATTCGTTTGAATAAGAAAACATGTTATTTAGAATACGGAAGAAATATGGTTTCTTTAAAATAAAGAAGAAGATTCTTTGAAACAAAAAAACTATTAAAAATTCTTTCTTCTATATTTCAATGAAATGTTGCTTAAAAATAAAGAAAAAATTCTTTAGAATAAGAAAAATGTGTTTTTAAAATAAAAAAAAAAGAATATTTCATAGTTTCTGTTTCAGCTAAAAAAACTTCTTCTTTATTTTAATGCTCATTTTCTTTATTTTATTTTATTTTATTTTATTTTATTTTATTTTATTTTATTTTATTTTATTTTACTTTATTTTATTTTATTTTATTTTATTTTATTTTATTTTATTTTATTTTATTTTATTTTATTTTATTTTATTTTATTTTATCTTATCTTATTTTATTTTATTTTATTTTATTTTATTTTATTTTATTTTATTTTATTTTATTTTATTTTATTTTATTTTATTTTATCTTATTTTATTTTATTTTATTTTATTTTATTTTATTTTATTTTATTTTATTTTATTTTATTTTATTTTATTTTATTTTATTTTATTTTATTTTATTTTATTTTATTTTATTTTATTTTATTTTATTTTATTTTATTTTATTTTATTTTATTTTATTTTATTTTATTTTATTTTATTTTATTTTATTTTATTTTATTTTATTTTATTTTATTTTATTTTATTTTATTTTATTTTATTTTATTTTATTTTATTTTATTTTATTTTATTTTATTTTATTTTATTTTATTTTATTTTATTTTATTTTATTTTATTTTATTTTATTTTATTTTATTTTATTTTATTTTATTTTATTTTATTTTATTTTATTTTATTTTATTTTATTTTATTTTATTTTATTTTATTTTATTTTATTTTATTTTATTTTATTTTATTTTATTTTATTTTATTTTATTTTATTTTATTTTATTTTATTTTATTTTATTTTATTTTATTTTATTTTATTTTATTTTATTTTATTTTATTTTATTTTATTTTATTTTATTTTATTTTATTTTATTTTATTTTATTTTATTTTATTTTATTTTATTTTATTTTATTTTATTTTATTTTATTTTATTTTATTTTATTTTATTTTATTTTATTTTATTTTATTTTATTTTATTTTATTTTATTTTATTTTATTTTATTTTATTTTATTTTATTTTATTTTATTTTATTTTATTTTATTTTATTTTATTTTATTTTATTTTATTTTATTTTATTTTATTTTATTTTATTTTATTTTATTTTATTTTATTTTATTTTATTTTATTTTATTTTATTTTATTTTATTTTATTTTATTTTATTTTATTTTATTTTATTTTATTTTATTTTATTTTATTTTATTTTATTTTATTTTATTTTATTTTATTTTATTTTATTTTATTTTATTTTATTTTATTTTATTTTATTTTATTTTATTTTATTTTATTTTATTTTATTTTATTTTATTTTATTTTATTTTATTTTATTTTATTTTATTTTATTTTATTTTATTTTATTTTATTTTATTTTATTTTATTTTATTTTATTTTATTTTATTTTATTTTATTTTATTTTATTTTATTTTATTTTATTTTATTTTATTTTATTTTATTTTATTTTATTTTATTTTATTTTATTTTATTTTATTTTATTTTATTTTATTTTATTTTATTTTATTTTATTTTATTTTATTTTATTTTATTTTATTTTATTTTATTTTATTTTATTTTATTTTATTTTATTTTATTTTATTTTATTTTATTTTATTTTATTTTATTTTATTTTATTTTATTTTATTTTATTTTATTTTATTTTATTTTATTTTATTTTATTTTATTTTATTTTATTTTATTTTATTTTATTTTATTTTATTTTATTTTATTTTATTTTATTTTATTTTATTTTATTTTATTTTATTTTATTTTATTTTATTTTATTTTATTTTATTTTATTTTATTTTATTTTATTTTATTTTATTTTATTTTATTTTATTTTATTTTATTTTATTTTATTTTATTTTATTTTATTTTATTTTATTTTATTTTATTTTATTTTATTTTATTTTATTTTATTTTATTTTATTTTATTTTATTTTATTTTATTTTATTTTATTTTATTTTATTTTATTTTATTTTATTTTATTTTATTTTATTTTATTTTATTTTATTTTATTTTATTTTATTTTATTTTATTTTATTTTATTTTATTTTATTTTATTTTATTTTATTTTATTTTATTTTATTTTATTTTATTTTATTTTATTTTATTTTATTTTATTTTATTTTATTTTATTTTATTTTATTTTATTTTATTTTATTTTATTTTATTTTATTTTATTTTATTTTATTTTATTTTATTTTATTTTATTTTATTTTATTTTATTTTATTTTATTTTATTTTATTTTATTTTATTTTATTTTATTTTATTTTATTTTATTTTATTTTATTTTATTTTATTTTATTTTATTTTATTTTATTTTATTTTATTTTATTTTATTTTATTTTATTTTATTTTATTTTATTTTATTTTATTTTATTTTATTTTATTTTATTTTATTTTATTTCATTTTATCTTAGCATAAAACGTTTTTATCTTCATGTTTTATTGCTTTTGAAGACATCGATGTCATTGTCTTTATGACATTGCTACGACACTTTTTGTTCTGTGTAGACGCTATAGCCCTAAAATCGTAATAAAGAAGAAGAAAAAAATAAAAAGAAAAACTTGGAAAATTTATGGCCACTGTTAAATTTATTATCTCCTATTTTTGCTGTACTTTAATTTGGCTTCTTCTGTTGGAGGGGAAGGGGGCAATTTTTCTGGTGATTTTAGCCAAATTAAGTGTTCCCCATTCAAATAAAGAAAAACTCCAACAATAATGGAACCCAACAACTTTAAGTTTGCCAATTCAAGGGAATTTTTTCTCGAAAAGTAACGCCTCTTCCGGTTTCACTTCGATTCAGTTCGGTTTACTTTAAATGCCAGAGGAAATTGTACGAAGTGTAACGAAACGAAAAGTTTGCAATTTATGCCTTTCAATGGGTGGCAAAATGATTTCGACTCTGATGACGTGGACGATGACAATGATAGTGCTTTATGAGTTTGTAATTGTTATCGGACAGTGGCAGTGAATGTCTAGCGGACCAGCAAACGGAGGCACAGGAGGCGAAGCCATCCATCCCAGAGCTTAGCCAAAAAAAAAAAACATAAACGAAGTGAGGTTTTTTGCCAATTTGCCAAGCCAATATTGGTGACTCTACTGGTAGACCGGCAACAATTTCCACAAAAACCCAAGAACCATCCACAGCCGTCACAACAACAGTAACAACGACGGCTACAATAACCATAACCATAAAAACCAATGAACTGAACGACAAACACTTGCCGACAAACCAATACACACTTTCCATTACATTACAATCCATTCCATTCGAATCAATGCACATTCCTCGTCACTTTCCAAACCAAAGAGCCAAATTTGCTTAGAACCTGTGCCAAAGATTGTAATATTCATTATCAACATTCACTGCGAGTATACACATACACTCACGGCGGCCTCAAACGCCAAACGCTCGCCCGCATTCATTTAGTTGGGTGTGTGTGTGAATTTTGGGGTCTTATTTTGCTGTGCTTCCGTTTCCGTTTTTCCCCAGTTCAGTCATTCAGTCATGGCATTTATAGACAAATTATACAGTGCCATAGTGATAGATTGTTTTGCTTCCATCCATCCATGTACTCTTATGTGAGTTTAGTCTTCTGGAACGGCCTTTTAAAACAAGCAAGACTCAGGCCAAGTGGTAAGGACGTGAGCATGTGTGTGTGTGTGGGGTATAAATCATCTTTGAACTAACATAATTATACTCTAATGGTCTATAAGATAAAAAGGAGGTCATTTCAATGAGGACAACTTAATTTTAAGGCCAGCAAGTATTTTTCTTTCTTTCAAACTTAAGCAAATATTTTCAATTAATCTTTAAACTAGATAATACAAATATTGTGACTAAACAAATATCTCTTCATATTTATTCTTTTTAAACAGTGTGTATTACCAAAATAAATAATAAATATTTCTCTGCACATCTTGGGAAATTGAAGTTTCCATCAGTATACATTTTGTCAGGATTTGAGGGTACTAAAGAGCCTAAAAGTGTACCACAAAAATGGGTGGAGTATTTTTTTTCAATAAGACCGGCTGAGGCATTCCTGTGCTAGAAGGCCTTCAAGTATTTTTTCTTAAAATTTAAACACTATTATCATGAGGACAACTTAATTTTAAGGTCAGCAACTGTATTTTCCTTTCAAACTTGACCAAATATTTTCAATGTGGCTTTAAATTAAATAATAAGATATTGAGATTAAATTAGATATCTATACGACTTTCTTAATTTTCTAAAAATATTAAGCGCTACTTTGTACAGTCTAAATTACGAAAATAAATAACAAATATTACTCTGCACATCTTGGAAAATTGAGCTTTCCATCAGTATAAATTTTGTCAGGATTTGAGGGTACTAAATTTCCTAAAAGTGTACCACAAACACAGATGGAGTAATTTTAAATAGGCATTCATATGATAGAGGGCCATCAAGAACATATTTCTTAAAATTTAAACAATATTTTCATGAGGACAACTTAATTCTAAGGCAGGCAAGTGTTTTTCTTCTTTCAAACTTAAGCAAATATTTCCAATGACTCTTTAAACTAGATAAATCAGATATTGTACAATGTAAATTACCAAAATAAACAAAAAATATTTTTCTGCACATCTTGGCAAAGTAAGGTTTCTATTAGTATACATTTTATTGTGATTTGAGGATACTAGAGATCCTAAAAGTGTACCGCAAAAATGGATGGATTATTTTTTCAATAAGACCGGCTGAGGCATTCCTGTGGTAGAAGGCCTTCAAGTATTTTTTCTTAAAATTTTAACACTATTTTCATGAGGACAACATGGTATTCTTCTTTCAAACTTAAGCAAATATTTTCAATGTGGCTTTAAATTGGATACATAAAATATTGGTATTAAATCAGATGTCTATGCGACTCTCTTCTTCTTGGTTTATTAACATATTAAGCACTGTTTTTTGGACAGTGTATATTACGCAAATAAATAACAAATATGTTCTAGACATCTTGGCAAATCGAGCTTTCCATCAGTATACATATTATCAAGATTTAAGGGTACTAAAAGTCCTAAAAGTGTACCACAAACACAGATGGAGTAATTTTCAACAGTCGTTATTTATATGATAGAGGGCCATCAAGAACTTTTTTCATCAAATTTAAACAACATTTTCATGAGGAGAACTTAATTTTAATTGTATTTTCAAGGAATCTTTTAACTTGATAAATCAG
This sequence comes from Eudasyphora cyanicolor, assembly GCA_963930755.1. Lineage (NCBI taxonomy): Eukaryota > Metazoa > Arthropoda > Insecta > Diptera > Muscidae > Eudasyphora > Eudasyphora cyanicolor. Next base: position 45,583,056 of record OZ005734.1, on the reverse strand, counting down.
AAATTGTGATTAAATCAGATATCTACGCGACTTTCTTCTTCTCGTTTTATTGACATATTAAACACAGCTTTTTGGACAGTGTAAATTACTAAAATAAGTAACAAATATTTTTCTGCACATCTTGGGAAATTGGTGTTTCCATCAATATATATTTTATTATGATTTGAGGGTATTAAAGGTCCTAAAAGTGTACCACAAAAATGGATGGAGTATTTTTTCAATAAGACCGGCTGAGACATTCCTGTGGTAGCAGGCCTTCAAGTATTTTTTCTTAAAATTTATTTTCATTTTCATATTTAAGGCCATCAAGTATTTTTCTTTCAATCTTATGCAAATATTTTCAATAAATATTTAAACTAGATAAATACGATATCGTGATTAAATCAGATATCTATGCGACCTTCTTCTTCTCGTTTTATTGACATATTAAGCACTGCTTTTTGGACAGTGTAAATTACGAAAATAAACAACAAATATTTATCTGCACATACTAAGAAATTGAGGTTTCCATCAATATACATTTCATAATGATTTAAGGATACTAAAGGTCCTAAAAGTGTACCACAAAAATGGATGGAATATTTTTTTTAATAAGACAGACTAGGGCATTAATATGATAGAGGGCCATCAAGATTTTTTTTCTTAAAATGTAAACAATATTTTAAATTAATCTTTAAAATGGATACCTTAACAGGATAATTTTGATTGTCATCTCAATTAAAACATGTTTAGCCAAGCTTAAATCTGATATCCAGCTGATTTTAATCTTCTCATTTTATTAACATTTTATAAATAGTTTTTTAAGACTGCCACCAGATGGCTAACAAATTGTCCAAAATATCTCAATTTCAAAATTGGCTTTTATGGGCGGAGCCACGTCCTTTGGTCTGATCCCGCTCATTTTTAGACCAATCACATAGACTTCCACCAGACACATATACACAAAATAACAGCACTCTCGCAAATAGATTGTGCAAGATACTTCAATTTCAAACGGTTGCTTACATTGGCTGGGCCACGCCCATTGATCCGATTTCGCCCATTTTTGGACCAATCACGTGGACTACCACCAGATTCATATGCACAAAATTACAACACTCTCGCTACAAAATTTGTGCAAGATATATCAATTTTAAAATTGGCTTATATAGGCGGGGCCACGCCCATTTGTCCGATTCCGCCCATTTTTGGACCAATCACGTAGACTACCACCGGATACATATATACAAAATTACAGCAGTCTCGCTAACAAAATGTGCAATATAAGTCAATTTCAAAATTTGGCTTATATGGGCGGTGCCACGCCCATTGGTCCGATCCCCCATTTGTCCGATTCCGCCCATTTTTGGACCAATCACGTAGACTGCCACCAGATACATATGTACAAAATTACAGCACTCTCGCTAACAAATTGTGCAAGATATCTCAATTATAAAATTTGTCTTACGTGGGCGGTGCCACGCCCACTTGATATATCGAAAATTCAAGTAACCTATTTTCACCACGCCCACACATGTACATTCTGTGAAAATTTCAAGAAGATCGGTCCAGCCGTTTAGACGTCTATACGGTACAAACAAACCAACAAACACACATTCTTCTTTATATATATAGAAGTTTGTTAATCATACGCATTGTGGAACTATTGTGGAAAGGTAATAAAAATAAAACGTTGACCCACTATTCTGCGTAGCGTATGATTTATTTTCTTTTAAATCACAATTATTATAAATCATACGCATGGTGGTCCAAATGTAATACAGTAATATTACGGTCATTTCTAGACTATTAGTACAATCCCTTTAAATTCAACTAAACAATTTTAGGTATGGACTTTGGCTTTTGAGAATTTTATATCTAAAGGTATCTTAGTTAACTGAAGAATGTCCAATCGTTAAACAAAGCAGATCACTTGGCAAAGAAAACCGACCACATTAAAGGCATGTATTTAAAAAAAAAAATATTCGCCAATATTCGTTTACCATTTTAATTAGTTCAAATTTAAGTTATCGCAAATCGTAGCTGATTTAAATCTCACGCTTTTAATTTGGACAAAAATCCCGGAAAAGTATCATCAAGTTATTTGTATGTCCAGAATCTATGCAGTTTTCACTTTATTGAAAATCATTCCCAACTAAGTGAATTGAAAAGAAAGCTGCATTCAATTAAATTTGCATTAAAATCCAAATGAGAAAATGCTATAAATATTTTAAGAGCCGTTCAGCTCCTTCGTATATGTACATTTGTTGAAATTAAAATTTAACGCTTTGGGCATAAATTGTGAGCACAATTTTCACCAAAGCAAATAACTCTTATTCGAAGCGGAAAATTCCTGAAAAAATTGCTATTTAGTTGTCGGACATGAAAATGCTTTTTAATTAAATGACATATTTAGATAGATAGTCCCAAATGAGGCATTTCGAGCGTAAATTGAAATGCAAATTAAAAATGCAAAAGGAATCACACACAAAAATGATGACCACATACACATGTATTCGTTTAGAGAAAGGTGAGTTTGTGGTTGTTATTGGGGGCGGTGGACTTATAATAGTATATAATTAATACACGTAAGACTTTAATAATATCCATTTAATAATGCATTACAACAGTAACAATTAATTTTGACATTAAACCTTTTGCCATGAAACATGGAACAGTGGAAGGGGGTAATGAGCCAATGAAAATTCCCATCTATAGGTTTTACTTTGCTGTGTGTGTGGGAGGAGAAGGGGTGTGCATATGATTTATTAATTTGGTTTTAATTTGAAATTATTATTAATCATACTTCAGGTCACCCTAGGCAATAAAAACAAACGTTACACGGGGGAAAGATAAGTATTTACCATCTTTTTGTGCATTTAAGTGGGGCTGGGAGGTTAACTTTTCGACTGCCTTAATTACAAAAGGAGAGGCTATCATCTACTCAAAATTACCCTCCGCCCACCTTCTTTACCATCCAATCAGATTTTAATACATAATATTTTTCCTATCTAAGCTAAATTAAAACTCTCTACCAATTTTTGTATTTGTTTCTATTACATTGTTGCAATAGACAGAAAGTAACTGAAACATATGGTCTTGAACCGAATAAATTCTGACTGAATAACAAGAGCACACCCCAACAATAAGTAACAAAAACATAATTATTTTTTTTACCAAAAAATTTTTTCTTCAAAAATTGAAACTTTGCTACAAAATTTTTTAAAAATGTATTTTTTGAAAATATATTTTTATTGATACTATTTTTGTCGTAAATTATTTCAATATTTTATTTTTCTCGAAAATATTGCAGAAATTGCATATTTCTAGAATAATTCTTCGAAATTTAGTTTTTCGGCAAAATTTTGATGGATTTGCATTTTAAAAATTGTTTCTAATCAAAATTGCATACTTATTGTAATCTTAGTGGAAATTATAATTTAATTTCCGTAAAATCTAATATTTATACAATATTTTCTAAAAACTGCATATTCTTTTCAAAATTATTCAAAATCTATAGAAAATTTCGTCAAAATTTTCGTTTTGAAAATATATTTTTATTGAATTTTTTTCTCTCGAAAACTATATGTCTTAATTTTTTTCTCGAAAATATCGCTGAAATTGCATATTTCTGAAATTGCGTTTATCTAGAAGATTTCTTCGAAATTAAATTTTTCTGCAAATTTTTGTTGAAATTCCATTTAAATTTATTTTATCAAAATTATTTGTTCTTGTTCAGCAAAATTTAATTTTTTTTAAAAAATTTATTAGAAATTAAATATGTATAGAAAATTTTGCCAAATTTGGTGTTACTAGTTTTTTCAAAATTTCATTTTTCAAAAAAATTTCAAAATTTAATTTTTCTACAAAACTTCTTCAAAATTATTTTTTTTTGAAAATTTTGTCGAAAATAAATTATTGTGATTTTTTTTATTGTCGAAAATTATGCCAAAGTTATATTTTTCTCGAAAATATCGCTGAAACTTGAAAATTTTGTTAATTTTTTTTTTTATAAAAATTGCTTATTTATTGTGCGCCAAGTAGAAATGGCATTTTTCTAGAAATTTCAGCAAAAATTCAGTTTTATGAAAAACTTAATTGCAATTTTCTAGAAAATTTCTTCGAAATATAATTTTTCTAGAAACTTTTTTTTCATTAAAATTGCATATTTATGGTAACCTTAGAGGAAATTGCATTTTTATAGAAAATTTTGGCAAAATTTCATTTGAACAAAAAATTTAATAGAAATCGAATTTGTATTTATAATCTGGAAAATATCGCTGAAATTGCGTTTATCTAGAAGATTTCTTCGAAATTAAATTTTTCTGCAAATTTTTGTTGAAATTCCATTTAAATTTATTTTATCAAAATTATTTTTTTTATTCCGCAAAATTTAATTTTTATAAAAAATTTATTAGAAATCAAATATGTATAGAAAATTTTCCCAAATTTGGTGTTCCTATTTTTTTCAAAATTTCATTTTCCAAAAAAATTTCAAAATTTAATTTTTCTACAAAATTTCTTCAAAATTATTTTTTTTTGAAAATTTTGTCGAAAATAAATTATTGTAATTTTTTTTATTCTCGAAAATTATGCCAAAGTTATATTTTTCTCGAAAATATCGCTGAAACTTGAAAATTTTGTTAAATTTTTTTTTTATCAAAATTGCTTATTTATTGTGCACCAAGTAGAAATGGCATTTTTCTAGAAATTTCAGCAAAAATTCAGTTTTATGAAAAACTTAATTGCATATTTCTAGAAAATTTCTTCGAAATATAATTTTTCTAGAAACTTTTTTTAATTTTTTTTTCATTAAAATTGCATATTTATGGTAATCTTAATGGAAATTGCATTTTTATAGAAAATTTCGGCAAAATATCATTTTAACAAAAAATTTAATAGAAATCTAATTTGTATTTATAATCTGGAAAATATCGCTGAAATTACGTTTATCTAGAAGATTTCTTCGAAGTTAAATTTTTCTGCAAATTTTTGTTGAAATTCCATTTAAATTTATTTTATCAAAATTATTTTTTTTATTCCGAAATATTTAATTTTTATAAAAAATTTATTAGAAATCAAATATGTATAGAAAATTTTCCCAAATTTGAATTGAATTTTTCTAAAAAATTTCTTAAAATTTTTTTTTTAAAAATTTTGTCGAAAATAGATTTTTATTGAATTTTTGTTCTTCTCGAAAATTATGCCAAAGTTTTATTTTTGTCGAAAATATCGCTGAAAATGCACATTCCTAGAAAATTTCTTCGAAACCTAATTTTTTTGAAAATGTTAAAAGTTTTTTATAAAAAGTTTTTTTTTTAACAAAATTGCTTATTTATTGTGCACTAAGTAGAAACGGAATTTTTATAGAAATTTCAGCAAAATTTCAGTTTTATGAAAAAACTTAATTGCATATTTCTATAAAAAAACGAAATTGCATATTTCTAGAAAATTTCTTCGAAAATTAACTTTTCTGGAAATTTTGAAATTGCCTTTTTTTATAGAAACAAATTTATTGAAATTATATAAAATTTTGTTGAAATTGTATTTAATTTTTTTTTATAAAAGTTGAATATTGTCGAAAATAGATTTTTATTGAATTTTTGTTCTTCTCGAAAATTATGCCAAAATTTTATTTTTGTCGAAAACATCGCTGAAAAGGCACATTCCTAGAGAATTTCTTCGAAACTTATTTTTGAAAATTTTGTTAAAAGTTTTTTATAAAAAGTTTTTTTTTTTAACAAAATTTCTTATTTATTGTGCACTAAGTGGAAACGGCATTTTTATAGAAATTTCAGCAAAATTTCAGTTTTATGAAAAAACTTAATTGCATATTTCTATAAAAAAAACCGAAATTGCATATTTCTAGAAAATTTCTTCGAAAATTAACTTTTCTGGAAATTTTGAAATTGCCTTTTTTATAGAAACAAATTTATTGAAATTATATAAAATTTTGTTGAAATTGTATTTAATTTTTTTTTATCAAAGTTGAATATTGTACACTAATATTTTTAAAGAACATTTGTATATATAATCTCGGAAATTGCATATTTCTATAAAATTTCTTCGCAATTTAATTTTTCTGGAAAATTTTGTTGAAATTGCCTTTTTTGAAAGAAACAAATCTTAGTGTAAATTGCATTCTTATAAAAAATTTTATAGAAAATTTTGTCAAATTTGATACTTCTTAATTTTTTTTGTCAAAATTGCATTTTTCTAAAATCTTCTTTAAAAATTAAATTTTTTCTTATAAAAAATTTTCAAAATGTCATTTAGCTACAAAATTTCGAAAATGTTGTCGAAAATATCTTTTTATTGAATTTTGTTTTTCTCGAAAATTATTTCAATATTTTATTTTTCTTGAAAATATCGCTAAAATTGATTATTGTTAGAAACATTTTTCTAAATATTTTTCTGTAAAAATTTTTAGAAATTGCATTTTAATTTTTTGTTATCAAATATATAATAAATATGCAATTTATTGTACAATTAGTGGAAATTGCATTTTTATAGAAAATTTCGTCAACATTTCATTTTTATAAATAATTTAATAGAAATCGAATATATAGAAAATTTTGTCAAATTTTGTATTTCTAAACAGTTTTTTCAAAATTGCATTTTTCTACAATTTTTTTTTTAAAAATTAATTTTTTTTGTAAAAATTCTTCAAAATTTATTTTTGGAAAATTTTCGCGAAAACACATTTTTATTGACATTTTTTCTTCAAAATTCAGTCAAAATTTAATTTTTCTAGAAAATTTCGATGAAATTACATATTTCTTCGAAATTAAATTTTTGTTGAAATTGCATTTAATTTTTGTTATCAAAATTACTTTGTTTGTTCCGTAAAATTTCATTTTTATAAAAAATTTATTAGAAATCAAATATGTATAGAAAATTTTGCCAAATTTGTTGTTCAATTTTTTTTCAGAATTGCATATTTCTTCAAAATTATTTTTTTTGAAAATTTTGTCGAAAATAATTTTTTATTTAAAATTTTGTTCTCGAAAATTATGCCTAAATTTTATTTTTCTCGAAAATATCGCTGAAATTGTACATTCCTTAAAAATTTCTTCGAAACTTCATTTTTTTTGAAAATTTTATTATAATTTATTTTATCAAAATTGCTTATTTATTGGATGGCATTTTTTTAGAAATTTTAGCAAAATTTCAGTTTTATGAAAAACTTAATTGCATGTTTCTAGAAAAAGCCGAAATTGCATATTTCTTTTGTGGAAAATTTTGTTGAAATTGTATTTACATTTTTTTTTATCAAAGCTAGAAATTTTTGTTGAAGTTGCATTATGACAAAATTCGAGTACAATATGAAAAAAATAATTGCCCTATATTCATTACTTATTTTGTTTTAGATTAGTTATGCGAATCATTTTAAATTTCTTTTTTTTGAAATTTTTGCAGAGTTTCTATTATTGTGAGTTTCTTCAATGAAATGGAAACTTCACAAATTGACTGTTTCCAATAAAGAAGCTCATGACAAATTAATTAGAAACTATTTTTATTCTTAATTTAGAGTAAATAAAAACTGTATAGATTAATTTTGCATCTCCAGTTGATGCAAAATAATAATAGTTTCCATGATTTCAAACAAACATGAAAACTGCTGAGCAAGAAAATCACTGGGGCGTATGATTAATAACTAAATTTGTATTCATATCATTCATACGCCTTTGGGTGTCATCATACAATTAAAGCCACACACACACATATACATATAAGACATACATACTATTATAGTTGTCTCTTTTCAAATGAACTATTGTTTGGTAAATATCTATGCACATAAATATGAGTATATATGTATATGGGGCATTCCAAGACAAATCTGACAGTTAAAAAATCTCCTTTTCAATTTTTCAGATTTTTTATATTTTGTAATACTCCTGATGAAATGCTTCGTGGAATTTTTTCAGATTTTTCTGATAAGTCGTTCAGAAAAATTTCTTCGTGAGTACTAAAATATATTGAAAAATAATGGGAAAATCTAAACTGAAATTTTTTGAACTCTCGGATTTGTCGATGAATGGTCCATAAGAATCATAGCTAAATATTCCTCAAATACACTTTATATTTATAGATTTCGTTGACCAACAAAAATGACAGAGCGGCGGGGACAAACCAACAAAAATGGAATATTGTTTGTCTATTAGAGTTAGTAACTAATTGCTGCTAGTCTGTATAAGGTCAAATATACATATAAAATATGTCATTAATATATTTAACAAGGACTTTGTCTTGAGTCCATGTGTAAGTGAGTAAATATACTCGTATATGTGACAATAAGAGTATGTGTTACAATGGTTAATAATACCCTACGATTACCAGGGAATAGAGGACAATGTCAGCAGAAGGTGCGGTGCAGAACTCAATTATATTTCAACTTCCATTCGTAAGATAATTGTAGTTATTTAACTTGATATTAAACTTCTTGATGGCTTTGGTTGTGTTAAGTAAGCGTAAGTCAAATATCATAGATATTACCCCCAATGAATAATTAATATTTTTGGGCAGAGGAAAAACAACTTTCTGGAATGGGAAATGTAATTTCGTTAAGAACAAATATATTTTTAACAAATAAGGGATCTTTTTTAACAAATAACAAAACCCAACTCTTTCCCGCATTTATTTGAAATCGCGTTTTATTACTGCTGTCGTGTCATATTTCACATCTCTATCTCTATTAGCCAATGATTTGAATTATCTTTTTCCTTGTTATTATTATAAACTAAATTGGAAAGCCATTTGTTTTCTGTTGATTTTTTTTTATATTTTCACCGCGATAAGGTTTCCTTATTTGCCTTTCGATGGCAAACAAGTGTGTTAAGTCTATAAAAATGCGCTATAATTGGCGTTGATTTATGATTGTATATAGTGCGGATTCAACCACCAACGAATTGGCATTCTTGGGACAACGAAGGATTCAGAGAGTTAGTGAATGTGGGTCTGTGTGTGTGTGTGCGGTTTGGTGAAATGCTTGCCAAGAAGCAATAAACCCGGTGATGTTAAGTAAATAAAAATATAAATGTAATCCTTTGAGAGACAGACAGACACTCCCATATAACTATATAACTAGACATATACATATGTACCTATAAATAATGACTATTTATAGAAAGTGATGCAAATTTAGTGGTTTTTGGCACAAAATGAGTACTATATTTCAGCAATTTAAATTAGTAATTGGATATTGAAATACAGTTAATTTTATTTTATTTTATTTTATTTTATTTTATTTTATTTTATTTTATTTTATTTTATTTTATTTTATTTTATTTTATTTTATTTTATTTTATTTTATTTTTATTTTATTTTATTTTATTTTATTTTATTTTATTTTATTTTATTTTATTTTATTTTATTTTATTTTATTTTATTTTATTTTATTTTATTTTATTTTATTTTATTTTATTTTATTTTATTTTATTTTATTATATTTTATTTTGTTTTATTTTATTTTATTTTATTTTATTTTATTTTATTTTATTTTATTTTATTTTATTTTATTTTATTTTATTTTATTTTATTTTATTTTATTTTATTTTATTTTATTTTATTTTATTTTATTTTATTTTATTTTATTTTATTTTATTTTATTTTATTTTATTTTATTTTATTTTATTTTATTTTATTTTATTTTATTTTATTTTATTTTATTTTATTTTATTTTATTTTATTTTATTTTATTTTATTTTATTTTATTTTATTTTATTTTATTTTATTTTATTTTATTTTATTTTATTTTATTTTATTTTATTTTATTTTATTTTATTTTATTTTATTTTATTTTATTTTATTTTATTTTATTTTATTTTATTTTATTTTATTTTATTTTATTTTATTTTATTTTATTTTATTTTATTTTATTTTATTTTATTTTATTTTATTTTATTTTATTTTATTTTATTTTATTTTATTTTATTTTATTTTATTTTATTTTATTTTATTTTATTTTATTTTATTTTATTTTATTTTATTTTATTTTATTTTATTTTATTTTATTTTATTTTATTTTATTTTATTTTATTTTATTTTATTTTATTTTATTTTATTTTATTTTATTTTATTTTATTTTATTTTATTTTATTTTATTTTATTTTATTTTATTTTATTTTATTTTATTTTATTTTATTTTATTTTATTTTATTTTATTTTATTTTATTTTATTTTATTTTATTTTATTTTATTTTATTTTATTTTATTTTATTTTATTTTATTTTATTTTATTTTATTTTATTTTATTTTATTTTATTTTATTTTATTTTATTTTATTTTATTTTATTTTATTTTATTTTATTTTATTTTATTTTATTTTATTTTATTTTATTTTATTTTATTTTATTTTATTTTATTTTATTTTATTTTATTTTATTTTATTTTATTTTATTTTATTTTATTTTATTTTATTTTATTTTATTTTATTTTATTTTATTTTATTTTATTTTATTTTATTTTATTTTATTTTATTTTATTTTATTTTATTTTATTTTATTTTATTTTATTTTATTTTATTTTATTTTATTTTATTTTATTTTATTTTATATGAGTAAAAAAGTTAAAATTACTGTATATAAAATAAAATAAAACGCAAAATTCAACACAATACAATGTACCTACATATATGAGCATTCCTCTCAACAACACACTCAATTCATTGTTAAGGACTCAATTGTATAATTGTGGCATTTTTGAGGGAATTTCCGCTGGAATGATTCTGTAGAATAGTTACAGCCGCACAGAGACGCACACAAAGTCTCATGGAGCAACACTAAATGCCATTCCGCACATTTACATTCATACATATGTATGTGCGATACCTATAGGCCTAACGTCCTTACCATACACAACGTCCTTTTCGTCCTTTCGTCATGTGTTTGCCTACAAATTATACAAATGAAATACGTGTGCAAAAAAAGCTGGAACTCGTGTGGAAGTCACAGTGATTAAGAAACGAATCATTTTGGAAATATTCTAAGAAATTATAAAATTTTATTTAAATTTAAATTCCAAAAATTCTGTTTTAAATTTAAAACCAGTTTTGCATTAAAATTAGATTTTTTAATTACAAAATTTAATTTCATAGGGATTTTTTTGAATTTCAATAAAATCTTTTGAATTTCAAAGAGTTTTGTATTTGTAATTTATTTATTTTAATTTCAAATTGAGCTTTTGAATTTCAATTGATCCTATTTGACATTAAAATACCTTTTTTCGAATTGCAGTTGAAAATGGTGTAGAAACGATATGTAAAGTTTTCGTTTAACTTTTTCCCGCTTTGAAACCACTGTGCCTTAGGCCGTGTCATTGTTTGCAATATTCAGACGGCCACTCCTGTTTGTTTTGTTGTTTAGTTTTCCACAAAGTATTGTTGGTCTTTGAAAGCGCTAACTACCTCTGGCTTTGCCGTGGGCGCTCTTGCTGCGCTGATGCCAAGTGTTCGGGCTGTTGTCCTTTTCTGTGACCTCCCTCCCCCTTCCCTTTCGTGTACCCTTTACCACTTAATGTTCTCGTTTACCTTTGCATTTTTGTGTGTAGGAGTTCATATGTGCGGTTTTTTGCGTTTTTTTTCGTTTTGTTTTGATGGATGGATACCCTACCACAGCAAAAACGATATTATTTGGTAGGACATTTAAATGATTACTTTACGTTGGAGACCATTTATTTGCTCATTAATTTTTTAGGCAAAATTATGAACTTGTTGCTTCGACTGTGGTAAGGCTCTTCGGTGTTTTTTTCGGAGGAGGTTGTATGTCCATCTTGATAGTGTAGGGAGAGATAAATCAAGGTAACCTGTTGTTTGTCAAATCTACAGGTATTAGGGAATGGAGTGATTTATACAAATGAGAAAAAATATTATAATATTTTTGAATCGATTTATCAATATTTTTTTATAAATTCGGTGACATTATTCTTGTTATGTACCACGTCTACTTTACAATACAATTTATTATATACAATTTATTCGTATTCGAGAGAATTAAATGTCCGAAATAAGGACACGACAGCAATGGTATACTGCACACCCTTTCGATTTCCAGCTTCGATACCCTATTTATAGTATGAACTGTTTAGCTACTGAAAATAGCCATCAATAGCCATATCCTAGGTTAGGTTAGGTTAGGTTAGGTTAGGTTAGGTTAGGTTAGGTTAGGTTAGGTTAGGTTAGGTTAGGTTAGGTTAGGTTAGGTTAGGTTAGGTTAGGTTAGGTTAGGTTAGGTTAGGTTAGGTTAGGTTAGGTTAGGTTAGGTTAGGTTAGGTTAGGTTAGGTTAGGTTAGGTTAGGTTAGGTTAGGTTAGGTTAGGTTAGGTTAGGTTAGGTTAGGTTAGGTTAGGTTAGGTTAGGTTAGGTTAGGTTAGGTTAGGTTAGGTTAGGTTAGGTTAGGTTAGGTTAGGTTAGGTTAGGTTAGGTTAGGTTAGGTTAGGTTAGGTTAGGTTAGGTTAGGTTAGGTTAGGTTAGGTTAGGTTAGGTTAGGTTAGGTTAGGTTAGGTTAGGTTAGGTTAGGTTAGGTTAGGTTAGGTTAGGTTAGGTTAGGTTAGGTTAGGTTAGGTTAGGTTAGGTTAGGTTAGGTTAGGTTAGGTTAGGTTAGGTTAGGTTAGGTTAGGTTAGGTTAGGTTAGGTTAGGTTAGGTTAGGTTAGGTTAGGTTAGGTTAGGTTAGGTTAGGTTAGGTTAGGTTAGGTTAGGTTAGGTTAGGTTAGGTTAGGTTAGGTTAGGTTAGGTTAGGTTAGGTTAGGTTAGGTTAGGTTAGGTTAGGTTAGGTTAGGTTAGGTTAGGTTAGGTTAGGTTAGGTTAGGTTAGGTTAGGTTAGGTTAGGTTAGGTTAGGTTAGGTTAGGTTAGGTTAGGTTAGGTTAGGTTAGGTTAGGTTAGGTTAGGTTAGGTTAGGTTAGGTTAGGTTAGGTTAGGTTAGGTTAGGTTAGGTTAGGTTAGGTTAGGTTAGGTTAGGTTAGGTTAGGTTAGGTTAGGTTAGGTTAGGTTAGGTTAGGTTAGGTTAGGTTAGGTTAGGTTAGGTTAGGTTAGGTTAGGTTAGGTTAGGTTAGGTTAGGTTAGGTTAGGTTAGGTTAGGTTAGGTTAGGTTAGGTTAGGTTAGGTTAGGTTAGGTTAGGTTAGGTTAGGTTAGGTTAGGTTAGGTTAGGTTAGGTTAGGTTAGGTTAGGTTAGGTTAGGTTAGGTTAGGTTAGGTTAGGTTAGGTTAGGTTAGGTTAGGTTAGGTTAGGTTAGGTTAGGTTAGGTTAGGTTAGGTTAGGTTAGGTTAGGTTAGGTTAGGTTAGGTTAGGTTAGGTTAGGTTAGGTTAGGTTAGGTTAGGTTAGGTTAGGTTAGGTTAGGTTAGGTTAGGTTAGGTTAGGTTAGGTTAGGTTAGGTTAGGTTAGGTTAGGTTAGGTTAGGTTAGGTTAGGTTAGGTTAGGTTAGGTTAGGTTAGGTTAGGTTAGGTTAGGTTAGGTTAGGTTAGGTTAGGTTAGGTTAGGTTAGGTTAGGTTAGGTTAGGTTAGGTTAGGTTAGGTTAGGTTAGGTTAGGTTAGGTTAGGTTAGGTTAGGTTAGGTTAGGTTAGGTTAGGTTAGGTTAGGTTAGGTTAGGTTAGGTTAGGTTATTCATGTAAGGTTAGGTTAGGTTCAATGTAATTCAACACTTTTTCTAGAAAAATGACATTGTTCAAAAACATTTTGTCGGAAAGTACAAATTCGGCAAAATGTTTTAGTGCAATTTCATTTTAGTTAAAAGAAATATAATTTACAATAATTTTTTGTGAGAAGGGAAGAAGATCTTTTACTTTCATATGGGGTTGAAAGGATTGGGCAGACATGCTTTACATCAAGGGACAAACTGACCAGATAAGGAAATGGGATCTGAAATTATTATAGTTTTCAGGTATTGACATCGAGAAATCGAGAGCAATTCGGATTCCCAAGAAATCTGCTATATCAGAAAATACGGTTTTTCTAATAAGACTGATATGATTTCTTTGAAAAAAAACACACCTATTGTTAAGGAAATTCAAAAGTTTTTTATTTAAGGTGAAGTACAATCGACACAATTAAGTTCTAATTAAAACTTCATTCAAATGGCCCCCACGACTTCTTCAGCAGGAACGAATTCGATGAACCCAATTTTTGGAGCACTTTTTCCACCAAATAACCCCACAAGAAATAGTCTAGTGGTGTTAAATCACAGCTTCTTGGAGGCCATTCAATATCACAATTTCTTGAAATAATCGAATCTCCAAACTTTTCTCGCAACAATTCAATTGTTTCATTTGCTGTGTGGCACGTAGCCACAATCGGTCAATAGCAAAAAAATAGTGCTCATGGGTGTCAAGGTCTTAGGTCGACTGGAAAGTGTTTTTTGGATTTTTTAAAAAAAGGTACTTAGCGCACGAAATGTTGCAATTGGAGAACGATTATTTAAATAATAATAAAACTGAATAATTTATAAACGTTGTTCTTGCGTATATCTCTCCATGATGAAATTGTAAACACTACTGAATACAATGAAAAACAAATGACAGATCATGACATATTACAAATGGCCGAAACGTCACTTCAAAATCATATCATCCCTATTGGGAAACCCGTTATGTATAATGATTTATTTCACGTCAAGTTGTCTTAATCAATAAAAATAGCTTTATGATGAAAAACAGTTTTGAAATTTTCTATATATGTACAAGGTGGCCAACATTGAGGCCCTGTAGCTCCGCCCCTGTATACTATAGAGGGTCAAAATTTAAACTTAAATTATCGAATACCTCGTCTGTAAGCACACCAGGGTTTGTCGCAATTGGTAGATTAAGTAACGGCGAAATTATTTTATGACAAACATTTTCAGATAGTATTTTTGACAATATAATAGTCATGTCTGGCAACACTGTTTATGGTTGTACATATTTTATTACAATTTAAAAATGCTAAACCTTAGAAGTGCACCACAAATCGCCAACATTATACAATTTCTCTTAAGACATTTTTTATTGTTAGAAATTTTAACGTTTTTTGTATATTTCCAGCTCTGCATTTAATACTTGTCACCCCGCTCTGTTGTTGTGTGTAGAGTGAGTTCACTTTAGCGGATGATATGTTGGTGGGCCATAATTTCCTTTCATCCGTTATTTATTTCAATTTAGTGTTTCAGGGTTTTGAGAAAATACGACATGTGAAAATACGAGTAATAATAATTTCATGCAATTGCAATCATTGTCCTTCACTGTAGCGTACCAAACATGTGTGGCTGTTGTTGTTGTTATTGTTGTGGATCTACCTTACGTGAGTGTTGAGTGTTTGTGTGGCACGACAACCGCAATTACTCGTATGTGTTCGAGAGAGAGACCAGACCGCGTACACGGATACGGAGACCGATACCGAGACCTAGTGTCGTAGTGTTGTTGTGTAGTAGGTAGTATAAGGGTATCTCTTAAATACCAGTGAATGCGTCCGTCGTCTGTCAAACTCAATTTTCATCCTATTGTTTTCTGTGCATACAACAACACTTTGACAGACGCAGGACGCAATTCACCGGTATTTAGGAGATGCCCTAAGAGTTTCTTTTTTTCGAGATTATTTTAAGTAACTGCGCTCGTTAGGACGCTTAAACCACAGTTAATGTTTTGGTTTATTTTATGAGAATTCATTTGGTTCACTGCTCCGGAACATAGAGGGCACTTACACACATGTGCCGTCGCATACCAACATACAAACAAACATAGATAGGGATATATGTGTGTAGACAGACATACTCGTATGTATGGACCTGTTTATACTTATTTGTATGTGTATGTATTTCATTTCGCTTTGCCTTTGGCTTTGCTGTTTATTTGTTTTTTTCCCATTTTTTCGCTGTGGTTTTCCACAACAACAGCAGCAATAACCACAACATTCATATTTCGCCTTCGTCATCGCCGCTGTCGTTGTCGTCGTTATCGTCGCGGTCTTCTGCATATATTTTTTCATTTGTTGGAGCCGGATTTTCCTCTGGGGGTTTTTCCGTTGGTGGCTTCTTTGACTGTTATTTTAAATAAATGTGTTCCTATTATTTTGGCATTGTTTTTTTGCTGTGGTCGCCGGGCAAGTGTGAACGTGCGTAGCATTTTGTAGATATGTATGTATGTATTTGTGTGGGTATTTGGTCCTTTTACTCATTCGTCTTAAATGAATCATAGTTCATGGTTTGTTTTTATGGCTATGTACATGAGTGTGGGGGGCTCTCCTTTCATGGCAAATGAATGGTACAGTGATTTTGAATGGGAAAAAACCGACGATAATAATTTAAATTCTTAAGGCCGGGTTAGGCAAACTTAATCGTGATTTAACTTTAGCGCCGCCGTAACGTTGCCCGCTGGAGCAATTACCCAAAACTTTAAAAACGTGCTGTATCAATCAGACATTCACAACAAATATAGTAAGAAATTAATTTGTTTATATTTATTTGCTACTAATTTATCATTTTATTACTTATTTGTCATTACTTTTCAAAAGTTTCGCATAAATTTATTGTTTTTTTTTCATTTTATTTACTAATTTTGTTTGCAAATGCACGTAAATCAAATTTCAGCAGATTCAGCCAGCCGTCCGTTTACGTTTCGTTTCCGTTGGCTAATCATTTACACTGATTTCCATATGTCAGATTGAATCAGCTGATTCGTTACGCTACGGGGGCGTTACGGTTACGTTTGCCTAACCCAGCCTTTAGTCTGTACACTTTGTGGATTCAGCGCTGCCAGTTTAGGGGATTTATTCCCAATTTGGGGGGTTTTCTTTGTAAATGGGGATATATTTTTTGGTTTGGGGATCCGGGGAATTGGTGGGGATTGCAAATTCTTATTATTACATGTCTTCATTTATGTTAAAATTTGTATTTTCTGTTAAAAATTGTGTCAAAAGTTCGTACAAAAAGAATCTTTGACTAACGCTCTCGCAGTGTATTAGAGTACGACTTAAATAGACTACCTGTAGTAATTTCAATGTATTTCTATAGATATTTATAAATCTCAATGGAAACAAAATGTGCTTTATAAAATGGAAAGAATTCTTCGAAGACGACATTGCGAACAATTTAAGCTCATTTTTTTCTAAAGTTTACTTGTATCAGGATTATGATGGTCCAACTCAATTTTTAAGAACTGGCAATTTTTAAGAACTGACATTAAGTCCATTGGCAGAAAATATAAAACTTTTAATACCAGAACGTCCCATGTCCATGGCTTAAGTGTATGTCCTAACCTAACCTAATACCAGAAAGATGTACAAAATATTAGATGATGTAGATGAGATGGAAGACTTTGAATCAGATATATTTGATATAATGAATACATATTTAAAACGTACGTTTTCTACAAATAAAATGAATTTTAGTACAAAATACATTGAATTTTAAAATACTTCATTCACATGAGTTAAAATAGTATCTGGGGATTTTTTTTGGGGATGAGACATCTTTTTTGGGGGATTTAGGGGATAAAAAATAAACATTTGAGGATTCGACACTAAAAAAAACTGGCAAGCCTGTGTGGATTTACGACCGAAGCACAGTGGCTCCGAGTGGATTTACATCAGCCATATCTCAATAAAACCTTAAAAATGTATCATCTATGAAACCAATAGCACACCAGTAGCCAGTACAAGTAGCAGAAGGAAGAAAATTAATTAAGATGAATCGACAGAATAAATATATTGCAGGATATTTCTAACGATGAATCTGAGACTTCTTCCTCTCTCACATCCCTTGAGGACTCTACAAGAGTCAGGTCTCTCGAAGAACATATAACTGTTAAAGGGACTATTAAGGGAAAGTCTTTCAGCATTTCGGGGGAACCTAATCAAATTCCCCGAAAAGAAGGTTCTATTCGGAGGCCATCGATCGTGGGCGGTAAAGTCGATCCGGTTGCGGAGAGAGTGAGCAATCACCCGATAAAGATAATGCCTCAAACAATCTGACCCTACCACACGTACGAATAAATTGGCCATGGAAAATTGTAAATAGCCCACGACTTTTTCGAAAACAGCTATAAAACACTACCAAGACGATCTTTATATGACATAATTAATAGCAGTATCGCTGCTGGTAGAATCAACGAAGACCAAAATAGTAATGTTGACGGAGATAGTGGAGGCTGGACCTCCAATCCAAGTAATAGGGGTTTTTTAATGTGGAAGCTGGCATGTCAACACAGCGTAGGTGCCGTCGTAAAGCTAGTGGATAGTATATCCACTCTTTGGGACGGCTCAAGAAAAAAATTAGTTTGTATACTCATTTTGTTTGTGGGATTGCAAAAATCGCCCAAAACTATGTATGTCATATGACCCAAAAAGCGACATATCGCCCATAATAGTTGCCTGGAAATGTCATATCGCACAAACGCAATGTCAGAAAGCCAAAAGTTTTTTTTTTGGGGCGATATGACATTTTAATAAATATAAAATGTTGCAATACTTAGCGTAACAATACCCTTCATCATGTAGCGGTAACACATACTGATTCGCCTTACCAAAGACGGCTCCGCGGACCAACGTGTATTATCGTGGCGGCCTTCGGCTGGGATTAAAAATTTTCTCCTCTGGGGTATGTCAAAAGACGGCTACGCTGACCAAACAGTCGGAGCTTGGCCGGCCTTCGGCTGGGTTAAATATTTTCTCCTTTGGGGTATGTCCAAAGACGGCTACGGAAACTAAAATACCTTTGCTAAGATACCTTGATCAGCATAGCAGTCGTTAAACATACGCCAGAGGAGAAAATCTTTAACCCCGACCGGAGGTCGTCCAAGCTCCGACTGTTAGGTCCGCGTAGCCGTCTTTTGACATACCCCAGAGGAGAAAATCTTTAATTACGGCCGAAAGCCGGGCACACAACTACACTTTGGTCCGCGTAGCCGTCTTTCGATATAACCCGACCTTTGGTCGGGACTGTTTGGTCCGCCTAGCCGTCTTTTGACATACCCCAGAGGAAAAAATCGTTAATACCGGCCGAAAACCGGCCATGTAAGATCTACGCACAAAGGCCTCGTACCGCATATCACATTAGTCCGCGCAGCCGCGTTTGGGCTTTATTACAAAACCTTTAGTTTTGGGCGAAAAAAAACAAAATTATCTATTGTTCAAAATGACATATTGCCCAAAAACCAAATTTTTCCATAACAACAGCTAACATTGATTTTTTTGGGCGATATGACATACATGGTTTTCGCCGTTTTGATAAAGCTCCCCTATAGAGGTCGTTCCAAAATACGATTTTTGAGCCATAGATACCACATTTTTTTTGGCAAGAATTCATCTCAATAATATGTATAGAAACAAAATTGTGTTTTGTTGAAATCCCCGGGTAGATGTCGCTCTCGAAAAAGCTTTTTTAAGACTTAAATACCACATTTTTCAGGTGAAGAGTTTGGCTAAAGAATTTGCGGCCTAAAAATTGCAGCGTTCGTTTTTATAATAAGTTACTTAAACAAAAAGGATCGGCATGGCCGAACTTAATGCTTTTACTTGTTGACGTTAACGCAGATACTCGTCCAGGGACTTTTTTGCCCTAAAAATTTACGCTACATTCTATAATAATTAAGCTAGGTGGCTGAAATTTGGTATAGGTACTTCTTATAGCGGGAGGTAACTTGGGCAATATCTGTTCATATTTTGATATAGCCCTCATATATACTTATAGAATCTGTCTGATGTGACTTATTAACGCCAAAGTGACTACAAATGTTAACTGATCTGGCGGGAAATTGGTAACTGGGGTTTATTTATACCCGGAAACCTTCAATCGATCGATGATAGCCATAGGTCCATGTTTTGATATAGGCCCCATACAAAGGTCCCCCTAAATTTTACTTCTTAAAGCAATAAAAACCACAAATTTCAACGAATCGGGCTGAAATTTGGTAATACGACTTTATTTGTGCCCGAAACCATTCACATGCTATCTATGGTGGAGGTTATATACGATTCTGCATGGAGGAGCTTAACGCATTTACTTGTTTTTATGTAGCAAGGTCTGGAAATACTTTTGCATTCTTTCAGAAGAAGAAATCATGGACACAAAACTCTTGTCGGGGAACCAACATGATTACAATAAGGGAAAGCGTACAGTTTCTTGTGGGCACTATCGCATCGTCCCCAAATTTGAAGGATTTCACTATGGTGGCCTTTTTTGACATCTAAGGGGCTTTTAATAACATTCACTCAGATGCAGTAATTGCGGCTCTATCACATATAAGGAGGAACTCTAACTTGAGTAGACTACTACAAAGCCTGCTCAATAGAAGACACATAACAGCAAGTGTTGGGTCCACACCTCTAACAAGTTTCTTCAACAGAGTGACCCCACAAGGGTCACTCTGGGCCAGAAGCAGCGGTTTGTACGTTAGCCCAAACAAGACAGAATTAGTTCACATTACTAGAGTTAATAAAGTTCCACATGTGGACCCGCCTCCACGGATAAATGGCAAAGATCTAGTCTTTTCTGATTTCTAGGGATAATTCTAGATAGGAAGTTGTTATTCAGGAAGGCTGTGGGGTCGCTGTGGAGAATCTCTCCTAAAATCGTCCATTGGATATACAGAATTTTCCAATAAGGGTGAAATGATTTCATTGAAAAAAAACCACACTTATTGTTAAGGAAATTCAAAAGTTTTTTATTTAATGTGAAGTACAATCGATACAATTAAGTTCTAAATAAAACGTCATTCAAATGGCATCCACGACTTCTTCCGCAGGAACGAATACGATGAACCCAATTTTCTAGCACTTTTTCCACTAATATGTCATTAATGGCACGTTCAATATTGACTTGTAAAGCTTGAAGAGAGTCTGGTTTATTTCGAAAGACCAATGACTTCAAATAACCCCACAAGAAATAGTCCAATGGTGTTAAATCACAACTTCTTGGAGGCCATTCAATATCACAATTTCTTGAAATAATCGAATCTCCAAACTTGTCTCGCAACAATTCAATTGTTTCATTTGCTGTGTGGTACGTAGCCACAATCGGTCAATGGCAAAAGATAGCTCCTAACGAGAGCTAAAATATTGCTCATGTGTGTCAAGGTCGTAGGGCGACTGGAAAGTGTTTTTTTGGATTTTAAAAAAAAAATGGACTTAGCATCATTTTCAAATGTGAACGGAAAGTTTATTTTTGCTCTATCTCCTTAACGGTACCTCGGATCGGGAATCGGTCAATGGAAAAATGATAGCTCTTAACGAGAGCTAAGGTCGTGTCAAGGTCGTAGGCCGACTGGAAAGTGTTTTTTTGGATTTTAAAAAAAATGGACTTAGCGCACGAAAAGTTGCAATTGGAGAACGATTATTTTGATAATAAAATTGAATAATTTGTAAACGTTGTTCTTGCGTATGAAATTGTAAACACTACTGAATACAATGAAAAACAAATGACAGATCATGACATATTACAAATGGCCGAAACGTCACTGCAAAATCATATCATCTCTATTGGACAACCCTTTAATAGCAGTGGTTCGTCAAATACTGTTAACGTATAACAGTGGTATGGTGTACGACAACTGACAAACAAGCCATCACCAACCCACTATCAAAGGTGTAGGGCCTGTTTCTGTAACTTCTTTTCGTTCGTCTACGGCGAACGATCAAAATTCTCTCAGCTATTACTTGAATTCTATAAAACGCAGGTTAGAAATATTTTAGGAACAAGCTTTTTACATGATTTTCTACAGACACAACGAATCATAAACTTCTGTGACTTATAGATTTCTCGGAATAATTGAGTGATTTTTGATCGTTCGCAGTAGACGAACGTAAAAAAGTTACAGAAACAGGCCCTTAGAGAACTGCCTGCCTATGCATAAGCGGAGCTTTAAGGACTACAGCAACTGAGTCTCTATAAGCCCTACTCCATATACTGCCGTACAACATTTTTCAGATCATGTGTTGTACTGTGTATGGTTTGGGATAAACAGACATTGCTTGTGACAAACGCAATAACCGTTTGCAACAAACGTTTCAAATGGTTTGGGATAAACTGGCATATCTTGTCACAAACGCAATAACCGTTTGCAGCAAACGTTTCACAGGGTTTGTAATAAATCATTTACCGATTGTTATAACCGTTTCTTTGGGTTTTGTGATAAACAAAAATCGTTTGCGACAAACATAGACCGCAAACGAATTTCGGTTGTCTAATTTTTTGTTTGGGAGTAGCGATTTTTTCTGTGCGTGTAATGGTCCTATCAAAGTAGACATCTTGACGCTCTGTAGAGAACACATTTTTCAATTAATCTGACTGAAATGTAAGCATTTATATTTGATATACTTAATTGCCCCTAGTAAAAATGAGGCTTATGTTTTGATATAGCCCCCATATAAATTTCTTCTCCCTAGCCCCCTTATAGACGTCCCTTCCTGTGTTACTTCCTAACGCTCTAGAGCTCACATTTTGCAATTGAATTGGCTGAAAAAATAAGCTATTCCAATTGCTATTGTATTTAATCATCCCTAGTGAAAATGAGGCACATCCGTCCATGTTTTGATATAACTCCCATGTGAAGGTCACAAACGAATTTGACTTCTAAGCGGTGTAGTTCTTACGATTATTTAACCAATGTGTCCGGAATTTAGAAATTTACTCTCTTTATCCCGCAATAATTCATAGTAATAATGGAGATACTGCCGTAATGGTGGACGGTAGGTAATATACAGACGATCCCGCCCGACTTTAGTCTTTCTTTACTGGTTTTAATCTAAAAAAAACACTGTCTGAGGTGCTTTGCCCTTCACAGAGTCCTTTCCTGGCCATTTCGTTTATTTTTTGTTCTTAAGAGCGAAAAAAATCGTTAAACAGTTTTATGGCTATTTTGGCATTTCGTCTTTACGACTTTGCCACCATTCATTCATTATTATTACCTTCTTTTCTGCTGCTCTTGTTGCTGCTGCTGATTCTAGGAGCAATCTTTGCTTTTTATGAACGGCGCGAGAGAGAAAAAAAAACGTTATCGTTTTCTCGCTTCGCTTCGTTTCGTTGGCAGTTATTTTCTCTTATCGTGTCAAGCGATTTTCGTCGTCTCCACATACAAAGAAACTTCGTTGATTTCAGAAAATAAAAAAAGAGCGACAACAAACATTGTTGCCCATTATCTGCAAGGAAAACTTTTTCGCAACTTTGTTTGTTATTTTTTGCAATGCATCATGCTCTAGCATGCATGACAAGCATTGGATTGTACGTTATTCGTATGGCTGTTCTTCCGTCCGTTTAATCTTCTTTAGGTTGTATGAAATCCTTTTACTTTTTCTCATAAGAGTTTTTCTCTCATTGTCTTCCATGATATGGATATGTCCGTCTGTCTGTCTCTTCTGCTGATTTGCTTACTTACTGGTCCTTGATGCAAAGACATGTAGTGTTTCTTTGCAATACGGATTTGATGGAATGGAATTCATTGAAGAGAAATGAGATGTTATTTGATTTTGCCTGAATGTTGAGAAGAAAGGAGACAAAAGAAGGCGAATATAAACAGTTCGTAATTAAAATCGTCTTAAAAGCGACGTTTTTGTAATAGCCTTGTAAACGTGTATGCATATATGAGGGTTGTGTGAAAAGGTTGGTGGGAAACTGTGATTTGATATTAGTACACACTTTTCCTTGAAATTTCGAAATACGAAAAAAAATTTAAAAAAAAGAAAAATTGACACCATAGAAATTCCTAATTTTTAAAATAAGTAAATTTTTTTCTTAAAACTAAGCAAATTTACTTAACATTTAAGAAATTGTTTTTACTTTAAGTACAAACTGCACTTGTAATTTCGGAATACGAAAAAAAAATTAAAAAAAAAAGTAAAATTGACGCCATAGAAATTCCCAAACATTTAAATAAGTACATTTTCTCCTTAAAATTAAGATAATTTACTTTATATTTAGGAAATTATCTTTACTTTAAGTACAAACAGCACTTATTTTAAAGTTTAGGGACATCTCTGGCGGCAATATTTATTTGTATGACAACATGTTTTTTTTGCCTAAACATTTTACTTAAAATAATGTGTTGAATTCGACTTATCCCTTGATGACATAATAATGTCCGGCAACAGTTTGACAACAATATTTGTCAGATATCCTTTTTGCAACAGTCATGTTCACACTTTAACCCAGTGACATATGTAAATGTGTGTATATATATAAATATGTATGTATGTCGCAGGCCCTTCATTTGAATATGTCTCTATCCTTTGAACTGCTTTGCAGCAGTTGCTGTTTGCTGGCTTTGTTATCCTTGTACTACAATCTACAGTTTTTGACATTTTAGACAAATGAAAAAGGATTATCGTTGATTAGTGTGTTTTGAGCCAAATGCCTAGAGTGTGAAATGACACAGATAGTTGGGTGCAAACTCTATATATGTATAGCTATCTACAAGGATACATATACATACATTCTCACTTCGATGTGGACTGTGTGATAAATTCAAATATAAATATTTAATTTTCATTTGTTGACTTTTTACAGATTGAAAAAAATGTCCTATAAAAATACATAGTGCAAATAAATCATGGATAATGTTTGACTATCGATAAGATTAAATTAATTAAATTTGTTAGGGTTATTTGACAGGTTTTTGCTTATCAGGTAATAAAATAGAACAAATAAAAAAATTTCATTTGAGTAAAGCGACTAATACTTTGTGACTAATGTAATATGGTACTTTGTGTGGGAACCAAGAAGGTAACTCTCGAAAGGATTATACGATTGACTTCAAATTTGGTACGCGATAATATTGTTCTCTTTCTCCGGCTAAGTTCGAAGATCGGACGTAATGGTCCACTCCTTCTAGTACCTCTCCACAAAGGTTTAACATTTAGTTAAATATTGATTCTTTAATTACTTCTATACTAAATACTTATTCGAATCTTCTGTAATTCCACACATAGAATTAGTTTCCAATAGGGCGAAGTTACCACGCCCTTTTTGGTACCACCCACATAAATGGAGTTAATGATCAAAGGTCAATAGTCATTGACCAAAGGCCAATAGTCATTGACCAAAGGTCAATAGTCATTGACCAAAGGTCAATAGTCATTGACCAAAGGTCAATAGTCATTGACCAAAAGTTCAATAGCCATTGACCAAAGGTCAATAGTTATTGACCAAAACAATAGTCATTGACCATAGGTCAATAGTCAATGACCAAAGTTCAATATACATTGACCAAAGGTCAATAGTCATTGACCAAGGGTCAATTTTTATTGTCCAAAGGTCAAAAGACCTTGACTAAAGGTAAATTTTTATTTACCAAAGGTCAATAGTCCTTGACTAAAGGACAATAGTCATTTACTAACAGCCAATAGTCATTGACCACAGGTCAATAGTCATTTACCTGTGGCCAATAGCCATCAATGACCTGTGGTCAATAGCCATTGATCTATGGTCAATATTCATTGACCTATGGTCAATAGTCATTGACCTATGGTTACTAGTAATTGGCCTATTGTCAATAGTAATTGGCATATGGTCAATAGTAATTGGCCTATCGTCAATAGCCATTGACCTATGGTCAATAGTCATTGAAATATGGTCAATAGTCGTTGACCTATGGTCAATAACTATTGACGAAAGTCATTGACCAATGCTCAATATTCATTGACCTATGGTCAATAGTAATCGGTCTTTGGTCAATAATCATTAACCTATGGTCAATAATCATTGACCTATGGTCAATAGTCATTGACCTATGGTCAATAGTCATTGACCTATGGTCAATAGTCTTTGACCTATGGTCAATAGTCATTGACCTATGGTCAAGAGTCATTTAACTAGGGTCAATAGTCATTGACCTATGGTCAATAGTCATTGACCTATGGTCTATAGTCATTGACCTATGGTCAATAGTCATTGACCTATGGTAAATAGTCATTGACCTAAGGCCAGTAAGCAGTGACTTATGGTCAATCGTCATTGAACTATGTATATTTTAAAGTCTTTGAAATATGTGCAATAGTCATTGAAATATGTTCTATAGTTATTGAACTATGCTCATTAGACATTGGCCTATGACCTTCCCCGCCGAAATGTTGGAAAAAGTGTTCCAAAAT
Organism: Eudasyphora cyanicolor; assembly: GCA_963930755.1. Lineage (NCBI taxonomy): Eukaryota > Metazoa > Arthropoda > Insecta > Diptera > Muscidae > Eudasyphora > Eudasyphora cyanicolor. The sequence continues at coordinate 45,557,032 of OZ005734.1, read as the reverse complement.
CGGACTTTCAGAATGGACCACCTGAAGCATCATTGTGGGCATCAATTGCATAAAATAATCTAACAGGTATTGATTTACTGATCCAAATTATTACTGAATTCATATGTAAAAATTTCGATATTTTCTTAAATTTTCAAAAACCAAATGCTTTTATATATAAAAGAGCTCTAATATATACAGGTTTAAGGCATATCGGCACTTCGAGTAGGCGTTTTTTCGGTACACTTGTATTTTCACATTCAATGGTTGTGGTCCGTGCTAAGTTCAAGCCATTAATGGGAAAATGTTCTGAAAAGCAAATTACTATAACTCGTATATTTGCTGAATAGATTAAAATTTGCCTAAATTATTTTAATTTGGCACTAAATTTGTAAACTTGAATTTCCGTTTTAAGTATAACCAATAACAGATGCCGTTCTCTTTTTTCGTTTTTGGCCACAATTTCTAACTAATGAAAATGTGGCTTATTTCATAATTTAGCAATGCCTTTCGAAGGACACTAATTTGCATTTTCGCGCATAATTTTTTGGTATTATTCCAAAATGAAATTACCTTAAAAAGTTTTAATGCTTCATGTTCTTATTCAGTTTTCCCTTTGCTCTTCTCTTCTATTCGCAGCCAATCCCCGGAGGAATCCTGTGGAAGGAATTGAAACACTAATAACAACAAGAACAACAAATAGTATAACAAAAAAAATGAAAGAACAAGAAAAAGTACACCGATGTAAAAACAATCCAAAGTTAACAGTTGTCTAGAAATAAAACACAACAACAACCGAAACTAAATACCAACAACAAGAGCAGCTACAACAACCACAAAAACACTCAACTAACAAATAAATTTACAAACCAAAAAAAAAAAGTTAGAATTAGTATTTTAAAATAAATTGCAACCGAAAACAACAATCGACAACTAGAACTAGAAAAAGGAAGGAGCGACGCTGGAGTTGAAAAGCCAATATATAAATAGACATACTCACTCGTACATACAAATGCATCGATAAATCAAAGATTAAATCATTGGCATTTACATTTGCCAGAAGCGAATTTAAACCTACAAAACAGCCAAAGTCGTAAAACCAACAAACAACAACTAACAGTCACAGCAACAGCAATAACAACCCCACAAACTAAAAATAACCGCCAAATTTTTTTTTCAAATTTGAAACTAATCTTCCTACTACGAAGGACTCTCACAAACGCACACTCACACACTCATACACCCACTCCTACACCCACACCTACTCACAAACCGAAACCACATTTTTCAATTGAAGCAAAAAACGAGAGAGAAAAAGAAGAAACTCCGGAAACCGGAAGTGGACTCAAGCAACCGCAACCACCAACACCAAGCAACGTTTCTCTCCATCTCCGCCACGTTAAGTTCTCCCTCTGGCGGCGAAAATTAGAACTGCAACTGCAACAAAATGGCTTCACCTCCGGAGAGTCCCATCGAGGAGATTGTCTACGAATTAGAACAAACACGAGTGCCTAAACCCATTCCAGTCGCTCTGGAGGATTTGTGCCGTCAAACAAAATTTACAAAACAGGAAATACGTGTTATGTACCGAGGATTTAAGACGGTAAGATATCTCTTGCTATAATACCAAGTCACTAATGTAGACACTCAGAGAGAATAATTGTGACAACTGAATGTTTGTTGCTGTAGATACAACATAATTTACGGTAGTGGCCAATAATTGATTTGTAGAACTGTTAAATGATTACTACAACCATGTTCCTGTTCTACCGATCAATTGATGGTCACAGGAACAGAAATTAGTGGTTCTCTCAACAACGTAAATCGGTTGCTGCAATCAAATTGCTCTCTCTGTGCACGTATTAACAGTTACTGTGGAACGGAATTGTATTAGGGGATTCCTATCAAAATTACAATAAGAAATCGAAAGAAAACGGTAGAAAGAAAAATTGCAAATCAGTAGTAAATTTAATTATTTTATACCTAAAGGAAAGAAAATAAAGAAATATTTTTATTCGTAAAAATAAAAATAAGTCCCAAGTAATGCGTTCTAATATTGATGTGGCCAACTTACCACTGTCGATGATCATAGACTTCCTATAATAACCCTATGACTTCCAACAACCTCCTAGATAGATAAGACTTAATTTCACAGCAGATGCAGCGGGACTAGCAGACGAGCGTGATGAAATTAGTCGTTCTAACTCTGCTGCTCCTAAATCAGGGAACTGAAAATCAGTAGGAAAGTCTATGAATATAAGCTGAATAAATGTCTGGATCATTTGAAGCAGTGCAACTTAAGTTCCGGTATTGGTAAACTGTGGGCACTTAGTGACTTAACCTCTCACGAATCCAGGCAGGAAAGACGACCGGACATTGGTGCCACCACTGTGACTAACCCAAAGAGGTGCGCGCGTTATTTTAACCGGCAATTTATAGAGCATTAAGTGACCGAGCGAAAAGGAGAGTAATGCGTCGTATTTATGCTCTCCGAGCTGAGAAAGTACCAACACAATTTACAGTTGGAGAGGTTGCAAATGTCATCCGTAGCTATAAGTCTTCCAAAGCGCAAAGGCCACGACAGAATTTCTATGTTGATGTTGAATCAGTCGGACTTACCGGGAGTTGAGTATCTGACTAGGGTCCTCAATCTGTTCCTAATCACTCTGTTAATACCCGAAGTCTGGAAAATGGGCAGAGTGGTCGCGCTACTGAAACCGGGCAATGATGCAAATAAGGGAGAAACTTACAGGCCTATCTCCCTTCTCTCGTCAGTAGCGAAGACGCTTGAGGCGTTAATCCTGCCGAGCCTGATTAGACATTTTCCAATTGCCGATCATTAGCACGGATTCCGAAAGCAGCATAGTACAACTAACCAGAACAAGCCTGGTGACAGGGCCGTCCTCGTGGCGCTTGACCTATCGAAGGCCTTCGATACTGTCACCCACGCCACGCTCTTTGAGGGCATCTCCAACACTTCCCTCTCGAACAGTTTAAAACGCGCATTGCATTGCCACAGCTATCTGCCATAAAATGAGAAGTAGGAACAAGGTCCTCAAGTCGCTAGCCGGCAGCACTTGGGGAACAGACAAAGAAACCATGTTGACGAGCGATAGGTCGGTGTGTGATAAACTATGCAGCACCAGTGTGGTTACCGAATTTGAGCTACAAGCAGTGGAAGAACCTGCCAAAATGCTGGCCTGAGAACTGTGACAGAGCTCCTCCTTATATCTTCTGTGGACCACATACATGAGAAGACGAAGATCATACCCGTACTGATCAACAGTCAATGGTTCTATGGTAATTAGCCATTGACCTATGGTCAATACTCATTGACCTCTGGCCAATAGTCATTGACCTATGGTCAATAGTCATTGACCTATGGTCAATAGTCATTGACCTATGGGCAATAGTCATTGACCTATGGGCAATAGTCATTGACCTATGTTCAATAGTCATTGACCTATGTTCAATAGTCATTGACCTATGTTCAATAGTCATTGACCTATGGTCAATAGTCATTGTTTTATGGTCAATATTTGTTGACCTATAGCTAATAGTCATTGACCTATGGTCATGAGTCATTGACCTATGGTCAAGAGTCACTGACCTATGGTCAAGAGTCATTGACCTATGGTCAAGAGTCATTGACCTATGGTCAAGAGTCATTGACCTATGGTCAATAGTCATTGACCAATGGTCAATAGTCATTGACCTATGGTCAATAGTCATTGACCTTTGGTCAATAGTCATTGTTTTATGGTCAATATTTGTTGACCTATAGCTAATAGTCATTGACCTATGGTCAAGAGTCATTGACCTATGGTCAAGAGTCATTGACCTATGGTCAAGAGTCATTGACCTATGGTCAATAGTCATTGACCTATGGTCAATAGTCATTGACCAATGGTCAATAGTCATTGACCTATGGTCAATAGTCATTGACCTTTGGTCAATAGTCATTGACCTGTGGTCAATAGTCATTGACCTATGGTCAATAGTCATTGACCTATGATCAATAGTCATTGATCTATGGTCAATAGCCATTGACCTATGGTCAATAGTCATTGACCTATGGTCAATAGACATTGACCTATGGTCAATAGACATTGCCCTATGGTCAGTAGTCATTTACCTATGGTCAGTTGTCATTTACCTATGGTCAATAGTCATTGACCTATGGTCAATAGTCATTGACCTATGGTTAATAGTCATTGACCTATGGTTAATAGTCATGAATCTATGGTTAATAGTCATTGAACTGTCGTCAATGACAATTGACGTAGACGCGTAGTTAATGATCAGTGACCCGTAATCAATAGTCATTGATTAGTTTTTTATTATTATTCGTTGAAAGTTCATTAACCCCTAATAAACATAATTGTCCTGCATGTTAAGATCACTGCCCTCAATCGAAGGCTATTATCCTCAAAATAAATAGTCGTACCTTAAAACTGCAATAAGTGACAGCTGAACTTCGTTCTTCTATTAAATGTTACTAACCTCATATCAAAATTGTACTAACCTGCCATGTCAAATATAATTGACGAATATTAACGTTTTCAATCAAGTAATATTCCAGTAAGAAGTTATTGACCGCTTACAGTAGGCTTCAACGTTTGCTGGTCTATCGAAGGCCATTCTTTAGGATAAGGTAATTGAAGCCTAATCAAGAGTTATTGCCGTCTTCACAAAGCTCATTGACCTCTTCCAAAGGACATCTTACTTAAGATATTAACCGTCTGCCGACGGTCACTGACTTCTCGCCAAAGTTCATCTCCAACCGCCAAAACTCATTGATCTTCTGACAAAGGTCTTTAAACTTTATTCATAAAAATTCAATTGAAACTTCCTGAAAAAATCACACCGGTTTCCTCAAATTCTTCGCATGGTATTTTAGCGAACACCCCAATACACGTACATGCGAGTACATATGCATGCCACTGCAATTTCATGCATATGCATATACAAATAGATGTAAATCCTATAGATGCATATGCATGTCATGTCTGATAAACCGAAAAAATACTGCATTCGGAAAAAAAAGACGAACAAAAAAAATTGTGAAATGAACACGAACAATAAGTACTTGAATAAGTGAACCGAAAACAATTGAAATCGTAAAAAAATTTTCTTGACATTTCGTATGCGGAGGAGAGTCATGTCAAAGAGACCGGTGCAGATGGTCAGGACGGGAGGCGAAGGCAATTCTTATTGCGGAGGGGCCTCTGAGGTAGAATTTCCAGATGACAAATGCCATACGGACGCCTGCATTAATTTCCTATACTCAAATCAATTTCTAATACAGTCCTGGAACTTTGATGACGTCATATGTAGATACGAATTCGTTATCTATACTAGAGTCGACCTCTGAGGATGTTATATAAATTAGAGTCAACCTCTGAGATCGTTATTTATACTGGAGTCGATCTCTGATGGAGTTATGAATGCCAGAGTCGACCTCTGGGGTTGTTATTTATACTACAGTTGACCTCTAAGGTCGTTATCTTTACTAGAGTCGACCTCTGAGGTTGTTATCTAAACTACAGTCGACTTCTGATGGAGTTATATTTACATGCCAGAGTTGACCACTGAGCTCGTTATCTATACTAAAGTCGACATCTATACCAGAGTCAACCTCTGATGGAACAATCTATACTAGAGTCAACCTCTGAGGTCGTTATCTATACTAGATTCGACTACTGAGGTCGTTATCTATAATAGAGTCACCCTCTGAGTTCGTTATTTATACTATCACTTGACATCTGAGGTCGTTATCTATACTAGAGTCGACCTCTGATGGAGTTATCCATGCTAAATCGACATCTGACATCGTTATCTATACTAGGGTCAACCTCTGAGGTCGTTATCTATCCTAGAGTCAACCTCTGAAGTCGTTATCTGTACAAGAGTCAACCTGTGAGGTCTTTATCTATACTAGAGTCAAAATATGAGTTCGTTATCTATACTAGAGTCAACCACTGAGTCCGTTATCTATACTTGAGGCAACATCTGAGTTGGTTATTTATACTAACACTTGACATCTGAGGTCTTTATTTATACTAGAGTCGACCTCTGAGGTCGTTATCTATACTAGAGCACACATTTGACCTCGGTGGTCTTTATATATACTAGAGCACACATTTGACCTCGGTGGTCATTATATATACTAGAGCACACATTTGGCCTCGGTGGTCATTATCTATACCAGAGTTAACCTCTGGCATTGTTATCTATACTAGAGTTGACCTCTATAGACCTCTGAGGTCGTTGTCTATACTAGAGTCGACCTCTAATGGAGTTATCCATGCTAAAGTCGGCATCTGAGGTCGTTATGAATACTAGGGTTAAACTCTGAGGTCGTTATCTATACATACTAGAGTCAACCTTTGAGGTCGTTATCAATACTATAGTCGACGTCTGAGGTCGTTATATATACTAGAGTCGACCACTGAGATCGTTATCTATACTAGATTCGACCACTGAGGTCGTTATCTATAATTGAGTCACCCGCTGAGTTCGTTATTTATACTAACACGTGACATCTGAGGTCGTTATCTATGTATACTAGAGTCGACCTCTGATGGAGGTATCCATGCTAAAGTCGACATCTGACATCGTTATCTATACTAGGGTCAACCTCTGAGGTTGATATATATACTAGAGTTAACCTCTGAGGTCGTTATCTATACTAGAGTCAACATTTGAGTTCGTTATCTATAATAGAGGCAACATCTGAGTTCGTTATTTGTACTAATTGACTTGACATCTGAGGTCTATATAAGAGTCGACATTTGAGGTCATTATCTACACTTGAGTCCACCTCCGAGGTCATCTCTGTACTAGAGTTGACCCCTGAGGTCGTTATATATACTAGAGTCGACATTTGAGGTCATTATATACGCTTGAGTCCACCTCCGAGGTCATTATCTGTACTACAGTTGACCCCTGAGGTCGTTATCTATACTATAGTCGACCTTTGAGGTCATTATCTATACTAGAGTTGACCTTTATACTTCTATACTAAAGTTGTTCTCTGAGGTCGTTATCAATACTATCGTCGACCTTTGAGGTCATTATCTATACTAGAGTTGACCTTTATACTTATATACTAGAGTTGTTCTCTGAGGTCGTTATCTATACTAGAGTTGACCTCTGACACTATTACATTATTTGTTGTAGTGTCAATCTCTTAACTCATTATCTTTAGTAGAATCGGCTTTTGAAGTTGTTATCTATATATATAGGCTACTTCCAGTGATTTTAACCGTTATCTATACAAAAGTCGGCATCTAAAGCCGTAATCTACACTAGATTCCATCTCTGAAATCATTATCTATACTAGAGTCGACTTCTGAACTCGTTATCTGTACTACATTCAACCTATGAGGTCGTTATCTGCGCTATAGTCAACCTCTGAGGCAGTTATCTATGCAAGAGTAGATATCTGAGAGCGTTATCTCTACTAGTGTCGACCTCTGAAGATGTTATCTCTACTACAGGCGTCCTTTCAGTGAGGCCTTTCGCTATGTTATAGTCGACCATTGACGTCTTGGTATATTTTAGAGTTGACCATTAAGGTCTTCCGCTATTTTAGAATCTACCACTGAGATCTGCCTCCAGGGCCCCCTTCAAAAGGTGGCCTTACTGCTGATGCTTGTGTCAGCGATTATATGCAAACCAAACTATCGAAACACGTTAAGGAAACTCTAATGCATTTTTAGTGTTCTGCTTGTCTTGTTTGATTTCTCACGTTATCCTTCTTATTTCCGTTCCACAGCCATTCATCGTCTCTCGTAGACAGTTACAGCTACAGTCACATTTACTATTACTATATATATTGCATATTTTCCCCTCTCTTTTTCGCCCCCTTTTTTCATGCAATGCCGCTATTTTAGGAATGTCCTGAAGGTGTGGTGCACGAAGACTGCTTCAAGGATATTTATGCAAAATTTTTTCCACATGGCAGTAAGTAAAAAATCATCGTAAAAATAATGTCATATACTCGAAAAATATATGTACTATTTTATAGCATTTATTTTATCCCATTACCCAGCCGCACAATCAACCCAACGAAAAAAAATCTCTTCCCAACAATATTTGGCAAGAGATTTTTTTTATAGTGGAAGGGCATAAGGATATTATTGTCTTTCACCCCCCATTGTTGCAACATTTGAGTTCATGTTTTATCTTACTGTGTTTAGCAATAATGATGTACAATATTTTGTATTTCTCATTTTTTAATGTACTTGTTTGTCATTCTTTTTTTGCTCTCTCTCCCTTTTCCCCTCTTCCTCGATTATCCTTGGAATATACCAAAAAAATTTATTGCTGTAGATTCAAGTTTATATGCTCATTATGTGTTCAAAGCATTCGATGTTAACTGCAATGGTGCCATAAGTTTTCGGGTAATAAATCAGAAAATTTCCCCCCACTTCCTTGGGTTATCATTTAATTCATTTTCACTTTATTTATTCTTTCTCTGGTGAATTTAGGATTTATTGGTTACGCTATCCACATTATTGAGAGGTTCTGTTTATGAACGATTACGTTGGACATTTAAGTTGTACGATTTGAATGGAGATGGACGCATCAGTCGATCAGAGTTAAGCGAAATTATTATGGCCATTCACGAGCTGATGGGCAGGAGAGCGCATCAGCCGGAGGATGACCGCAAAGCCCGGGATCAGGTGAGTGTTTTGTATTTTTAGTAATCCTGTTTAGCTTCACTGTAATTGGTCTCCTTTATTTATGGGATATTTATGTTATAAGATTTATTAAGCAAATGCTTTTGTGGAAAATTGCGCTAAGCAACAATTTGAGGCAATGGAGAATGGTACAAAAGTCTAACCACACTCGTTATCTCTAGTAGAGTCGACCTATGAGGTCATTATCGGCACTAGAGTCGACCTATGAGGTATTTCTCTTCGAAATCTGAGGTTGTTATCTATACTAGAGCCGACATCTGATGTAGTTTTCTATGCTATAGCAGACATCTACTGTCAATATTTATACTAGAGTAGACATCTACGATCGTTATCTACACTAAAGTCGACTTCTGAGGTCGTTATCTACAATAAAATCGACCTCTGAGGTCGTTATCTACAATACAATCGGTCTCTGATGTCGTTTACTACACAAGAGTCGATATCCACGGTCGTTATTTACACTAGTGTCTACCTCTGAGGTCGTTACTTATATTGGGGTTAACCTCCCAAAACCTTATCTATACTAGAGGCGACCTCCCAAATCGTTATCTACACTAGAGGTCGCCTTAGAGATTAATATCTATAATATAATCGGCATCTGAGGTCGTTATCTACACTATAGTATACCTCTGAAATCGTTCACAGCACTATAGTTGACCTCTGAGGTCGTAATCTATACTAGAGACGATCTCCCAAATTGTTACCTACGCAATTATCGACCTCTTAAGACGTTATCTACATTATAATTAGGACGTTAACTACATTAAATTGATCGTTAGCGATACTGGAGACGGACTCCCAAACCGTTACCTACACTATGGGCGACCTCTAAGATCGTTATCTGCGCTATAGTCGACCTCTGAGGTCGGTATTTTCACTATAATCTACCTATTTCTTCGTTATCTATATTAAAGTTGACTTCTACGATCATTATATATACTAGGTCGACTCTAAGGTTGTTATCTAAGATTTTTATCGATACAGGAGATGGACTCCCAATTCGTTACATATGTATACTGTGGGCGACCTCTAAGATGGTTATCTGCGCTATAGTCGACATCTGAGGTCGGTATTTTCACTATAATCTACCTATTTCTTCGTTGTCTATATTAAAGTTGACTTCTACGATCATTATATGTATATACTTGGTCGACTCTAAGGTCGTTATCTACGTTATAGTCGACATCTCACGTCCTCTATACTAGAGTAGAGTAAAATATAATCGATATCTGATATCGTTATCTGTGCTATAGTCGACCTCTGAATTCGTTATTTACACTTTAGTCGACCTCTGAGGTCGTTATATACATTAGGGTCGACATCTGAAGTCGTCATCTATACTAGAATCGCCATCTACGGTTGTTATCTATGGGGCTGACATCTTCAATTAATACTGATTTTTCTTTATTATCTATCTTTTTTATTTGCTACAGGTCGATCGTGTCTTCCGAAAATTGGATCTCAATCAAGATGGCATCATAACAATCGAAGAATTCTTGGAGGCATGCCTTAAGGATGATCTGGTTACAAGATCTTTGCAAATGTTCGATAATGACCTTTGATGACCGGCGACAGACTATGACATACGAAACAATCGCAATACAGTATCTTTAATAGATCTTTAAACAACAACTTAAACCACACAAAAACACACACACAACTAAAACAACTTATTAATAATTATTAACGAAAAGAATAATAACAAATTGTTACTTAAAGTAAGTAAAAAAACACAAACAAACAAAAAAATGTATTGAAGAAAAAAATTCCTCAAAAAATGCAAAAATTCCGAAACCAAACAACAGAGAGCTCATACACCAGTAAAAAAAACCAAAAACCTTAGTCCTAATTTTTGTTTTAGTCCAAGTGAAGAAAAATTAAATTCAAAATTTAAAAAAAAAATTGAAAACCAACAAAAGACAAAGTTTTAAATAAACTGAACGATACGAATTGGTATTTAAAAATGAAATCTAGTGAATAAATAATAAAAAAAAACACAAATAATCCTGCCATAAATTCTTAAATTGATTACACAGAATCCAAAAAAAAAAAACAAAAACCCAAAAAATTGGCATAAACCGTAATACAATTAAGCGATTTACGACAACGTGATTTGAAGGACAACCCAACCAAATTGGATATGAGCAAAAATCTCCCAAAACGATTTGACACTGTGCAAAAAAAAATGAAAGATGAAAACAAGCAAACCGAAAACAAAAACCACCAATTTTTATGGCTAGAAAAATAATGAGTGAAAAATGTTCGCATGGCGATAGCGAACAGATAGATAATTTAATTTAGCAGTAGAGTTAAACATGGAAATAAAGCATTGATGGAAACAGTCCGGGAGATAGATGGGATACAGATGAGTGATATTTCGAATATTTGGAAATTTATTACAAAAAATATTTTAATAAATATACTCATATAAAGAGATAATAGGTTTGTGAATCTACGGCCGTTATTTTTTCAATTCACTATTTTTCCGCAGGTATAATTAGGTGATCTCTGAAAAATGTGTCACATTGAAAAGTTTAAAAGTTAGGCCGGGTGCCAATCGCTTTTTCATCACAATGAAATTTTGACAACTGTCACAATTCATAGAGCCGTTACTAACCTCCACATTTCGCCACTAAAGGTGAAATTTTCACCGGGAAAATTTCAGAAGAATATTTGTTGTTGGTGATTTGGCAATGGTGATTTGGCAACATAGACTGAATAAATGACAGCCAATTTGATGGATTTAGCTTCAACAATATGACCGCTATCAACAGGCAAAATTCGCAAGTTCCTTTTGTAAGACTCCGAATTTTTTTAATTCAACCTGATCGGTAGAAAATGTTTACCACAAGGCAACCGGAAGATAACTTTATGCAGGGACTCCACCGACCGATATGAGCCATTTTCAGTTATCTGCACCAGTGTCGATCTCAGAGGTCGTTATCTATACGAGAGTCGACCTATGAGGCCGTTATCTATACTAGAGTCAACCTCTGAGGTCGTTATCTTTACTAGAGTCAACCTCTGAGGTCGTTACCTATACTAGAGTCGACCGCTGAGTTAGTTATATATACTATAATCGAACTCTGAGGTCACTATCTCTACTATAGCCGACCTCCTCCATCGTCAAATATACTAAAGTCAAACTCTGATATCGTTATATATAACAAAGTAGACCACCGATGTGAGGAAAACTTCGTCCTCTGAAGAAATCCACATTTTTTCTTAATTATGTATATAGATACATTGGCTTCCATAAGATAGATTCGATTAGCCGATCCGTTACATTACAACTACCTTACGTTTATGCATGACTAATCTAGTCCGATATTGGCAAACATTTCACACCCCAGCATTAATCTGTTTGCGTTTTTCCTCGTTCGGGTCAGATGCGGCGCCGTACATACATTTTTTATTGTGAATAAACCTAATAAAAGTGCTTCAATTGCTGTAAAATTTATATAAACCATAGTTCAGTGTTTAATTAATAAAATACAATGAAAAGTTTATTCAAAATTTGCATTAATTTCGTTAAAAGAGTAATTTGCATAAAATCTATGTGGCAGCCGCCGCGAGTTTTTTGTTAGTGTTGAGAAAATGGTGAAATTCAAAAGGTAAACAAACAAATCGTGAGAGCGAGATATTGAGTTTTGGGGGGTTTGTTGCTCTGTAATGGTTTTTCTTTTGGAGTGGGGAAAAATATAGAGGGCGCATAAATAACATGGACACTACTCAGAGTAGTGTAGACTGTAGAGTACAGTCTACAGAGTAGTGTAGAGTAGTGTCCATGTTATTTATGCGCCTATATATTTTTCCCCACTCCCAAACAAAAACCATTACAGAGCAACAAACACCCCAAAACTGTAGAACTGTAGACGAAAGTAGAACAAAACAAGTAAGAAAGTTCAGTCGGGTAAACCGACATACAAAACACCTTACCATCAGTCCCAACAAATATTCGTAAATGTATTTGTTTAATTCAATTATTATCAATTTAAATTGCATTTTATAACTTAAAAGTAAACACAGCCAGCAGACAGATAGGTAGACGGACGGACAGACATTGCTTATTCGACTTAAAATTACCCAAGACGGATGTCCGCTGAACATACTTAGGGTCTTAGGTCACTCCTTTGATGTGTTACACTTTAGTCCATAGCAAATTATATATACCCTCGTATCACTAAAGTGAGGGTAGATTTATTGCATTAAAAATTCAACTCAATTTTATTTTAAAAAAAGTAATAAATACGTAAACAGAAAATTCTGTACTTTAAATTTAAATTCTGATTATTGAAATCTGAATCAGTCAGATTCGAAAGAAAACTGATAAAAAGACAATTTACAATCACTGTAAATGAGCTATAGCATTCTCTAATCCCTAATAAACGTCATATATAGAAGGTCCGACCAAAAGTGTGTGGATTTGTATTATATTTTGGTTGATATAAACGGGATATACGTTTTGTTTAAATTTTCCTATAAAGAGTTCGTAAACGATGTAGTTGAAATTTAAAATAAGTATGATAATTTCAATCCAGTAAACCGACAAAAGACATAGGCGTTGGTACAGATGATATGTTTAAGAAAAGGTTAAGAAAAGGTTGTCTCTGATAACTTTTCCTTTGAAAAAAGTGATCTCTTATAATTTTACTTATAAAAAACATGACTCTGGCGACTTTATCATAAGTATCATTTGTCTCTGACAACTTTATCTTAGGAATACGAGATTTCCGAAAACTTTTTCCATATTTTAAGTTTTGGGAATTTGTATTGTATTTTCTGATTAAAATATGAGAATTTTTAAATCCTCATATATAGAGTTCATAAACGATGTAGCCTGAAGATTAAAATAAGTAAGAAAATAAATTATAAGGGCCACATGTTTTCAACCGACAATATTTTCAAAAGGTAGAAGAGACAACCTTCTTAGAATAAGGTTGTCTCTGACAATTTTTCCTTAGAAAAAGGTTGTCTCTGACAATTTTTCCTTAGAAAAAGGTTGTCTCTGACAATTTTTCCTTAGAAAAAGGTTGTCTCTGACAACTTTTCCTTAGAAAAACGTTGTCTCTGACAACTTTTCCTTAGAAAAAGGTTGTCTCTGACAACTTTTCCTTAGAAAAAGGTTGTCTCTGACAACTTTTCCTTAGAAAAAGGTTGTCTCTGACAACTTTTCCTTAGAAAAAGGTTGTCTCTGACAACTTTTCCTTAGAAAAAGGTTGTCTCTGACAACTTTTCCTTAGAAAAAGGTTGTCTCTGACAACTTTTCCTTAAAAAAGGGTTGTGTCTGACAACTTTTCCTTAGAAAAAGGTTGTCTCTGACAACTTTTCCTTAGAAAAACGTTGTCTCTGACAACTTTTCCTTAGAAAAAGGTTGTCTCTGACAACTTTTCTTTAGAAAAAGGTTGTCTCTGACAACATTTCCTTAGAAAATGGTTGTCTCTGACAACTTTACCTAAGAAAACGGTTGTCTCTTACAACTTTTCCTTAGAAAAAGGTTGTCACTGACAACTTTTCCTTACAAAAGGTTGTCTCTGACAACTTTTCTTTAGAAAAAGGTTGTCCCTGACAACTTTTCCTAAGAAAAAGGTTGTCTCTGACAACTTTTCCTAAGAAAAAGGTTGTCTCTGACAACTTTTCCTAAGAAAAAGGTTGTCTCTGACAACTTTTCCTAAGAAAAAGGTTGTATCTGACAACTTTTCCTAAGAAAAAGGTTGTCTCTGACAACTTTTCCTAAGAAAAAGGTTGTCTCTGACAACTTTTCCTAAGAAAAAGGTTGTCTCTGACAACTTTTCCTAAGAAAAAGGTTGTCTCTGACAACTTTTCCTAAGAAAAAGGTTGTCTCTGACAACTTTTCCTAAGAAAAAGGTTGTCTCTGACAACTTTTCCTAAGAAAAAGGTTGTCTCTGACAACTTTTCCTAAGAAAAAGGTTGTCTCTGACAACTTTTCCTAAGAAAAAGGTTGTCTCTGACAACTTTTCCTAAGAAAAAGGTTGTCTCTGACAACTTTTCCTAAGAAAAAGGTTGTCTCTGACAACTTTTCCTAAGAAAAAGGTTGTCTCTGACAACTTTTCCTAAGAAAAAGGTTGTCTCTGACAACTTTTCCTAAGAAAAAGGTTGTCTCTGACAACTTTTCCTAAGAAAAATGTTGTCTCTGACAACTTTTCCTAAGAAAAATGTTGTCTCTGACAACTTTTCCTAAGAAAAATGTTGTCTCTGACAACTTTTCCTAAGAAAAAGGTTGTCTCTGACAACTTTTCCTAAGAAAAAGGTTTTCTCTGACAACTTTTCCTTAGAAAAGGTTGTCTCTGACAACTTTTCCTTACAAAAAGGTTGTCTCTGACAACTTTTCCTTAGAAAAAGGTTGTCTCTGACAACTTTTCCTTAGAAAAAGGTTGTCTCTGACAACTTTTCCTTAGAAAAAGGTTGTCTCTGACAACTTTTCCTTAGAAAAAGGTTGTCTCTGACAACTTTTCCTTAGAAAAAGGTTGTCTCTGACAACTTTTCCTTAGAAAAAGGTTGTCTCTGACAACTTTTCCTTAGAAAAAGGTTGTCTCTGACAACTTTTCCTTAGAAAAAGGTTGTCTCTGACAACTTTTCCTTAGAAAAAGGTTGTCTCTGACAACTTTTCCTTAGAAAAAGGTTGTCTCTGACAACTTTTCCTTAGAAAAAGGTTGTCTCTGACAACTTTTCCTTAGAAAAAGGTTGTCTCTGACAATTTTTCCTTAGAAAAAGGTTGTCTCTGACAACTTTTCCTTAGAAAAAGGTTGTCTCTGACAACTTTTCCTTAGAAAAAGGTTGTCTCGGACAACTTTTCCTTAGAAAAATGTTATCTCTGACAACTTTTCCTTAGAAAAAGGTTGTCTCTGACAACTTTTCCTTAGAAAAAGGTTGTCTCTGACAACTATTCCTTAGAAAAAGGTTGTCTCTGACAACTTTTCCTTAGAAAAATGTTATCTCTGACAACTTCTCCTTAGAAAACGGTTGTCTCTGACAACTTTTCCTTAGAAAACGGTTGTCTCTGACAACTTTGCCTGATGAAAGGGTTGTCTCTGAAAACTTTTCCTCTACCTT
Organism: Eudasyphora cyanicolor; assembly: GCA_963930755.1. NCBI lineage: Eukaryota > Metazoa > Arthropoda > Insecta > Diptera > Muscidae > Eudasyphora > Eudasyphora cyanicolor. The sequence continues at coordinate 45,541,271 of OZ005734.1, read as the reverse complement.
AGGGTACGGTGGTCTCTGGCAACTTTTATTTACGTAAAAGTAATTTCTGACAACTTGCGTTAGCTTATTTGTCACAACTTTTCTTTAGTTGTTTCTGACAAGTTTTTCGTTGGAAGAGGTGGTCTCTCACAACTTTTCATTAAAACAGGTCGCCAATACGATTTTACCTTAATTAGTCGTGTCTCTGAGAAAAAACGTCTTCTCACGATTAAATATATCCCTCTAAAGCGTCAGATATTTTTAGGAATTTTTACTTTATTCTCCTGAGACAATTACAAAAATTTTCGGACAATTTTTCTTTGTTAACTTTTTCTTAGGAAAAGGTGCTTTCCCAGAATTTTTACTTAGGAAGAGGTGGTATCTGATAATACGTTTAGGAAAAAGGTGGTCTCTGATAACTTTTCCTTTGAAAAAAGTGATCTCTTATAATTTTACTTATAAAAAACATGACTCTGGCGACTTTATCATAAGTATCATTTGTCTCTGACAACTTTATCTTAGGAATACGAGATTTCCGAAAACTTTTTCCATATTTTAAGATTTGGGAATTTGTATTGTATTTTCTGATTAAAATAGGAGAATTTTTAAATCCTCATATATAGAGTTCATAAACGATGTAGCCTGAAGATTAAAATAAGTAAGAAAATAAATTATAAAGGCCACATTTTTTCAACCGACAAAATTTTCAAAAGGTAGAAGAGACAACCTTCTTAGAAAAAGGTTGTCTCTGACAACTTTTCCTTAGAAAAAGGTTGTCTCTGGCAACTTTTCCTTAGAAAAAGGTTGTCTCTGACAATTTTTCCTTAGAAAAAGGTTGTATCTGACAACTTTTCCTTAGAAAAAGGTTGTTTCTGACAACTTTTCTTAGATAAAGGTTGTGTCTGACAACTTTTCCTTAGAAAAAGGTTGTCTCTGACAACTTTTCCTTAGAAAAAGGTTGTCTCTGACAACTTTTCCTTAGAAAAAGGTTGTCTCTGACAAGTTTTCCTTAGAAAAAGGTTGTCTCTGACAACTATTCCTTAGAAAAAGGTTGTCTCTGACAACTTTTCCTTAGAAAAATGTTATCTCTGACAACTTTTCCTTAGAAAATTTTTATCTCTGACAACTTTTCCTTGGAAAACGGTTGTCTCTGACAACTTTTCCTTAGAAAACGGTTGTCTCTGACAACTTTTCCTTAGAAAACGGTTGTCTCTGACAACTTTTCCTTAGAAAAAGGTTGTCTCGGACAACTTTTCCTTAGAAGAAGGTTGTCTCTGACAACTTTTCCTTAGAAAAAGGTTGTCTCTGACAACTATTCCTTAGAAAAAGGTTGTCTCTGACAACTTTTCCTTAGAAAAATGTTATCTCTGACAACTTTTCCTTAGAAAACGGTTGTCTCTGACAACTTTTCCTTAGAAAACGGTTGTCTCTGACAACTTTGCCTGATGAAAGGGTTGTCTCTGAAAACTTTTCCTCTACCTTAGGGTACGGTGGTCTCTGGCAACTTTTATTTACGTAAAAGTAATTTCTGACAACTTGCGTTAGCTTTTTTGTCACAACTTTTCTTTAGTTGTTTCTGACAAGTTTTTCGTTGGAAGAGGTGGTCTCTCACAACTTTTCATTAAAACAGGTCGCCAATACGATTTTACCTTAATTAGTCGTGTCTCTGAGAAAAAACGTCTTCTGATAACATCCATTGGAAAATGCGGATTCTGAAGAATTATCCTTTCATCTCTGACAAGTATGGATTTTTACATAATTTTCAGATATCGAAGATAAATGAAATATCTTCTTAATTAAAATTTACGCTTTCTCCAGTTCTTCGATTTGTTAATTTATGATATTTTCGCCATTATATTATATATTATATATATTACCCAAGGTTTAATAAAATAACTAACTATTCGAGGCGACATAAATCGAGTGACTACAGAACCGATCTCACTACTACGAGTATTGATCGAGTAGTTTTGAACTTTAATATTTATTAAATATATTTTTATTAAATTATCCATCCTATCTATCGTGGAACTTATTTTCCTCTCAATGCTATATTTCCGCTCTATCTTAAAGGAATTGCTAAGAAGTAAAATTTTCAAAAAACGAATAAAGAAAAACAAAACAGGAAGTACATAAAGGAACATGAAATTACTTTAACCTACCAATAAAAATACTAAATGATAACAATTTGACTAATCAAGTACAGTTTTAAATATTTAAGAAAATTAACACTGTTTTAAAAAAACAAATAAACCTATTTCCCAGTAAATTCCCCTTCAAACATCAGCAAAATAGTGTATGTTTGCAAGAAACCCTCGAAATTTAAGGCAATAATAGTAATCTATTTGTTTTTCTTCAGTTCGTCCCTCGTCTATTAAGTTTTGATTAAAACATTTCGTCGTCTGTCAATTAAATCAAAGAAACAAATGAACAACCAAACATATGATGAACAGCAGCAAACAAAAAGCAAAAATGCTTTAACAAAATTAAATTAAATATACTGTTATTTATTTACTTAATATTATGTTAAATAATTACTACATAAATACATATATAAACTAAACATATAAGTAGAAGGGGTTCGAAAGAAGTTGAAATAAAAATTATTTGAAATTTGATTAAGAATTTCATGGAAATTATTTTGAAATTTGATTAAGAATTTAATCAAAATTTTAAATTTTGAAATGACGACAATGATTAATTAAATTTAACTTAATTTTATTACTGCAATTAATTTTTAATTGAATTTCAAATAACTTTATTGCGTTTCTCTCAGCTCATTTTCTATATACTCACATTACATTACTACCTATTACTGAAAAGGCAACACCATAGCAATACTATTTAACAAAAACATAAAAACATAAATAAATAAACATAAAAACGTATTTAACTAAAACAAGAAACAAACAAAATAATAAGTGGTTGTAAAACAAGATTTTAAGTTCAAAACTAAATACAAAACAAACAAAAAACTCTTATCTATTTATGAATATATATACATAAGTATACATATATGTATTTATATATATATATGAATATATACTACATATATTGTATCTATGTATGTATATATTTATGAAACTAATTCAGTTATTTTCTTTTCAAATCAACAAAAAGGACGAAACAAACAAACTAATACCACATGGATATTTCAATAGATACCTATCTATATAACAACATATTTTTGTATAAGACATTTATGTATATTTTTTGTGCTATTTCTCAAACTACTTTTACAACAAAACAAAAGAAGAACAACAAACCACCGTATGTATTTAAAAAAATTTTATTATTTTTGGGTAAATTCTTATAATTTTCAAATATCTTAGTTAATTTTTTATATTTTTTTAAAAAATATCTAAAAAATTCTACAAAAGTCATCTGTATGTGTACACTGTGCATCATTTGATCTAGCATTTGTGCTTTTAATGTTATGCACACAGAATACAAGATAGTGTTTTCCAATAGAAGAAGCAATGAGAAGGAAAATAGTGTCATTGGATGTACAAGATCAATTCCTATACCTGTTTGGCAGATAATTTGCCCGTTTTCATATTTTAAAGCAGAGTTACATGCATTTTTGTGGTTCATCTAAAGGGATTCCATTGCTTCAAATTTTTATAAAATTAAAATCAAAGAAAATATATGGTTTCAAAGATGTGCAGAATCATAATTTTAATAGTCTTCAGTCAAATTGGTTGAAAATTTTGTTCTTCAGAGCCTTAAGATTCAAATAGGAATTAACCTTTATGTGGAGGTTATATCAAAACAATTATAGGCTATATAAGATATAAAGGTGTAAATGTCGGCCATATCGGTTGAATCCAGAGTTCTCTAGAGCGTCAAGAAGTCAAATATTCCTGGAATTATTTGCAGATGTTACAACATAAATATTTTAGGGTAGTTGCTTCTATAACAGATTTTAGTCTTTCCAGACATGTTTCAACACTAACTCATAATTTAAATGAATTGTATAGCAAGTCTTACTTGAATCTAATTCTTAAGCAATAGAAATTCGCTAACTCTAAATAAGAAATTATTTAAATTTTACTGTAGGCTTCAATACGACTTGACTTTTGTTGGAATACGAATTGATATCCAAAAACTGTTAATAACACCGATAATTTTGCATATTTTTCTTTCAACATCAATTGAAATGTCCCATGTGTGCAAGGATTTAAAGTAGGTCGAAGGACCATTTTTTTAAAATTGTGAACAGAAATGCGCATTAGTTTTAAATAAGTGATTGGGAATTCTATTGATATTTTTGTCACCTTTCATTATACATTGTATTTTTCCATGTGTGCTACTGTATTTAGCGAAAAAAGGAAAATTCACAAATTTCCTTCAAAATCGTTTTCTTATTCAAGTGATGTACAGTGTATATAATTCCATATTTGAAATATATATTAACTTAATTTTGTTTCTATTTAAGATTCTATGATATTGTTAAAAGTTGTTTATTTTATAAAACGACAATCAAGTATAACGGTTTATAAAGAAAGTCCCCTTACGACCTATTAAAAAATTCTGTTCATTTACATTCCGTAGGACCTATTCCAATAACCCTCCCCCATTAACCCTTATCAAAGAAGAAGTACAATCTAAAGTGTTTGATATTTACTTATTTTTATAAAACCTCTTTCCATAAATATCCAGAATTAACTTGATTATGTACATATATGTATGTACTTATATGTACATATAATGTAGGTCTATGAAAAGTCTTTTGTTTGTCTTAAATTTTCATTAAAAATGTTAATTTGTTAGGCTTTTGTCTTTACAATGTTCATTTTATTTGTATTTATGGTAGGTATATTAGAGTGGGTCGCAA